>CM065680.1:62204884-62207384 GCA_017654935.2 Phymorhynchus buccinoides
GTGTGCAAGCGTGGGGTTGGGTGGGGTGGTGGTGGCGTAAATACGACTATTTCGCCTCTATCTATCAGGAACGATCTACAAGGTGGAAGAAGGAAATCCATGGTGTGTCAACGTATTGTATTAATTAGATAATGTGAATAGCTTGGGCTATTATTGTAATAGTGAAGGGGAAAAGGCTTTGCTTTTGGAAAGGCTCGAAACGAAGGTACTATGTATTTAATATTCAAAGTAAATGTGTATGTAAATGTTTTCCCCGTACCTTTGTATAAAATGTATTATGTGTTCATTCACTTTCGTTGATATTCGTACAATTGATTATTTATCATTTAGCATATTCAAATATTCATTCATTGACTTATTATATTTCTATTTAGATGTGTGTGTGTGTGTGTGTGTGTGACCGTACAGAACAATCACGCGCCGCGCGCGCGCCGGCATTCTTTAGATGGTGTCTGTGTGTAATGTAGTTTGCCTATCCCTAACCACGAAAAGAACCAAGAAATAGAGCAGGAGGGTGTAAATCTACATATTTGCCGAGAAATCGATGTACAAAGCCATGCACTTACACTATTTTTTGCTGGAACCATTCCTTTTTTTGGTTGATAAATTTTAAGTAAAAAAGAACACACTTAACAAGTTGAGAATGAGTGGTTCACGAGGTCGACGCAATGGATAAGACGGAAATACAAAGATGTTCTTCTTCTTCGACTTAACAGATCAAGTTAAGACAGTTGCCTGTCAATTATGAGCGCAGATGCGTCATGCTGCCGTTATGCGCCTAACTAATACTTATAAATAGTTAGGTCCAGCAAGTCCGACTTCGGCTGGAGGAAATCTTTTTGAAAGCGTTTTTTGAAAAAGAGGCAGGAGAATGGACCGGTATTGCAGAAAGATAGTAGATGACAGTAATAATTATAAAGGGAAAAGGCAGAGTCAAAGAGAGTGACAGATGAGAGGCGTAAAGACTACAAGCACAGGAACTTCCAGAAGGTGGGGGAACTATTTGTACAAAATTAGACCCCCGAATAGTTTGGGCCTCACGGTGGGGGAAAAGGCTTTGCTTTTAAAGGCTAAAAAGGTACTATGTACTTAATCCGTAAATGTGTATGTAAATGTGTTCCCCGTACCTTTGTATAAAATGTGTGTGTGTTCATTCACTTTCGTTGATGTTCGTGTGTGTGTGTTTATGTTTAGTATGTGTTCATTCATTGACTTATTATATATCTATTTAGATGTGTGTGTGTGTGCGCGCGCGTGTGTGTGTGTGTAATGTTGTTTGCTTTTCATATTCATATATTGATTGCTTAAATGGGTTTGACTATATATAACGGCTAACCTAACCGCCGTATCCCTAACCACGACCAAGAAATAGAGCAGGAGGGTGTAAATCTACATATTTGCCGAGAAATCGATGTACAAAGCCCACTTATACTATTTTTTGCTGGAACGATTCCTTTTTTTGGCATAAATTTTAAGTAAAAAAGCAACCGGAGCGGCCGTGTCAAGTTGAGCGGTTCACGACGCGAAATGGATAAGACGGAAACAAAGATGTTCATCCTTCTTCGGCACTATAGTTAAGACGTTTCCTGCCAATTATGAGCCAGATGCGTCATGCTTGCTTATGGCCTAACTAAGAAATAGTTAGGCCCAGCAAGTCCGACTTTGGCTGGAGGAAATCGGTAAAGCGTTTCGTGAAAAAAAGGCAGGAGAATGGACCGTCAGAGGCAGAACTATCGTAGATGACAGTAAAAGCAAAGGAAAAGCGAGTCAAAGAGAGTGACAGATGAGAGTTACAAGCACAGAACGTCCAGAAAGTGGGGGAACTATTTACGCAAAAGACCCCCGGTGTCCTCACGGTGGGCAATAAAAAATAAAGGCAGAACCTTCCCCGATATGAAACCAACAATGATGTCTCTTGTCTTAGTTCACCTAACTGGCAAACCATATGAACGTAATTCCAGTCAATCGAATTTTGTAATCCATTACGTGTATTGTTAACTATTGATTAACCCCATCTCTGAGAGTACATTAACACGGCTTCGTATATCCTTGCCTTCTCCCTATACATCCATTTGACACTATTGTTCTAATATCCTTACTGCTGCTTGTTAGTGGTTTGCACGATTTGCTTAAAGGGCCATCCACACGTCAGCTGAAATCGTACGACTATACGATGCGATTCGATCAGGTGATCTCGATGCGCCAATCACATTTTGTTCTTGGAGACCACGTGATCGAATCGTATCGTACAGTCCTACGATTTTAGTGGACGTGTGGCTGGCCCTTAAAGGCCCTTCTACACTACATACGATTCGCTGTCAATGTGATGCGATTGTGACGATGTGAGTTATGATTCACGTGAAATTCGTGTATTTGGTCTACTTGAGTATAATAGAGCGAAACTAGTAGCATTCTTTTTAGACGGAGGAATTTCACGTGAATCATGACTCGCATCGTCACCGCCGGCAATCGCATCGCATTGACAGCGAATCGTATGTAG
>CM065680.1:62210553-62213053 GCA_017654935.2 Phymorhynchus buccinoides
AGATTTCCTTTACCCGAAGTCAGACATTCTGGGCCTAATTATTCTTACTTAGGCGCATAACAGCAGCATGATGCATCTACGTTCGTAATTGACAGAAACATGCCTGAACGACCCAAGAACAAGAACTTAGAAGACGAAGAAGAAGAAGTACTACTCTCTCTCTCTCTCTCTCTCTCTCTCTCTCTCTCTCTGCGCGGGCGAGGTCAAAGTCGAAATCATCATCATCATTCATATAGTAAAAAGCCAACTGTCCGTGTGTGTGTGTGTGCGTGTGTGGTGTGTGTGTGTGTGTGTGTGTGTCTGTCTGTCTGAAACACAAAACGGGCCTTATAACTCCGCCGTTTTTCGACCGATTCGCTTCAAATTTGCTGTGAGCCCTAACGCGGCGATGGCAACGGCAACCGAGGCGGCCGTGTCATTTGCGCAGTTCGGCAAATGCGCGAAACGCGCACGCTATACGCCGCTTCACCTTTTCACGAATAACTCCGCCGTTTCTTAACCGAATTGATTCAAATTTGCTGTCAGGCTTGCTATGGCCCGGGCAACGCCTAGCAGCAAATTGGAAGACAATCGGGAGAACGCGTCACTCTCAGAGCAGCGCCAACGGGGAAACGGGGCCTTATAACTCCGCCGTTTCTTCACCGAATCGCTTCAAATTTGCTGTACTCAGCGTTACCAGTACTTGCCCTTACCGTTACTAGGTGTTACCAGTATGGTGCATTGCCAGTACGGGGCGTTGCGCTAGTACGTCATTAAACATGAGCTTAGCAATCTACAGCTTTACAAAGCGAGAGAGGGGGGGGAGAGAGAGAGAGAGAGAGAGAGAGAGAGAGAGAGAGAGAGAGAGAGAGAGAGAGAGAGAGAGAGAAAGAGAGAGAGAGAGAGAGAGAGAGAGAGAGAGAGAGAGAGAGAGAGAGAGAGAGAGAACGAATACGAATACGAATACGAACTTTTTTTATTGAGGGAAACTGGATATGCTGATTCAGCATTTTTACACCATGCCCTCAGGCAAAAAGAAAAGAAAATGTATATTTTGTTGAGCTATATTCTTTGCGAAAGAATGCGTGTTACAGTGTGTGCTGCGACCATTGTTGTGAAAATGAACGCGTTTTCATTTCGCTGCAGATCTGAGCCTCTTTCTTTTTCTTGGTTTTCTGTTGATACATATCGGAATATATCCGTTATTAGGACTTTGGAATGGGATATTGCTTTTATACTATCTCTCGAGCCTTGCTGTTTATTCCGACCTTGTATGATAAACAGCAAGGCTCTCAAGATAGGAAAGGTCGGATAAACAGCAAGACTCGAGAGATAGGATAAAAGCAATATCCCAATACAAAATCCTAATAAATGATAATATCCGAGAACAACAAGCCGAGGCCTATAAAACGTACTCGACAAATATACTCACAACAAAGAAAAGGCTGCATCGCACACGTACAACGCTTTCAGCATGTAGATGAATCAACAATAATTGTCATTTGATTGGTCGGAAGAAAAGCCGAGATGGGATTTGTTGTTTTGCTTAGTTAATATGTGATAGAACAATTTGTTTTTGATATTGTGCTGATTGTTTTTGAGACACTGTCTTCTTACCTGCGTTCTACTCACTTGATGTGTGTTTGTGTGTGCGTGTGTGTGTGTGTGTGCATGTGTGTGCATGTGTGTGTGCGTGCGTGCGTGCGTGCGCGTGCGCGTGCACATTGTTTGCACGCCACATGCATAGTACAGAAACAATTATTTTGAAAAAAACTGTCATCCTCAATGCCACTTTCGTATTCACTTTTTAAATGAATAGACCCTTTTATTAAAGCTCACTAACCTCCCTTCCCCCGTTCCTGTGTCCACCCCCTTCCCCTAATCTCATTCCAGAGGCATTAGGGAAAACAATGTTAACACAACGATGTCAATGGACTGACCATCGACTTAGCCAAGTAAACGATTGTGAAGGTAGTTCCCCTCCGATGCACGTCTGTCATAGCACCGAGAAACACAGGTGGAAAGCATTCATTTTCGCTTGAATGCTCACAGTACTCAGTCATCCCCCTGTCCACCTACACCTCCCACAACTTATGTCTTAAAACACTCAAACACACACGCTTGCTTGCTTGTTTGCTTGAGCGTGCGCACGCACATGCACACACACACACACACACACACACACACACACACACACACACACACACACACACACACAGTTGCACACACTCGATTACTCACAAACACACATACTCACACGCACACGTGCGCACACAACACACATTTACACACACTTACACAGACACATACACACGCTTACCTGACATGACAATATACTAAATGCAGGAAGTTGCAATATTCTAACAGATAATATCATTAGTAATAATGAAGAAACTGAAGTACACGATGAAATGCTAGATGATAATATAAATGAGACAGAAATAATGGCTGCTTTGAGCTCTCTATAGTACCGGAAAGCACCAGGCCCAGATGGAATACTGGCAGAAATGTTAGAAAATGC
>CM065680.1:62218053-62225757 GCA_017654935.2 Phymorhynchus buccinoides
TATTATTAGATTTTGATCTCTCCATCCCTTTTTAACCGTCTCTCGCCACTGGCTCTCCCCACCCCATCCTCTCTCTCTCTTTCTCTCTCTCATCCTCCCCCCTCTCTCTCTCTCTCTCTCTCTCTCTCTCTCTCTCTCTCTCTCTCTCTCTCTCTCTCTCTGTCTCTCTCTCTCTCTTTCTCTCTTACTTCCAAGTCCCGCGATTGTCTAAAGGAGGCTATTGACGACTCAACTCGTGAAGTCAAAACATGACCATCAGCAGGGAACTATTGAATGATCGAATGCAAAAATGTACGTGACAGTGAAACCACCATCGTGCAATGGTTAATATGTGTAAAGAATATGTCCGTGAGATGGATTACCATTCGCGATGACACAATTCGTGTTATATATAGGTATATATAGGTATGAAAAAAATATCAGTTTACTGTTGGCACTGTTCCTCTCAAGACTCAAAAGAAATAAAAAATAGTAATTTTGTTTAAAACGTTTTTGTTCCTATGTCTTTAAAACGAACTATGTGTTTTTTTAGAACATAGATCAAAATACCAAGTGTTTGTTTTTTGTGTTTTTTCTCCAAAATACCAAGTTAATATAACTGCTTTTGGTTTTAATGTTTGTTTCAAAGACATAGGAACAAAAACGTTATATAAACAAAATTATTATATAAATATTATATATTATACAGAAAAAGATAACAGCCGCACACGTTAGACTTCCCACTCCACACAACTCTGAAGGACTGAACAGTTGTTGCATTTGAAATGCCGAATTGATAAAACATTTCTGTGTCTAATGTCTGAATTTGTGAACCTCAGAAACAAAACCAGTTAACGTTAACTTTATGAAATGTTCTGATTTCTTTAAATAAATTTAAAAAAATTAAATAATAAAATGTGCTGATTTACTTTTTCTCCCAATGGAGGAGGGACAGTGCATAATGCAAAGGTTTCGATCTAATATATTATTATATTATTATGATTTTTTTTATATTTTTAATTCGTTATATGGGTTCGGTTCGGTTCGATTTCTGACATTGCAAGACCCCACTCCCACCCGCTCTCTTGCATAATGGGCTTAAAAGCCGGATCACGATAACATAATTCATTATTTTACTCATTCATTCATTCATTCATTCATTCATTCTGTCACTCTCTCCCTCAAAACAACAATGACGATTTCAAATCGATTATCTTTGTGTCGAATTTTATTTTAATCGACTTTCTACTCATTTTTTTTTAATAGCAATAGTCCAATCAGAAGATAATTACTTTACCTTTAAAACTAATCATATTTTTAAGTTAAAAAGAGTTAGAATCAGTTACAACTATTGTTAGGGGTGGTGGTGGTGGGGGTGGGTGGGGGTGTGATAAGACGAAACTGGTTATTTCTGTGGATCTCAAATGATCGTGTCAAGCATAGGATATTGTAGTTTATCCACAGTAGTTGGTTTTTGGTGGTGTTGTTTTTTCTCTTTCTTTTTTTAATGTTATACTTTATCCAGTTTAAAGAGCGGGACAACTGCATCCACATCCCCAGTGACCCACTTTGCAGGAACATCCTGGTGCAAGGTCACAGGTACCACTACAATAGTTGCTCCCCGCACACGTGAAGGAGGTGCGAGTGACCGTTCTGTCAGGACAGAGAAAAGAACGAGAGACGTGAGACGTCACACACTTGATTTATACACAGGATGAGATTTTAGGCTGAGCCTATTCTTACATTATCATGACCTAGGTATTAGACACGCAACGTTTACGTATGAATGAACTACCCCCCCCCCCCCCCCCCACCCAACAACAAAAAGACACAAGAACAAAAACAAAACACAACAACAGCTGAACATAAGATATAGCAATAACGAACGACAGAATCACAAACATTAAGAATAATATATAAAGATCGAGAGAAGATTAGTATCCGCAACAGCAATGATAAATATAAGAAAGCATACTAAGCAGGTAGCACAACAACAACAACAGTAACAGCAATGACAACCACTACAACCACAACATCAACAACAACTACTACTACTATTATTACTACTACTACTACTACTACTACTACTACTACTACTACTACTACTACTACTACTACTACTACTACTACTACCACTTTTACTACTAATACTACGACGACAATAACGACGATGACGACAACGACGACGACGATAGCTGTTGCTGCTGCTACTGCTATTACTATTACAACTACTTATGCAATTACGCCTGTTAATTATTACCAGAGAGAGAAGGAGAGAGAGAGAACTCGAACTCGAACTCGATTTTTTTTTTTATTGAGAGTAAACAGATAGGCATAGTGCGGTTTTTTACGCCGTGCCGGAGAGAGAGAGAGAGAGAGAGAGAGAGAGAGAGAGAGAGAGAGAGAGAGAGAGAGAGAGAGAGAGAGAGAGAGAGAGAGAGAGAGAGAGAGAGGAGAGAGAGAGAGAGAGAGAGAGAGATGAGAGAGAGAGAGAGAGCAAGAACAACGTTTCAATGAACCGGGCCATCTGCCCATGGACCCTTTCACCGCCAGCCATTTTTCAGCCAAAAAATACCATTAAACTTAACTGGGTAGAGACATTTCTTTATCTGCAATATTGGGAATTCCTCTGTGACATGTATAACATTAGGCCTATCCTTGCCTCCCAAAATTAAGAAAATAAGGTATTCGGATAACAGGCCCTTTGGCAGTGAAAGGGTTAAATTAAAGGGAACAGTAGAAAGATGGAATGAGAGAGAGAGAGAGAGAGAGAGAGAGAGAGAGAGAGAAGAGAGAGAGAGAGAGAGGGGGTGGTGGTGAGAGAGAGAGAGGAGTGGGATCGAGAGAGAGAGAGAGAGAGATGATATGGCGCGCCGAATGACCAAAACTCTATCTAGCAGTTCGACAGAGCTTAAAAACCCTATCGAACTGTTAGATACAGTTTCTAAACTATAGCTAGCAGTTAGATAGAGTTTCAAAACTCTGTCGAGTAGCTAGATAGAGTTTCTCGTCGTAAAACTCTATCGAACGCGCCATTTTGATACTTTTTTAAACAAAGCATTTCATTGGTAGATAGGACTAGTATCTTTGACTGTGTAGAGCCTAGGCCTATTGACTTATTCAAATTCACGGGGGTCACTGCCCTGCCAAGGCCACAAACTTGTCGCTGAAGCCATGCACCAATCAGAAATCGCGATAGAAAAACTATATCTCGATAGGGTTATTTTGTGGAAACCCTATCTAGCTGTTCGAAAGAGTTTTAAAACTCTATCGAACAGCTAGATAGGGTTTTCAAACTCTATCGAACTGATAGATACAGTTTCGAAACTCAATCGAACAGCTAGATAGAGTTTTGTATCTTTGGCGCGCCATAAGATGAGAGAGAGAGAGAGAGAGAGAGAGAGAGAGAGAGAGAGAGAGAGAGAGAGAGAGAGAGAGAGAGAGAGAGAGAGAGAGAGAGAGAGAGAGAGAGAGAGAGAGAGAGAGAGAGACGCACACATACGCATATTATAGAGAAATATATAGCAAAACAAAAGAGAACAAGAAGACACATAGAGAAATGTTATGAATGGAACGGAAGGATAGGGATGTAGAGACAGACCCATAAACAGGAGTTAGATCAAAAGAGTGCGGTCGCGATAGTGAAGCAGACACCTAACACACAAATTAGTTGTTTTCCATAGAGGCAAAGCCTTCAAGGCTCACTCGAACAGGAACATGTGGGACAACAACAAAGATTGAGGGGGGTGTCTAAAGTAAAATATTGCCATTAAAATTTTAAAGTACAAATGAAACTATCGTTAATGGATACAGCTTTAAAATATATTTTTTAAAAAGCCGAGAATCGGACCCCGAACCACTGGCATATTGATGAGTTTCTTAACTCAAGTTGCCTGTTGAATACTCTCTAACCCACTAATCTAATATGCTATATGTCTGTAATATGTTTACAGTGTGGTTTTAAGTATGTATTTATTCAAATCATTATTGTTTGAAAGCTTGCATAGACATCTATGTGTGTGCAAAGTTTGAACAATGTATGCCTTCTGTTTCCTGAGAAAATGCCAATGTTAAAGTTTGGAGATTAGACCATGGACGCAACACACACACACACACACACACACACACACACACACACACACACACACACACACACACACACACACACAACCGAACCACTATCATACTATAGACTCACTTCGTGTTAACAGACAGTTAACACGAGTGAGCCAAAAAGATAGAGAGCGTGCAAGAAAAACAGAGGAATAGAATATTACTTTCCAAAAAGACGCTTCCAGGTGACAATCTTGCCCGTTTGCATCTCCCGTCCATCTGGAAGGAAGAACAAGGGTACTGGTGATGATGATTGATCTTTTTGTTGTTGACAATGTTGATGGTGATGATGATGATGATGATGATGATGATGATGACGATGATGACGACGATTATAATTTTTAATAATAATAATAATAATAACCGGGCCATCATGCCAAGAAAAATAATATGCGCAATAGCCTATGTGGAGAAAGAACAACCACATAACATTATGTCCTTTTTTTTTTGCAGCACAGTCATTGCAATGGGAACGAAGACATGTGAGTTTCTCTGTCTGTCTGTCTGTCTGTCTGTCTGTCTGCCTGTCAGTCAAGTCAAGTCAAGTAAAGTCAAAAGTATGTTTAATGCTAATAATAGGAATAAGCGCAATTAACTTTTTACACCACATCATCAACAACACTTGCAAAAATAATAATAATGGAGACAACGAACAGGAATTGATGTACATATAACCATAACAAAAGTGCAAAATAAAACGACGTTATATATGACCGAAAGTGCAAATAAATTGATGCTATATAATATCACACAGCACGTATGTGACAGACCACGTGCCGCCAATTCATTGAAATTGACAGAATCGGTGATGCTGGTGAAATTGTTTTACCCCATTGGTCACTGCAACTAGGGTTGTTAACGCCCTTGACAATGAGAGTTAATCCCTTGTTGTTCAGTATCCAAAAGGGCATTCACTCTTGCAAAAGGCAGCCATTTAGTGGTCTCAAATAGGGTGATTGGCGAGAGTTACGCCATTGTTTGGTCAGTACTCAAGCATCTACCAAGGGCATTCACTCTTGCAAAAGGTGGTCGTTGCAGTGGCCAATGGGCCTAAGAGCCAACAGGGTGGGTTTTTTTACAATAAGAGAAGTAGGGGAAGACGGGGTAAAAAGCGCATGGGCGGGTAAGAAGCCCACCCCAATTATCTCATGAAATGAAGCAAATTTCAGTCTCATTTTGCCCATGAGACGAGCGTTAATGTCTAGCATTCGTCTCATGGGCAAATTTGACTGAAATTTTCTTTATTTCATGAGATAATTGGGGTGGGCTTCTTACCCGCCCATGCGCTTTTTACCCCGTCTTCCCCTATATAAAAACAAATAAAGTTAAAAATTGATTTGTTGTCAAATGTCTCGGTAAACAGGATAACAAGCGAACCAGAAAAGGTTTACTAGACAAGTAAATTAAGGGTTAATTAACAGTGTTACTAGGAAGCTGTAATGCCCATACCTAGCAGAGTTGTCTCCCTTTATTATTATGTTCTTTGCTGTTAGGAGTAGGCTTTGAGTTTGCATAGGTGCACTATGTTGCTTTGAAGTTAAATAACGATGTTATACAATGGGGACGTAAAACCGTGAATATTTAAGCAAGTAACTCAACGGTCAAGTCTCCAATATGAATTGTTCAGAAATAATCAAGGGGAGTAATTTCATGGTGTAATCTCGACTAATTCAATCGGTCAAACAGGGGAAGTCATTCTACCATCAGGTAAATCCCCAGCCCTCGCTTCGTGTGTTTGAAGATACATGCAGAACGTAGAATGCAGTGCGTCATTCTAAAATTGATGTAATTTATATTTTGTACGTCACAGTTTGAAAGTTATATCATTTTGTAGTAACTTGCCAACCCTTATTTTTCTTTAAAAAAATGTTTGCCAGTATAAAATCGCTCACTGGCATCCTGCGGTTTCAAGTTTCGACGCCATGTTGCTATAGTTTTGACCGAGTAAGTCGAGGCAATCAACTCTAATTTTTCACGAAGTGCTCTCCCCTAGTTTCCCCCCCCCCTCCCCCCCCCCCCCCGAAAATCGTCTATTGGCAATAAGTGCAGGCATAGGCCGTGTACACACATAAGCGGATATTCCATGCAAAAACCCATGCGCAATACATGAATAAGTGAAATAAAGAAAGGGAACAGATTTGCGCACGTGTCCGAATTTCCCCTATATGCGTAAACTTTTATCCTTCTTTCTTCCACTTATTTAGGGTTTTCTGTATGGAACTTACGCGTCTAATGTGAGCCCGGCCTTAGGCCTCGTTCGGGCTGGTCGACATCAAATTATAAAAAAAGAAAACCATCAGTTTGAGTTTGTCGGAAGTTTCCATTACATCTCTAGATCTGATTGATATTCTTTCTGGTACAATGAAAAAGAAGCATGGTGCATGCAACGACCCACTGGTTTTGGGGGGTTTTAAGGGTAAAGATGAAGATCAACGCCCTCCTGTCACAGTCTTGGTTCATTGCGTTCTTCCCGCCTTGCATATATCTTCTACTAATATTAGCGAAAGTGTTGTTTTAATTTGTTTCAGTGAATGAAAATTAATGTTAAACATGGAAAATGATAGAGGTTTAAGTGCTCAACAGGGATAGGAATTGTCCGTCCGCCAAATAGCAAATTTCCGCCGAAATAACATTGCATTTCCGCCGCTTATAAAACAAAACAAAACAAAACCCACACTAAATTTAGCCATTTTAATGCTGTTTTATGGCTTCAATTATTACAAAAAAAGCTTCAGCATTACCCTCTCGACCCCTACTAGGGGCCTTCTGCGGCCCCTAGAACCCCGCTTTTCAGCTTTTGTTTGCTTTGTTTTTCTATTCCCATGCCTGCCCAATCTGCAGTAAGAAAGGAAAGACTGAAGGAAAAACACACGGAAAGAACCGAGAAATGAAGGAGAGGGTGTTAATCTGCACCTTTGCCATCTACAGACACAAGACAAAACCATCTCACCTTCATCAGATCCAAACGTTGGCAGGGCAGAAAGAAGAAGACCAAAGGCAAAAAGCAGAAGTGCAGTTTTGAACATCCTGGCTCGTGTGTTCCTGAAATGATACCGATGAAAATACGTTGTCACATTCTACTGTCAAGGCTACGTCAAAAAGAGAAACTCGCATGAATTGCGTATTTTAATTGAAATAAACGAAAGTTAATAGCTATCTTTGCTTTTTAGTATAAACCGTTTCACCAGAGCCGGCAAAGTTGGGCGTGCATTTATTACTCAAGTTCTCCAGAGTTTTGAAGTTACGTCTGTTCGAGCAGATTTGTTCTTCTTCTGATATCTTGAGTAAAAGAAAGCTCGATAGGTGTTATATTTCAAACTTTTTTTCTTGATAGTCTGTGTTGACGACTTGAAATAAAACTTATCATAATGGTTATCATCAAGTAGTTAGGTAGCAATTGCAAGTTTCTGAAGGTTTCTAATATCACCTCAATGCTTAAAAAAAGCAATAACAGAAAAACAACAACCAAGAACAACAATAACAACAGTTACTGCAATTTGTGCATCGAATAGAACGGCATTGGAGGCACCTAAAGTATTTAGACAAGGTAATGTGTTTGTCAAGAACTTTTTATCCATTCCGCATCTGTGCGTTCCTTACCTCAGTTGTATT
>CM065680.1:62233757-62261257 GCA_017654935.2 Phymorhynchus buccinoides
AGAGGGAGGGAGAGAGAGAGAGAGAGAGAGAGGGAGGGAGAGAGAGAAAGAGAGACAGAGGCACAGAGATCCGAAAGAGACAGAAAGAGATAGGCATATACAGAGGCACAGAGAGCCGAGAGAGAGAGAGAGAGAGAGAGAGAGAGAGAGAGAGAGAGAGAGATGAGAGAGAGAGAGAGAGAGAGAGAGAGAGAGAGAGGGAGGGAGAGAGAGAGAAACAGAGACAGAGGCACATAGATCCGAAAGAGAACAGAAAGAGATAGGCATATACAGGAGGGCACGAGAGAAAGCAAGAGAGAGAGAGAGAGAGGGTGAGAGAGAGAGAGAGAGAGAGAGAGAGAGGAGAGAGAGAGACAGAGAGAGAGAGAGAGAGAGAGAGAGAGGGAGGATAGAGAAGAGAGAAGTAGAGAGAGAGAGAGAGAGGGAGAGACGAGGAGAGAGGAGAGAGAGAGAGAGAGAGAGAGAGAGAGAAGACGAGCAGAGAATTAAGGAAGCAAGAACATCTGCATCTCATGTTTCAATGAACCCTGGGCCATACCGCTCGCCCATGGACCCTTTTTCACCGCCAGCCATTTTTCAGCCAAAAATACCATTAATACTTAACTGGGTAGAGCCAATATTTCTTTATCTGCAACATATTGTGGGGGAATTCCTCTGATGTGGCGTTCAGTGACATGTATAACATTAGACCTATCTAGCACTTCCCCGTTACATATCCCTATCCCCTATGGCCGCGAACATGAAAACTGCCCAAAAAATATAATCCGCCGGGTCTGATGTTGTCTAGGCTCTTCGGATAACAGGCCCTTTGGCAGTGAAAGGGTTTAAATTAAAGGGAACAGTAGGAATTAGAGGGAATTAGAGAGAGAGAGAGGGGAGAGAGAGAGGGGGGTGGGGAGCGAGAGAGAGAGAGAGAGTGGGAGAGGCGATCGAGATTGAGAGTGTGGGAGATAACGAGAGGCGAGAGATATGAGAGAGAGAGAGAGAGAGAGAGAAGAGAGAGAGAGAGAGGAGAGAGAGAGAGAGAGAGAGAGAGAGAGAGAGAGAGAGAGAGAGGAGAGAGAGAGAGAGAGAGAGAGAGAGAGAGAGACGCACACACATACACATATTATAGAGAAATATATAGCAAAACAAAAGAGAAGAAGAAGACGCATAGAGAAATGTTATGAATGGAACGGAAGGATAGGGATGTAGAGACAGACCCATAAACAGGAGTTAGATCAAAAGAGTGCGGTCGCGATAGTGAAGCAGACACCTAACACACAGATTAGTTGTTTTTTTATAGAGGCAAAGCCTTCAAGGCTCACTCGAACAGGAACATGTGGGACAACAACAAAGATTGAGGGGTGTGTCTAAAGTACAAAATTGCCAATAAAATGTTTAAAGTACAAAATTGAAACTATCGTTAATGGATACAGCTTTAAAATATATTTTTAAAAAGCCGAGAATCGGACCCGGAACCACTGGCATATTGATGAGTTTCTTAACTCAAGTTGCCTGTTGAATACTCTCTAACCCACTAATCTAAAATGTTATATGTCTGTTATATGTTTACAGTGTTGTTTTAAGTATTTCATTATTCAAATCATTATTGTTTGAAAGCTTGCATAAACATCTATATGTGTGCAAAGTTTGAACAATGTATGCCTTCTGTTTCCCGAGAAAATGCCAACGTTAAAGTTTGGGAGATTAGACCACGGACGCAACACACACCGACACACACACACACACACAACACACACACACACACACACACACACACACACACACACACACACACGACACACAACCAAACCACTATCATACTATAGACTCACTTCGTGTTAACAGACAGTTAACACGAGTGAGCCAAAAAGATAGAGAGCGTGCAAGAAAAAACAGAGGAATAGAATATTACTTTCCAAAAAGACGCTTCCAGGTGACAATCTTGCCCGTTTCTATCTCCCGTCCATCTGGAAGGAAGAACAAGGGTACTGGTGATGATGATTGATCTTTTTGTTGTTGACAATGGTGATGGTGATGATGATGATGATGATGATGATGATGATGACGACGACGATTTTTTTTTTTTTTTTTTTTTTTTAAATAATACTAATAATAATAACAATAATAATAATAATAATAATAATAATAATAACCGGGCCATCATGCCAAGAAAAATAATACGCGCAATAGCCTATGTGGAGAAAGAACAACCACATAACATTATGTCCTTTTTTTTTAGCAGCACAGTCATTGCAATAGGAACGAAGACATGTGAGTTTCTCTGTCTGTCTGTCTGCCTGTCTGTCTGTCTGTCAGTCAAGTCAAGTCAAGTCAAAAGTATCTTTTAATGATAATAATAGGAATAAGCGTAATTAACTTTTTACATCACATCATCAACAACACTTGCAAAAAATAATAATAATGGAGACAACGAAAAGGAATTGATGTACATATAACCATAACAAAAGTGCAAAATAAAACGACGTTATATATGACCGAAAGTGCAACTAAATTGATGTTATATAATATCACACAGCACGTATGTGACAGACTATGTGCCGTCAATTCATTGAAATTGACAGAATCAGAACGGTGATGCTGGTGATATCGTTTTACCCCATTGGTCACTGCAACTAGGGTTGTTAACGCCCTTGGCAATGAGAGTTAAGCCCTTGTTGTTCAGTATCCCAAAGGGAATTCACTCTTGCAAAAGGTGGTCGTTGCAGTGGCCAATGGGCCTAAGAGCCAACAGGTGGTGTGGGGTTTTTTTACAGTAAGAGAAGAATATATAAAACAAATAAAGTTAAAAATTGATTTGTTGTCAAATGTCTCGGTAAACAGGATAACATGCGAACCAGAAAAGGTTTACTTGACAAGTAAATTAAGGGTTAATTAACAATGTTAGTAGGAAGCTGTAATGCCCATACCTAGCATAGTTGTCTCCCTTTATTATTATGTTCTTTGCTGTTAGGTGTAGGCTTTGCGTTTGCATAGGTGCGTCATCTTGCTTTGAAGTTAGATAACGATGTTATACAATGAAGACGTAACATCGTTAAGCAAGTAACTCAACTGTCAAGTCTGCAATAGGAATTGTTCAGAAATAATTAAGGAGAGTAATTTAATGGCGTGTGGGAGTGATCTCGCCTAATTCAATCAGTCAAACAGGGGAAGTTACTCTACCATCAGGTAAATCCCCGGCCCTCGCTTCGTGTGTTTGATATGAGGAGACACGCAGCATATATAATGCAGTGCGGCATTTTAAAATCGATGTAATTTATATTTTGACGTCACAGTTTACAAGTTCTATCACTTTGTAGCAACTGGCCACCCCTTATTTTTCTATAAAAAAAATATTTGCAAGTCGCTGACTGGCATCCTGCGGTTTCAAGCTTCGACGCCATGTTGCTATAGTTTTGACCGAGTAAGTCGAGGTAATCAACTCTAATTTTCAAGAAGTGCTCTCCCCTAGTTTTTCCCCCCAGAAAATCGTCTATTGGCAATAAGTGCAGGCATAGGCCGTGTACACACATAAGTGGATATTCCATGCGGAAACCCGTGCGCAATACATGAATGAGTGAAACAAAGAAGGGAAAAGATTTGCGCACATGTCCGAATTTCCCCTATCTGCATAAACTTTTATCCTTATTTCTTCCACTTTTTTAGGGTTTTCTGTACGGAACTTACGCGTCTAATGCGAACCCTGCCTCGTTCGGGCTGGTCGACATCAAATTATAAAAAAGAAATCCATCAGTTTGAGTTTGGCAGAAGTTTCCATTACATTCTAGATCTGATTGATATTCTTTCTGGTCCAATGAAAAAGAAGCATGGTGCATGCAACGACCCACTGTTGTTGTTTTTATAAAAAGGGTAAAGATGCAGATCAACGCCCCCCTGTCACAGTCTTGGTTCATTGCGTTCTTCCCGCCTTGCATATATCTTCTACTAATATTAGCGAAAGTGTTGTTTTAATTTGTTTTGCAGTGAATGAAAATTAATGTTAAACATGGAAAAATGATAGAGGTTTAAGTGCTCAACAGGGATAGGAATTGTCCGTCCGCCAAATAGCAAATTTCCGCCGAAATAACATTGCATTTCCGCCGACTTATAAAACAAAACCAAAAAAACAAAAATACCCACACTAAATTTAGCCATTTTAATGCTGTTTTATGGCTTCAATTATTACAAAAAAAGCTTAACAGCATTACCCTCTCGACCCCCCTACTAGGGGCCTTCTGCC
Source organism: Phymorhynchus buccinoides (assembly GCA_017654935.2). NCBI lineage: Eukaryota > Metazoa > Mollusca > Gastropoda > Neogastropoda > Raphitomidae > Phymorhynchus > Phymorhynchus buccinoides. The sequence goes on from CM065680.1 coordinate 62,237,980, forward strand.
GACCCTAGAACCCCGCTTTTCAGCTTTTGTTTGCTTTGTTTTGATCTATTCCCATGCCTGCCCAATCTGCAGTAAGAAAGGAAAGACTGAAGGAAAAACACACGGAAAGAACCGAGAAATGAAGGAGAGGGTGTTAATCTGCACCTTTGTCATCTACAGACACAAGACAAAACCATCTCACCTTCATCAGATCCAAACGTTGGCAGGGCAGAAAGAAGAAGACCAAAGGCAAAAAGCAGAAGTGCAGTTTTGAACATCCTGGCTCGTGTGTTCCTGAAATGATACCGATGAAAATACGTTGTCACATTCTACTGTCAAGGCTACGTCAAAAAGAGAAACTCACATGAATTGCGTATTTTAATTGAAATAAACGAAAGTTAATAGCTATCTTTGCTTTTATTATAAACCGTTTCACCAGGGCCGGCAAAATTGGGCGTCCATTTATTACTCAACTTCTCCAGAAGTTACGACTGTTCGAGCAGATTTTTTTTTACATCCATATGTTCTTCTTCTAATATCCTGCATAAAAGAAAGCTCGATGGCTGTTATTTTTCAAAGTTTTTTCCTTGATAGTCTGTGTTGACGACTTGAAATAAAACTTATAATGGTTATCATGATGTAGTTAGGTAGCAATTGCAAGTTTCTGAAGGTTTCTAATATCACCTCAATGCTTAATAAAAAGCAAAAACAGAAGAAAGAAAAACAAGAACAATAACAACAGTTACTGCAATTTGTGCATAGAATAGAACGACATTGGAGCACCTAAGCATTTAATCAACGTAATGTGTTTGTCAAGAACTTTATATCCATTCTGCATCTGTGCGTTCCTTACCTCAGTTGTATTAAAACAAGACGTCCGCAGCTCGTATTGCTCTGACAAGAGTTGCAGTCAGAACTGAAGGTGTGGGTAGGGTAGGCTTTCTTTTATGGCAAAATCTCAACGCCAACTTAAACAATATATGGATTACTTTACTGTTGAAACATGTAGTTTTGTTGGATATTATTGAGATATACACACCTATTTGCTTAACTCATTCAAGTCGTTCCACCCATATATGGCCGGGATTAATACAAAGCTGTCTTCTTCTTCTGTGCTTCGTTCGCTCAGACAGTTTCCTGTCATATGAGCGTAAGATGCGTCATGCTGCCGTTATGCGCCTAACTAAAAAATAGTTAGGCCATCAGCATGTCGGCGATGTCTTGTGGCTGAATAAATCTTTGTAAGAATGTGTTATAGTAAAAAATAGGCAGGAGAATGGACCAGTGAGAAATATAGCAGATAACAGTAAGCAGAGGGAGAAAAGAGGCAGAGTATGAATAAGAGAATGACAGATTAGAGGAAGTTACAAGGCACATTCAACTTCCAGAAGGTTGAGGATTGAACTATTTGTATACAAAATATTATCCCCAGTATCTCCCACGGGGGAAATATTACAAAGCTGTCAATTTGATGAATTTGTTTCAAGGGAAGTAAATCTGTGTGCACACCACACTTTGGTCACTTCTGAAGTCGCTTCGCTCCCTTATATCACATTTTTGCCTCTTTTTTGTGTTTGTAGTGGTTTGTAGTGAGAAAACCAATTGCTGTAGAGTTTTTTCTCACTAAATTTCTATATAAAGTCTAGAAGACTACTACTACTAAGTCTATATATAAAAAGTCTGATCTACCACTTCCCTATGTCTAAACCTGAAGCAAAATCAAACCTGTAATCTTCTTTCATTTCTCTTTTTGTTTATGTCTGTTTTGTTTGTGTGTATGGCTGGAGTGATTTGTGAGGGTTTTTGGAATAATTCAAAATCATTGCGATGCGAATGAGTTAATTCATATGCTGTTGTTGTTTTTCTCTCCAAATGATGCTGAACTAGCATTATCTACTGTTTGAGAGGGATGGTGTGGGTGTGAGGGAGTGAGAGGGAGGGGGTGTGGGTGGGGGATGATGGGGTCTGAATAGAAACTTTCAATAGACAACATCACGTGTGCTTGACTTTCTTGTGAATGTTGTAAGACCCAGGCGTCGAGACGAGGATGGTAAAGGGAGCTGACCGCTCCGCGAACAGTCTGTGCTTGTTGATGAAAGGATTAGTAGACATGACTGTATGAAGCAGATTATGTGACATACCATTTTCTAAAACTCGCTTAACTCCTCTGGTTGGCTTTTTGTGTGTGTGTGTGTGTGCTGTGTGTGTTTTGTGTGTGTGTGCTGTGTGGTGTGTTCTGTGTGTCTCGTGTGCGTGCGTGTGCGTGCGTGCGGCTGCGGTGCGTGCGTTTGTGTATGTGCGTTGTGTGTTGTGTGCGTGTGCGTGTGCGTGGTAGGGTCTGATCTAAACTGTCTCCTGGTCTGTACTGACATGCTCTGTAGAAGATCGTGCATCGAACGCTACTTTTTGAAATACTAGAGACTAATACTCTGATCCTGTGACAATATGAAATATGCTATATTCGTGTTCTTTTTCTCCTCGTGGGGATAGAACTGCTGGCGCGCATACAGCGTTCTCTGGCACACTAACTTTACCTGATAACTGTCTTAGTTGCGTCCACATTCTGAAATTTGCTGCATTATAAACTTCTCTGAATATCCTTCGACAGAACCTCCTACTTAACTCTCTTCAGTCCCTGTTCCTTATTGTATTGCTACATCTGAATACCGCCACGAGTCTGAGTCAGACATATGTGTCCCCCTTTTTTTTCTGACTCGATACCTGACCGATTTTAATAAATAACGAAAATCTCCCAAGTATATATTACGTTTCTCCTTACGAAGACTCTACGAAAATTCAAGAGAGTGTCTCTGAGCCATGCACTAGACTGGCCGCAGGGATGAGACCAGGCCTTATTTGTCACCCTGGTAAATGATGCATCGAAACCCCGGATGCATCTGATAATCGACTACCTTATACGACATTACAGACCATATGGCATGGGAAGCACAGAAGTAGTAGAAGAAGAGAAGCTTTATTATTCAGCAATACTCTGCAGTTGTCTCAGTGCAAAAGTTAAGTCATCGACCAGAAGTTTAAGAGATATCATGCTTAGTCTAGTCAAAACTGTATGGGATGACCCCCTTATTAAGATAGAGGCTGCCTATGATATCCAAACAAGCAACATCATCAAGTTGGAGTAACAGTCTAACTCAATTAGATAACAGACGCAATACTTCACGATTATAATATATTTATGACCATTCATCATCCATCTTTATTTCCTCCCCCCCATAGTGTCAGAGTATGGTCCACTATATCTGCTAAACCGGAAGAGATAGTCTACAGGTTCCGTAGTACGGCAATTTATGAGTGCTCGAAATCAAAGGAGTTCGTGAGTTGGACATAGCATGCATAGGTTTGGTACGGGTGAGGAATGTTAACGCTTACGACGAAGCCTGAGAATATGTCGAAGGAGGGGATGATACTGCTTTCGATGTCTGACTACAACCGAGATCGCCGCCTTATAGTTACTGCTAATGTGCCAGGACACCCAGTGTGTTGTCAAATCACCCCCCCCCCCCTCTTGCGTGTGGCCATTATTATTTTGATCCTGATCAGTGTTGCCACCTATAACGTCCCCGTAATCCCCCCCCCCCCCATACGCTTAGGCTCGCGCCCCCCCCCCTCTCTACGGCCTCACCTTTGGCCCATACGTCAGACATCAGCGTATGAATCGAATTACTTGGTGTGTGCAGGTTTCGCAAAGTACGCGAAACGCGCATCCGCCGGCCCTCCTCGGCCCTGACACTGGATGAGTCCTATCTGTCGAACAATTCTGATGCACGCATACTGCTTCGAATGCGGGACTATCGCAGTGTGCCCAACCTAGCGGAGACGTCAAATGATTATGATCAGAAACTGCCCTTTCCGTACCAGTAGCTAGACAGAAGCGCCCTGGCCGAGCACGCGTGTTTCACTAGACGCTTGGTCATCCAATAGCAGGTCGCACGATCAGAGCCGACATAGCCACTATCGCGACTTGATGACCTTCCCACTGCGGGGAATCCAGCAGAAGGCAGGGAATAGCGTTGACTATCTGTCGGCGAAAGTTCATGACACGGCATTACGTGTCATACAGAAGCACGCGAGAATCTATAAATACGAGTTTATTTTAAATCAGTAGGACGCTAGAGTATATTTGTTCATCTAGACCGAACAACTTGAAACACGACTGAACGCACAGACCTCTAAAGGGGAGAAGAGAGAGAGTTTAAGATGACGCACTGAGCTGTAAGAAGTTCACGAGAGGCTGAATACTTATGGCACATAGAACAAGAGCTCATATACAGCACGAGCTAAGTCCATGAGCTGCTCCAGCCTTCATCAGTAAGAAGCCCTATGCCTGGACCTGAAAGTTAGCGGAGATAGAGTAGGAGTAAGAGAGCTAGCAGCCTGGTCGATAGAGTATTCGTTAGTGAGTAGTCACAGTGGCGGCTGATGCAGAGAGGAGTATTACTGGGATAGAGGGAATATGTTGAGTGGAACGGAGAGCATTCAACTGTCAGTATCGAGTTTTGGTTTGCCATAGTGCATAAATATGTTTATGAGAAAGGAGATCAATTTTTTCAAGTCAGTGGTTTCTGTAGCTCACGACTCGACTACCGGATATGAAGGGAAAAGGGACCAGATTTTCAGTCTTGATTCTTTTGGCAATTGTCTTTTGAGAAACCTCAGAGTTTCGATTATGAACCTCATGTTTAGATGCAATCACACGGCTGCGCCATTGGCGACGCGCCAGCTGCTATGCTCAGCTCATTTGTTTAGGTGGTCAACTTAGTACGACAGTCGGAGACCAGAGTTTAGCAGAGATAATCCACTGCACTTTGCCCCCCCCCACCTGTGCCACGACCCAGATCTGAACTAGAAAGAAGGTACTTCAGGCCAAGATTTGTAGTATCTAGCCATGAATCGTTGGGCTCCCGAAGTAGTAAAAAAGTGATGATAGCCTTGCTTCGATGAAATTGAGTGTGGTTGAAACGAGAAGAATTTCAACTTTGTGTGTTTGAGAGATTGCCAATGTAAATAGAAAAGGAATAAAACGACAATGGGCATGAGTCGACGACTTCTAGTCAAGTAGACTCTCCACCTATATAATGATACCTGATAACCCTTAACTGATATAACTTGGCCTCAGCAGTGCTGCTCGCCTGGTTATACGGTAGCGAGGTAGTGCTGCAACAATGAATTGGTCCAGAGCCAGATAGCATCATAATCATAGTGTCCGCATGCGATCTTTAGCGGAAGCACGCCTTGCGTCCAGTCGTCTGAATACGGCAGGTGTGCAAGTGTTTGCGCGCGCGTAGCACGCGATTCATGACTATGTTACGATAGTCCTCATACTGCCCCCCGCTAATGTAGTTGATTCGTAACTGTGTTACGTCGTGTGAGAGAGAACGAGGAGAGAAGAGATGAGTGAGAAGCATGAGTAAGTCTATCGATATGTGAAACAAGAGAGGAGACAACTTGACTCTGAGCTAGCAAAGCAGAGAGAGGAGACTGAGAGAACATTGTCAAGTGAATTTCTGATGGGCAGGAGGTTGTACAGGACTTTTGACTCCGGATGAGAGAGAGACGAGAGAGAGACATCATACCGATTTTAGGATCGATTTATTATGTTACTATGTATGACTGTTTTGCATGCTTTTAGTCAGCCGTGGATGCTTAGAACACAGCCTGTATATAATATGTTGCTTATTCGTTATTTACCAATAGTAAATAAGTTCGAAGCCGATGTCAAATGCGAAACTGGCTCTCTGGGCATCGCTACATATCCTTGGTCCATCGACTCTCTCAGGAGAAGCTTAGACGAGATAAAGACTTTAATTGGGATTGGTATTTTGAATTAACCGTTACAGGTCATTGGAGGAGCATCTGCAGGAACGACCATGCTAGTGATCACACGCATTGATAGAGTGTCACTAGGAAAATTGAGAGCAACACGCTTCGTTTATAAAAGCTGATAAACAAAACCGAATCAAGCAAATTGATTGCAATTATGACAAACATCACAATGATAAGACTTTTGTGCATAAACGTGTATTTATACAACAAACAAACAAACAAGCACACAAAAGGGTGTAAAGTGACGTTATGTTATTTAAAGAGACACACAAAACCAGATACTACTTTCAAAAAGATTTCCTTTTACACACGCCCCCCCAGAAGGTCGAGAGCATGTTTATTTTAGAACTGACAGGCCCTATATATGTATGTATATTAGGACAATACTGACTAAGTGCATACAGCAGCATGATGCATCTACGTTCGTAAAGTGACAGAAATCCTCCTGCCTTTTTCAAGAAATACTTCCCAAAAAGATTGTCCTTTGATCCCGAGTCAGTACATGCGCGAGCACTAGATTAGAGTAGCTACCGTTACTTTAGCGCCATAACAGTCAGCATTGATGCATCTACGTTCGTAATGACAGAAACATGCCTGAACGACCAAGACAGAGAACTAGACGACGAAGAAGAAGAAGAAGACTACTCTCTCTCTCTCTATCTCTCGCTCTGCGCGGGCGGGTCAAAGTCGAAAATCATCATATCATTGTCATATAGTTAAAAGCCAACTGTCCGTGTGGTGTGTGGTCGTGTGTGTGTGTGTGTGTGTGTGTGTGTCTGTCTGTCGTCTCAAACTGAAAACGGGCCTTATAACTCAGCACGTTATTCGACCGATTCGCTTCAAATTTGCTGGAGCCCTAACGCGGCTGATGGCAACGGCAACAGAGCGGCCGTGTCATTTGCGCAGTTCGGCAAATGCGCCCCCCGTAAAGCGTCGCACGCCGTATAGCCGACGGCTTCACCTTTTCGACGCGATATCCGGCCGTTTCAGTAACGAATTGATTCGAGATGTGCCCCATTGTAGACAGAAGTGGCAGTATAGCTGATGGCCCAGGAGCGCGAGAGCGCTGCGAGCAGTCAAATTTGAAGGAACTACGTCAGGATTGACAGCAGAACGCACGATACATCGTTCTATCAGAAGCGAGGCCAGGTAAGGCGAGGAGAAACGGAGTGCCCTTTGAATAACTCCCCCAGCTTTCTTTAAGACCGAATCGCTGTCAAATCAGTTGCTGATTTTTTTTTTCTGTACTCGCGTTAGCAACTACTGCCCTTAACCGTTACTAGGTGTTTACCATGCTATCGGTGCAGTATTGCATGCTTGTGGTGACCGGAGGGCGTTGCGTCTGAGTAAGTCGGATTAAACTATTCGAGCTCTAGAAATTGACAGCCTTACAAAGCGAGAGAGGGGGGAGAGAGAGAGGAGAGAGAGAGAGAGAGAAGAGAGAGTAGAGAGAGAGAGAGATGAGAGAAAGAGATGTCGAGCGAGAGAGAGATCAGAGAGGAAGAGGGAAGATGGACTGCGAGAACGAATACGAGAATGTACAGGAAATACATACGAACTTTTTTTATTGAGGAAAACTGGATATGCTGATTCAGCTATGTTTACACCTGCGCATCTAGGCCAAAAGAAAAGACAAATTTATTAATTTTGTTGAGCTATACTTCTTGCCTTTTTTTTTTGAAGACATGAAATGTTACAGGTGTGCCCCATTGAGCGACTCCTTCGTAGGAGAAGAATGAACGCGTTATTCTAATCTTCGCCTGGCACAAGATCTGCGCCAAAGGTCCACCGTGCACCAGGGATTGGAGTTTCATTACACTCTAGGTTTAGCTGCTTGATACAGTCATCAATGGGCAGATAATATCTAGGTTACTTACGAACGTATTAAGAGAGCTGGCCCATATATTGCATGTTTAAGTACTAATTCAGCAAATCGTTTACGAGCCTGCATCTGTTTTCTCCAGACCAGTACCTGATAAACGCCCCAGTAAACACAAGCTCAGATAGCATAAGTCGCGATAAAAACAGCGAAGAGCTATAAGAACATGAGACTAGATAATGACAAGCATAAAAGTCCCATATCTAGCAAAATTCCGTGATAGCAAATAAGATAGATATCCGAGTAAGCAACATTGGTTATAGCCAGGAGTCTCTGATTAAATAAATACGCTGACTCGATCAAATATACTCACGGACAAAAGAAAATCAGGACCTGCATCGCCACACGTAACCAGACGGCTTTCAGCATGTTAGGCCATGAAACAACAATAATCGTCATTTGACCTGGGATTTGTGTTTTGCTTAATGATAAATTATGTCGAGTAACGGAACAGCATATCTGCTTTGATTTTTTGATTAATGTGCTTGATGTTTTTAATAGGATCTCACTAGTTCTTCTTACTTGTGCGATGCGTTCTGATATCACTTGACGAGCGTGTGATGTGTGCTGCGTGGTGTGATGTGTAGGCATGTGTGGTGCGTTAGGTGCTAGGTGTGCGTGCGGTTGCGTGCACGTGCACATTGTTTGCACGCCACATGCATAGTGACAAGAGATACAATTGATTGTTAGGAGAAGAAAACGTGTCGTATCCTCAGAGATGCCACTTTGATGACGTATTCGACTGGTATTGTAAATGAGATGAGGAAGCAGCCTATTATTGAAAGCATCAGCAGACGTAAACCTCCTTCCGGACAACGTTCCTGGTGATCCACCCTGCCCTTCCCCTGGAATGTCTGTGCTATGTGTCCCATTAAACTCAGTATGTAGACAGTGTAGAACAAAGGTAAATTAGTATCACTAACGATAGGTGTCTATATATTGGTACAGTGGACCAACTCGACTTAGCCAAGTAAACGATGTGAAGGTAGTCCCCTCCGATGCAGTCTGTCATAGCACGAGAAATCACAGGTGGAAAGCATTAATTTTCGCTTGAATGCTCACAGTAATGTACTCAGTAATCCCCTGTCCACCTACACCTCCCACAACTTATGTCTTAAAACACTCAAAACACACACCCTTGCTTGCTTGTTTGCCTTTTGAGCGTGCGCACGCACAGCCACACCCACACAAACACAGAACACAGCACACACACACATCAGAACACGCGAGCACACAGAGTTTGCACACACTCCGATTAATCCAACAAACACCACATACTCACACGCACACCGGGTACACAAACACACATTTACACACATTACACAGACACAACACACGCCTTACCTGAATGGACAATATGAGCTAAATGCAGGAAGTGTGCAATATTCTAACAGATAAGTATCATTAGTAATATGAAGAAACTGCAAGTACACGATGAAAACTAGAGATAATATAAGAGACAGAAATAATGACTGCTTGAGCTCTCTATAGTACCGGAAGCATCAGCCCAGATGGATACTGGCCAGAAATGTTAGAAAATGCAGAAGATAAGTTGATTCCGTATTTTAAAAAGTTGTTTAATAGCCTGTTCTCAAAAGCAGTATTCCCAGATGCAATGGGCAAAAATATTTTGTTACCGCTTTGAAAGAAGGGCGAGTGTGGAATTCGCCCATATTATAGAGAAAATATTTCTCATTAGCGTTGTAAGTAAACTTTACAAACATATCCTCAATAAACGGTTATCGTTGTGGCGAAGGACTAGGTGACAAAAGTGAACTGATGCCACAACAGGGATTTAGGAAAGGACGATCAAACAAGTATCTGGATTTCACATCCAGGCCTGCAGTTGAAAAACATTACAAAAGCAATCACTAGCTCGATGTCTACCTTTATTATTTGCGTAAAGCGATGACCACTGTGAAAAAGGCAGTGTTTTGTGGTAGTCCTTTGGGAAAAGTGGAATCAAGCGCGTAAAATGTTTCATGAGCTTGATGGGCTTATATAATTATGCGCAATACTGTGTCCTATGTAATGGATAACTTTCTAACTATTTAAAATGCATCCAAGGCTTAAAACCGGGCTGTGTCTCGAGCTCATCCTCTTCTCTCTTCTAATCATGAGCTAGCTAATGATATGCGTTACTAAAGCTAAACATTTAGTGACCCACTTAGGGCCTTCTGAAATAGAAATATTCATAACTTATATTCGCTGATGACCTTACGCTTCTTGAGTCGACACTGTGGTGGTTTACCGATATCAAGAGTTTAACCTTTTGTCTAATCGGCCTCAGAGAAGCTAGGATTATCTATCAATTTAGGTAAAGTCTCAAATGCTGTTTTTTACAAAAGAGGGCTCAAAATCAAATACGCCGGTATGGAAGAACAATGATGATGATAAGTAATAAGTTTATATACCTAGATGAATGTACAGTGCATGTGTGGTCGACGTGTTGCACGTGCATTGTAGAGCGAGGCATGTGGCGTGAGAGTAATGGTGAGTCGAATGGCGCCTATAACATACGACTATCCGCTACTTGTTCCTATCTATCCAGGCCACCACGACTTTTACTATCCTACAACATGTGCTTGCCGCCCATCCACTGTAATTTGGCCAATTTTTACTATCTTCCCCGTGTGTTCCCGTGTGGTATCACCGTATTGATAGAGTATTGAGATATTAGATATGTGAATAGCGAATGTAGGGCTATTATTGTATAGATAGGGTGTAAGGGGAATCATAGGAGTTTTGCTTTGGAAAGCTCGAGAACGATCGGTGACGAGTATTTAATATTCACAAAGATAAATGTGTATGTGAAATGTTTTCCCCCGTTACCTTTGTATAAAAAGTATTGTATAGTGTTCATTCACTTTCGTTGATATTCTGTACAATGATTATTTATATTTAGCATTATTCACCATTCCGAGTCATGACTTATGTATATTTCTATGTAGTGTGTTTTTTTTTTTGTTTTGTGCATCTTTGAGGGGGCCGCGCGCGTGCAGCGTGTCTGTGTGTTTAATGTAGTTTGCCTATCCCAACCACGGAAAAGAACCAAGAAATAGAGCAGAGGGGTGTGTAAATCTGCATATTTGCCGAGAAATCGATGTAAAAGCCAGGCACTAGCACTATTTCTTTGCTGGAACCACTCCTTTTTGGGTTGCTAAATTTTAAGTAAAAAAAAGAACACGACGTAGACAAGTTGAGAGATGAGTGGTTTCACACGAGCGTTACCGAACAGAGCAGGAGACGGGGATAAACGGAAAACAAGATGTTCTTCTTCTTACGACTTGCCACAGATAGTTAAGACAGTGCCTGTCAGTAATTATGAGCGCAGATGCGTCATGCTGCCGTATGCGCCTAACTAAGAAATAGTTAGCGGTCCAACTAAAAGTCCGATTTGGCTGGAGGAGAATCGTTTGAAAGCGGTTGTCGTGAAGATGAAATAGGCAGGAGAGACTGTGAAACCGTAGGCACGCGAGAAAGAAGTCAGGTAGTATAGTAGAGAGAGCGCACAGAACGGGGAAGAAGACAGCTCGTAGCGACAGTCAAAAGAGGAGTGACGATGAGAGAGAATGAGAGTGTGACACAAGAGCGCGAGAAACTTCCAGCGAGAGTTGAGCTTCTCACCCTGAGGGAGGAGGGGAGAAGAGTATGTGATGTTGATACAAAAGGACTCCCGTCCCCGGTGGTTTTCCCGTTACACGGGGGCTAACACCCCCATCATAGTAAAAAGCCAACTGTCCGTGTGTGTGTTGTGTGAGTGTGTGTCTGTCTGTGTGTTGTGGTAGGAGTGTTTTTTTTTTTTGTGTGTGTAGGAGTGTGGTGGTGTTGCTCGTGGTCGTGTATGTGTGTGTGGTGGTGTGTGTAGTGCTGTGATTGTGGGTGATGATGGGTTTAGTGCTGATGTCTGTCCGAGTGAAAACACGAAGAGGGACGCTTATAACTGCCAGACGATGATGATGTATTGACGAACGAGAATTCGCAGTTCATCTGATTAGTGTTGTGAGCCTAAAGGGTGGCGATAGGATCAACCGGCAACCGATGGCCACGTCCTGAGTGGCCTCCGTGTCATTTGGCGCTGGGTTCTGCAATAATGCGCGCAAACGCGCGTCCGACGTGACCTTTCGGCGCCCGTGAGAGTACCGGTTGGTTTTCAGGGTCTGATTGCTCTTCGCTATCTGGCAAGTAGATGACTAGGCGAACGTGTGACTATCGTTGTGCCCCCCCAAACCGAAAGCTAATCGGTTCAGAAACGCGTGCGCTATTCGCCGCTTCACCTTTTCACGCATAACCCGGCCGTTTCTTAACCGAATTGATTCAAATTTAGTTCACCTAACTGGCAAACCATATGAACGTAATTCCGAGTCAATCGAATTTTGTAATCCATTACGTGTATTGTTAACTATTGATTAACCCCATCTCTGAGAGCACATTAACACGGCTTGGTATATCCTTGCCTTCTCCCTATACATCCATTTGACACTATTGTTCTAATATCCTTACTGCTGCTTGTTAGTGGTTTGCACGATTTGCTTAAAGGGCCATCCACACGTCAGCACTGAAGATCGTACGCATAAAAAGCGAATATACGATGGGGCGATCTATCACGTCTGTCTCAATGCGCCAATTCTATGTTGGTGTGTGCTTGGAGACCACGCCTGATCGATATCGTATCGTAGCAGTCCCTACTATTTTGCGTGGACGTGTGTGAGCATGGCCCTTTAAAGATGCAGCCTACACGACATTCGATTCGTATGTGAAAGTGATGCGATTTTGATGATGTGAGTTTATGATTAACATGAAATTCAGTGTATTGGGTCTACATGTGTAGTATAAATAGAAAGCAAAACCAGTAGACTTTCTTTTTTAGACGGAAGGAGGTAATTTCACGTGAATCATGACTCTCACAATCCGTCACCGGCCGGCAATCGCATCAACGATTGACACAGCAGAAGTCTGGCTTATGTAGCGTAAAGCATGCCTCTTTAGTGTTTATAGAAAAGTGAACGTGTTGTAATAGTTATGAGATAATGCAAGTGTGTGTGTTAGTGTGTGTAGTTTGCGCTATTGATTGGATTTCTACAAGATTCAGCGCCGTTATAACATACTGTATGTTGTTGTTGTTGTACATGGTTTTCGTTTGTGTGTAGTGCGTGCTTGTCAATAGTGTGTGTGTGTGTCGTGTAAGTGTGGATGTGTGTGTGGGTGCGCGCCGATGTGCGTGCGCGTCGTGACGGAGGTCTGTACGCGCGTGTTCCGATGACATGAAACAGGAAAAGAGTGAGAGTGCTTAGAAGGGGGAGTGGGGTAAGGTGGAGAGATGAGAGACGTGCGGAGCGAGAGAAGATGTAGACATGACCACGCAGACTCTAGAGATGAAGAGACGACAGACACTGTGTATAGCGACAAGAGCTATAGGTATGGTCGTACATAGTGTGTATGATAGTGTGACGTGTGTGTTGTGTGTGTGCCCCCCTGGACGATGCTCGTGTCCCACTGATAGTGATGTGATCGAGTGTGTCGTCGCCCGACTTAGTGCACATATCTCCTTTCTTGCTTGCTTGTTGTCAGTGCGTGCGTGTGCGATGTCGACGCTGAGTGTAGCGCGTTGAGACGAGAGCGTGCGTCGTTTTTTCCCCCCCCCGTGTGAGAGCGCGACAGTGCGACGCACGAGCGTGTAGCCTAGAGGTTGAGAGATGACGACATAGAGAGTGAGACTGTGAGACACGGCGGGTGACGTGTGCAAGTAGATGATGACACTTGCGTGTATGATTTTGAGAGTTAGTGAGAGTAGAGGAGAAGAGGTGAGCTGATTATCACTAGATGAAGATCGGACATGTAGTTCAGTCTTCGTGTATCGCCTTGGATTACCTAGTAGAGTGGATAGTCACCTATTCACTGCAATTAATAATAATGTACGTAGACTTAGCACGAGCACGAGAAGAGCAGACAATAGAGCATTATTGATTTTGCTCGTTCGTCGATATTTTGCCATTTGTAGAGACAGAGGAGGCGGACAGCATGCACCAGAGAGAGCAGAGAGTAGAAGAGCAGAGAGCAGACTTAAACACATACATTCAGGACAGAAGAGACACGACAGACAGACGATGGCAGAGAGAGGACTAGCAGACAGAGACGAGACAGATCAGATGCTAGATGTATCGTAGACATAAGAGAAGGCACGATAGCTACGATGAGTACGTAGGTAACTACATGACTATTTTATAAAGCAGAGGTAGAGGGATGCTAAGGAAGTTGCTGCAATCGAGTCATTTACTCCAGTAATTTCCATATTACCTATGTCATTATGACACATAGCCATTTTGAGATAGGTAAGAGTTATATATATAAAGGATGCAGAATTCCACACACCGGCATCACCGAAAATCGTATTTATCAATACCTCTCGTCCGATTGCCGCCTTGTCCCCCCTCTTTTTTTTTCGACCCCCCCCTGCCTTTCCCCTTCTTCTTGTCTGTAATCCTTCTACTTTCTGTGTCCTCTGTCCTCTGTGTCTGTCTGTATGTTCTGTCTGTCTCTATCTCATCCACTCTCTCGCCTCTCTCTCTCTCTCTCATCTCCCTCTCTCTCTCTCCTCCTCTCTCTCCATCTCTCTCTCCTCTCTCTCTCTCTTAGTTATTTCTGCAAATTAATCTATCCATCTGTAATGGACCGAAAGACTAAAATCATTCCGACCTTCTGACGTTCTCTCTCTCTCCTTTCACTCCCCTACTCCTCTCTCTCCTCCCTTCTCTCTCCTCTCTCTCTCTCTCTCTCGCTTCCTCTCTCTCTCTCCTCTCCTCTCTCTCTTCCCTCAATTAAGCACGTGCGCACCCTTGCACCCCCGCCGCATGCACACGTACTTACATCAAACGAATAATTTATTGTAGTCGTGGTCTGTTTATGCATCTTAGTAGCGAGTTTGTGTTTATCACCAGGGAACTTTGTTGGTTTGATTATTTTAGACTGTGGTACCCCGTTCCCCTTACCCCGCCCCTTTCTCTCCCCTCTCTACCCCCTCTCCTTTTCCTTGTTTCTGTTTTGTATTGTTTTTTCTGTTTTCTTTTTTTCTGTCCCTGCCCTCTCTTCGCTTTCCCCCCCTCCTCCCCTCTCTCAACTCCTCTCTCTCTCCCTCTCTTCTCTCTCTTCCCCTCCCTCCCTCCTTCCCTCTCTCTCTCCCTCCCTCCCCCACTCTCTCGCTCTCTCTCCTCTCTGCCCTCCCTCCTCGAGCTTCTCTCTTCCCTCGCGCCTCTCTCTCCTCTCCTCTCCTCTCTCTCTCTCTCTCTCTCTCCTCACGTCCTCCCTCTCTCTCTCTCTCCTTACTCACTCTCTCTCTCTCTTCTCTCCTCAGCGCTCTGTCTGTCTGTCTCTTTCTCTCTCTCGCTCTCTCTCATCTCTCCTCTCTATCTGTCTCTCTCTCTTCTCTCTCTACTCTCTCTCTCTCTCTCTTCTCTCTCCTCTCTCTCTCAATTAGCGTGCGCACGCACGCATGCACACGTACTTACATCAAACGAATAATTATTGTAGTCGTGTCTGTTTATGCATCAGGCGAGTGTGTTTATCACCAGGGAACTTGTTGGTTTGATTATTAGACTGTGGTACCCCGTCCCCCGGTACAAAGTCCCAGTTCTAGAAGAGCTTTAAAACCTGTTTCTGGCTCCAGGCTCGGGGCTCGTTACTAGTCAGCCTCCTGCAACAACCAGACGAACTCGACGAGCTCTCTCCCTATCTCCTCTACTCTAATCTCCCTCTCTACTCTCGGTCTCTACTCACTCCTACATGATCTCGCTCTCTCGCTCTCTCACCTCTCTCGCTCTTCTGCTCCCTCGCGCTACTCTCTCTCTCTCTCTCTCTTCTACTCTCCTCTCCCTCTCTCCCTCTCTCGCTCTCTCTCTCTCCCTCTCTCTCTCGCTCTCTCTCTCTCTCGCGGTCTGTCTCTAGTCTCTCTCTCTCTCTCTCGCTCTATCTCTCTCCTCTCCTCTCTTGTCTCTCTCTCTCTCTCGCTCTCTCTCTCTCCCCTCTCTCTCTGTCTCTCCTCTCTCTCTATCTCTCTCTCTCTCTCTCTGTCTCTGTCTGAATCGCGCACAAGCGCATAAGCAACGCACCACACAAAACAAACGTCTCCTTACCCCTCCCCTTTATCATACTCCCTGTTTCTGTCTATCGCTTTCCCTCCCCCCTCCTCCCTCCTCTCTCTCTCTCTCTCTCCCTCGCTCTCTCTCTCTCTCTCCCTCTCTCTCTCTTCTCTCTCTCTCTCTCTCTCTCTCTCTCTCTCTTTCTCTCTCTCTCTCTGTGTCTGAACATAGCGCGCGCATAAGCACGAACACAAGCAAACATACATCAAAGTGAAACATTAGAGTGGGCTTGTTCGTTTGTTTACTTGATCTTAATCAGGAAACCTGTTGGTTTTTATTATTAGATTTTGATCTCTCCATCCCTTTTTAACCGTCTCTCGCCACTGGCTCTCCCCACCCCATCCTCTCCTCTCTCTTTCTCTCTCTCATCCTCCCCCCTCTCTCTCTCTCTCCTCTCTCGCTCTCTCTCTCTCTCTCTGTTCTCTCTCTCCCTCTCTATCTCTCTTACTCTCAAGTCCCGCGATTGTCTAAAGGAGGCTATTGACGACTCAACTCGTGAAGTCAAAACATGACCATCAGCAGGGAACTATTGAATGATCGAATGCAAAAATGTACGTGACAGTGAAACCACCATCGTGCAATGGTTAATATGTGTAAAGAATATTTCCGTGAGATGGATTACCATTCGCGATGACACAATTCGTGTTATATATAGGTATATATAGGTATGAAAAAAATATCAGTTTACTGTTGGCACCGTTCCTCTCAAGACTCAAAAGAAATAAAAAATAGTAATTTTGTTTAAAACGTTTTTATCCCTATGTCTTTGAAACGAACATATGTGTTTTTTAGAACATAGATCAAAATACCAAGTGTTTGTTTTTTGTGTTTTTTCTCCAAAATACCAAGTTAATATAACTGGCTTTTGGTTTTAATGTTCGTTTCAAAAACATAGGAACAAAAAAGTTTTAAAAAAAAGTATCAAAATTATTATATAAATATTATATATTATACAGAAAAAGATAACAGCCGCACACGTTAGACTTCCCACTCCACACAACTCTGAAGGGGACCCTGATGGAACAGTTGTCCTGCATTTGAAATGCCGAATTGATAAAACTTTTCTGTGTCTAATGTCTGTATTTGTGAACCTCAGAAACAAAACCAGTTAACGTTAACTTTATGAAATGTTCTGATTTCTTTAAATAAATTAAAAAAATTAAATAATAAAATGTGCTGATTTACTTTTTTCTCCCAATGGAGGAGGGACAGTGCATAATGCAAAGGTTTCGATCTAATATATTATTATATTATTATGATTTTTTTTATATTTTTAATTCGTTATATGGGTTCGGTTCGGTTCGATTTCTGACATTGCAAGACCCCACTCCCACCCGCTCTCTTGCATAATGGGCTTAAAAGCCGGATCACGATAACATAATTCATTCATTTTACTCATTCATTCATTCATTCATTCTGTCACTCTCTCCCTCAAAACAACAATGACGATTTCAAATCGATTATCTTTGTGTCGAATTTTATTTTAATCGACTTTCTACTCATTTTTTTTTAATAGCAATAGTCCAATCAGAAGATAATTACTTTACCTTTAAAACTAATCATATTTTTAAGTTAAAAAGAGTTAGAATCAGTTACAACTATTGTTAGGGGTGGTGGTGGTGGGGGTGGGGTGGGGGTGTGATAAGACGAAACTGGTTATTTCTGTGGATCTCAAATGATCGTGTCAAGCATAGGATATTGTAGTTTATCCACAAGTAGTTGGTTTTTTGGTGGTGTTGTTTTTTCTCTTTCTTTTCATTTTATTTTATAATTTATCCAGTTTAAAGAGCGGGACAACTGCATCCACATCCCAGGAGACCCCCTTGGCATGTACATCCTGGTGCAAGGTCACAGACACCACTACAATAGTTGCTCCCCGCACACGTGAAGGAGGTGCGAGTGACCGTTCTGTCAGGACAGAGAAAAGAAAGAGAGACGTGAGACGTCACACACTTGATTTATACACAGGATGAGATTTTAGGCTGAGCCTATTCTTACATTTTTATGACCTAGATATTAGACATGCAACGTTTACGCATGAATCCCCCCCCCCCACACCCCCCAACCCCAACAAAAAAAAACAAACAACACAAAACAAAAACCAAAAAACAGCTGAACATAAGATATAACAATAACGAACAACAGAATCACAAACATTAAGAATAATATATAAAGATCGAGAGAAGATTAGTATCCGCAACAGCAATGATAAATATAGGAAAGCATACTAAGCAGGTAGCACAACAACAACAACAGTAACAGCAATGACAACCACTACAACCACAACATCAACAACAACTACTACTACTATTATTACTACTATCTACTATTACTACTACTACTACTACTACTACTACTACTACTACTACTACTACTACTACTACTACTACTACTACTACTACTACTATTTAACTACTAATACTACGACGACAATAACGACGATGACGACAACGACGACGACGACGATAGCTGTTGCTGCTGCTACTGCTATTACTATTACAACTACTTATGCAATTACGCCTGTTAATTATTACCAGAGAGAGAAGGAGAGAGAGAGAACTCGAACTCGAACTCGATTTTTTTTTATTGAGAGTAAACTGATAAGCATAGTGCGGTTTTTTACGCCGTGCCGGAGAGAGAGAGAGAGAGAGAGAGAGAGAGAGAGAGAGAGAGAGAGAGAGAGAGGAGAGAGAGCGAGAGACTGAGAGAGAGAGAAGAGAGAGAGAGAGAGAGAGAGAGAGAGAGAGAGAGAGAGTATATGCAGATGAGAGGGACAGGGACCATATCACAGGTAGAGAGAGAGAGTGAGAGAGAGAGAGTAGAGAGAGAGAGAAGAGAGAGAATTCCTCTGTGAGAGAAAGAGAGGAGAGAGAGAGAGAGAGAGATAGCAGGAGAGAGAGAGGAGAGAGAGAGTTAGGAGAGAGAGAGAGATGAGAAGAGGGGGGCGAGAGGAGAGAGGAGAGAGAGAGAGAGAAGGGATAGGTGAGTGTTCAGAGAGAGGAGTGAACGGAGAGAAAGATTTTCTGCCCTCTGATGGACCCTTTCACCGCCAGCCATTTTTCAGCCCAAAAATACCATTATTAAACTTAACTGGGTAGAGAAAATTTTTTAAACATCTGCAATATTGGGAATTCCTCTGTGACATGTATAACATTAGGCCTATCCTTACTTTTTTACTCCCAAAATTAAGAAAATAGGGTCTTCGGATAACAGGCCCTTTGGCAGTGAAAGGGTTAAATTAAAGGGAACAGTAGGAAGATGGAATTAGAGAGAGAGAGAGAGAGAGAGAGGGGTGGTGGAGAGAGAGAGAGAGAGAGTGGGATCGAGAGAGAGAGATAGGGTTTTCAGAGAGAGAGAGAGAGAGAGAGAGAGAGAGAGAGAGAGAGAGAGAGAGAGAGAGAGAGAGAGAGAGAGAGAGAGAGAGAAGAGAGAGAGAGAGAGAGAGAGCGAGAGAGAGAGAGAGAGGAGAGAGAGAGAGAGAGAGAGAGAGAGAGACGCACACATACACATATTATAGAGAAATATATAGCAAAACAAAAGAGAACAAGAAGACGCATAGAGAAATGTTATGAATGGAACGGAAGGATAGGGATGTAGAGACAGACCCATAAACAGGAGTTAGATCAAAAGAGTGCGGTCGCGATAGTGAAGCAGACACCTAACACACAGATTAGTTGTTTTTTTATAGAGGCAAAGCCTTCAAGGCTCACTCGAACAGGAACATGTGGGACAACAACAAAGATTGAGGGGGGTGTCTAAAGTAAAATATTGCCATTAAAATGTTAAAGTACAAATGAAACTATCGTTAATGGATACAGCTTTAAAATATATTTTAAAAAAGCCGAGAATCGGACCCGGAACCACTGGCATATTGATGAGTTTCTTAACTCAAGTTGCCTGTTGAATACTCTCTAACCCACTAATCTAAAATGCTATATGTCTGTAATATGTTTACAGTGTGGTTTTAAGTATTTCATTATTCAAATCATTATTGTTTGAAAGCTTGCATAGACATCTATATGTGTGCAAAGTTTGAACAATGTATGCCTTCTGTTTCCCGAGAAAATGCCAACGTTAAAGTTTGGAGATTAGACCACGGACGCAACACACACACACACACACACACACACACACACACACACACACACACACACACACACACACACACACACACAACCAAACCACTATCATACTATAGACTCACTTCGTGTTAACAGACAGTTAACACGAATGAGCCAAAAAGATAGAGAGCGTGCAAGAAAAAACAGAGGAATAGAATATTACTTTCCAAAAAGACGCTTCCAGGTGACAATCTTGCCCGTTTCTATCTCCCGTCCATCTGGAAGGAAGAACAAGGGTACTGGTGATGATGATTGATCTTTTTGTTGTTGACAATGGTGATGGTGATGATGATGATGATGATGATGATGATGATGATGACGACGATTTTTTTTTTTTTTTTTTTTTTTTAAATAATAATAATAATAATAACAATAATAATAATAATAATAATAATAATAATAATAATAACCGGGCCATCATGCCAAGAAAAATAATACGCGCAATAGCCTATGTGGAGAAAGAACAACCACATAACATTATGTCCTTTTTTTTTAGCAGCACAGTCATTGCAATGGGAACGAAGACATGTGAGTTTCTCTGTCTGTCTGTCTGTCTGTCTTCTGTCTGTCTGTCCTGTCAAGTCAAGTCAAGTCAAGTCAAAAGTATCTTTAATGATAATAATAGGAATAAGCGTAATTAACTTTTTACATCACATCATCAACAACACTTGCAAAAAATAATAATAATGGAGACAACGAAAACGAATTGATGTACATATAACCATAACAAAAGTGCAAAATAAAACGACGTTATATATGACCGAAAGTGCAAATAAATTGATGTTATATAATATCACACAGCACGTATGTGACAGACTATGTGCCGCCAATTCATTGAAATTGACAGAATCAGAACGGTGATGCTGGTGATATCGTTTTACCTCATTGGTCACTGCAACTAGGGTTGTTAACGCCCTTGGCAATGAGAGTTAAGCCCTTGTTGGTCAGTATCCAAAAGGGAATTCACTCTTGCAAAAGGCAGCCATTAGTGGTCTCAAATAGGGTGATTGGCGAGAGTTACGCCATTGTTTGGTCAGTACTCAAGCATCTACCAAGGGCATTCACTCTTGCAAAAGGTGGTCGTTGCAGTGGCCAATGGGCCTAAGAGCCAACAGGGTTTTTTTTTACAATAAGAGAAGAATATAAAAACAAATAAAGTTAAAAATTGATTTGTTGTCAAATGTCTCGGTAAACAGGATAACAAGCGAACCAGAAAAGGTTTACTAGACAAGTAAATTAAGGGTTAATTAACAATGTTACTAGGAAGCTGTAATGCCCATACCTAGCAGAGTTGTCTCCCTTTATAATTATGTTCTTTGCTGTTAGGAGTAGGCTTTGAGCTTGCATAGGTGCACTATGTTGCTTTGAAGTTAAATAACGATGTTATACAATGGAGACGTAAAACCGTTAATATTTAAGCAAGTAACTCAACGGTCAAGTCTCCAATATGAATTGTTCAGAAATAATCAAGGGGAGTAATTTCATGGTGTGATCTCGCCTAATTCAATCGGTCAAACAGGGGAAGTCATTCTACCATCAGGTAAATCCCCAGCCCTCGCTTCGTGTGTTTGAAGATACATGCAGCACGTAGAATGCAGTGCGTCATTCTAAAATTGATGTAATTTATATTTGTACGTCACAGTTTGCATGTTATATCATTTTGTAGCAACTTGCCACCCCTTATTTTTCTAAAAATAAATGGTTTGCAAGTATAAAGTCGCTGACTGGCATCCTGCGGTTTCAAGCTTCGACGCCATGTTGCTATAGTTTTGACCGAGTAAATCGAGTCAAGCAACTCTAATTTTCACGAAGTGCTCTCCCCTAGCTTTCCCCCCAGAAAATCGTCTATCGGCAATAAGTGCAGGCTTAGGCCATGTACACACATAAGCGGATATTCTATGCAAAAACCCATGCGCAATACATGAATAAGTAAAATAAAGAAAGGGAAAGCTTTGCGCACGTGTCCGAATTTCCCCTATTTGCGTAAACTTTTATCCTTCTTTCTTCCACTTATTTAGGGTTTTCTGTACGGAACTTACGCGTCTAATGTGAGCCCGGCCTTAGGCCTCGTTCGGGCTGGTCGACATCAAATTATAAAAAAAGAAAACCATCAGTTTGAGTTTGTCGGAAGTTTCCATTACATCTCTAGATCTGATTGATATTCTTTCTGGTACAATGAAAAAGAAGCATGGTGCATGCAACGACCCACTGGTTTTTTTGGGGGGTTAAGGGTAAAGATGAAGATCAACGCCCCCCTGTCACAGTCTTGGTTCATTGCGTTCTTCCCGCCTTGCATATATCTTCTACTAATATTAGCGAAAGTGTTGTTTTAATTTGTTTCAGTGAATGAAAAGTAATGTTAAACATGGAAAATGATAGAGGTTTAAGTGCTCAACAGGGATAGGAATTGTCCGTCCGCCAAATAGCAAATTTCCGCCGAAATAACATTGCATTTCCGCCGCTTATAAAAAAAAACTAAACGCTTAAAAAATACGACACCTAAATTTAGCTTCAGCATTACCCTCTGGATCCCTTACTAGGGACCGGGGCCGTATGCGGCCCCTAGACCCCCGCTTTTCACCTTTTGTTTGATTTTGTTTTCCAATTCCCATGCCTGCCCAATCTGCAGTAAGAAAGGCAAGACTGAAAAAAAAAATCACGGAAAGAACCGAGAAATGGAAGGAGAGGGTGTTAATCTGCACCTTTGCCATCTACAGACACAAGACAAAACCATCTCACCTTCATCAGATCCAAACGTTGGCAGGGCAGAAAGAAGAAGACCAAAGGCAAAAAGCAGAAGTGCAGTTTTGAACATCCTGGCTCGTGTGTTCCTGAAATGATACCGATGAAAATATGTTGTCACGTTCTACTGTCAAGGCTACGTCAAAAAGAGAAACTCACATGAATTGCGTATTTTAATTGAAATAAACGAAAGTTAATAGCTATCTTTGCTTTTATTATAAACCGTTTCACCAGAGCCGGCAAGGTTGGGCGCGCATTTATTACTCAACTTCTCCAGAGTTTTGAAGTTACGTCTGTTCGAGCAGATTTTTTTGTTTACATCCATATGTTCTTCTTCTGATATCTTGAGTAAAAGAAAGCTCGATAGGTGTTATATTTCAAACTTTTTTTCTTGATAGTCTGTGTTGACGACTTGAAATAAAACTTATCATAATGGTTATCATCAAGTAGTTAGGTAGCAATTGCAAGTTTCTGAAGGTTTCTAATATCACCTCAATGCTTAAAAAAAGCAATAACAGAAAAACAACAACCAAGAACAACAATAACAACAGTTACTGCAATTTGTGCATCGAATAGAA
>CM065680.1:62268025-62270525 GCA_017654935.2 Phymorhynchus buccinoides
GGAAAAGAAGGGAAGGGCGAGAGAGAGGGGGGGAACAGAACAGGCAATGGGGAGAGGAGCGAATGGGAAAGGGGGGCGGAGCATTGTGGAGCGAGTGGGAATTCAGGGGAGCGTAGAACGGAACTGTCCTTAACGGGAACGAATGGATAAGGAGGTGACGCGCCGAACGGAAGGATCAGGGATGTCAGCAGGGGACAGGACCCATAAACAGGAGTTAAGATCAAAAGATTGTGCGGTCGCGATAGCTGGAAGCAGGGACACTAACCACAGATAGTTGTTTTTTTATAGAGGCAAAAGCCTTCAAGCGCTCACTCGAACAGCGAGAACAATGCTGAAGGACAACAACCCAAAAGAATATGAGGGGGGTGTCTAAAGTAAAATATAGCCATTAAAATGTTAAAAGTACAAAACTGAAACTATCGTTAATCTGGATACAGCTTAAAAATGATAATATTTTAAAAACAGCCGAGAATCGGGACGTCCCAACCACTGCATAGGATGAGGTTCTTAAACTCAAAGTTAGCCTGTGAATACCTAACTGCTAACCCACTAATCTAAATGTCTATAATTGTCTGTATAATTCTAGTGTACAGTGTAGGTTTTAAGTATTTCATTATTCAAATCATTATTGCTTGAAAGCTTGCATCTAGAACAATCTATATGTGTGCAAGTTTTGAGTCCTGAACAACAACGTAATGACCTTCTAGTTTCCCGAGAAAATGCCAAACAGTTTCAAGAGTGGAAGATTAGACCACGGACGCACACACACAACACACCAAACCACACACACACCACAACACACACACACACACCCAACACACACAACAACCAAAACCACTTCATCACCCAATGGACTCACTTTCGTGTTAACAGGGGACAGTTAAACACGAATGAGAAAAAGATAGAGAGCGCTGCAAGGAAAAAAAACAGAGGAATAGAATATACTTTCCAAAAAGACGCTCAAGGTGACAAATCTTACTAGCCCGTTTCTATCTCCCGTCCATCGGAAGGAATGAAACAAGGGTATACTGGTGATGATGATTGATTCTTTTAAGTTCGTTGACAATGGTGATGGTGATGATTGATGATGATGATGATGATGATGATGACGCACGATTTTTTTTTTTTTATTTCTTTTTGTTTTAAATATAATAATAATAATAACAATAATAATAATAATAATAAAAAAAATAATAATAATAACCGGGCATCCATGCCAAGCAAAAATAATACGCGCAATAGCCTACTTGTGGAAGAAAAGTAAAACAACCACACTAACCCATTATGTCCTTTTTTTTTAGCAGCACCAGTCATTGCAATGCGGAACGAAAAGACCATGTTGAGTTATCTCGTACTGACTGTCAGACCTTGTCTGTTCTGCCTAGTCAGTCAGTCAGTCACGTCAAAAAGTATCTTTAATGATCATAATAGGAAATAAAGCGTAATTAACTTTTTACATCACATCACATTCAACAAACACTTGCAAAAAATAATACATACATGGATGACAACGAAAAAACGAATGATGTACATAACCATAAACAAAGTGCAAAATAAACGGAACGTATATATGACCGAAGTGCAAATAAATGATGTTATATAATTATCACACCAGCACGTATGTGACCAGACTATTGTGCCGCCAATTTCATGAATGACAGATAATTCAGGAAAACGGTGATGGTGAGTGATATCGTTTTTACCTCATTGGTCCACCCTGCAACTATGGGTTTGTTAAAAACGCCCTTGAGCAATGAGAGTTAAGGCCCTTAAGTTGCTCCAGTATCCCATAAGGGAATCACTCTTGCAAAAGGCAGCCATTTAGTGGTCTCAAAATAGGGTGATCGGCGAGAGTTACGCCATTGTTTAAGGTCAGTACTCAAGCATCTACCTAAGAGGCATTCACTCTTTGCAAAGGGTCGTTGCTAGTGGGGCAATGGCCTAAGAGCCCCACAGGATTTTTTTTACAATAGAGAAGAATATAAAACAAATAAAGTTTAAAATCGCATTTGTTGTCAAATGTTTCTCGGTGTAAAACAGGGATACAAAGCGAACCAGAAAAGGTTACTAGACAAAGTAAATTAAGGTTAATAAACTATGTTTAACTAGGAAGCTCCAGAATGATCCATACATAGCAGAAGTTGCTCTCACTTTTTTAATATGTTCTTGCGATTAATGAGTAGGCTTTGAGTTTTGCATAAGGACAACTATGTGCTTTCAAGTTAAAATCAACGATGTTCATTACAATGGAGAACGTAAAACCATTAATATTTAAGCAAGTAAAACTCAAACCGGTCAAGCTTCTCCATATAGAATGTTACAGAAAATAATCCAAAGGGGAGTAATTTTCATGTGTGATCTCGCCTAATTCAATCGGGTCAAAACGGGTGGAATTCATTCTACAATTCAGGTAAATTATCCACATACATCCTTCCCGCTTCGTGTGTTTGAAGATACTTCGCAGCCACGTAGAATCGCAGTGCCGTCATTCTAAAATTGA
>CM065680.1:62280525-62313025 GCA_017654935.2 Phymorhynchus buccinoides
TCGCACCCTAGTGTTCTTCGACTCCATTCACCTGCCACCCCACTGAGGAAATTGTTCTTGTTTCTTTCTGTTGTGGGTTTTTTTTAAACATATAAGGTAAGAAAAGAAAGGTGCAGGCTCGCCTTTGGCAATACAATCAGTGATTGAGTGAATGGTTTGGGAAAATAATTAGGCATCTCTCTCTCTCTCTCTCTCTCTCTCTCTCTCTCTCTCTCTCTCTCTCTCTCTCTCTCTCTCTCTCTCTCTCTCTCTCTGTGTCTCATCTATGTCTCTCGTGTGTGTGTGTGTGTCTGTATGTATGTGTCTGTGTGTCTGTGTGTGTATCTGTGTCTGTGTATTTGTGTGTGTGTGCGAGTGTGTGTGCGTGCGTGCGTGTATGTGTGCGCGTGTGCGTGCGCGTGCGTGCGTGCGTGTATGTGTGTGTGTGTGTGTGTGTGTGTGTGTGGGTGTGTGTGTGTGTGTGTGTGTATGTGTGGTATGTGGTGTGTGTGTGTGTGTGGGGGGGGGGGGTAATGGAATGTCTAAAATGTAATGAACTTCGTGAACAAATAATTCCCCCAAAATATTAATTTTCAATTTTTTTTTATAATTCATTTAATTTATTTCCAAAAGGACGACGCAATTGTTTAGATGTTAGTAAATAGGCCTATCTGAACTGTGCAAAGATCGTTCAAGAAGAACATTTTTTTAAGCTCACCAAGGTTCAACATGTCGCTATATTACGTTCACGCTTTATGTTTTGTTGGGGTCTTTCTTTTCTTCTTTGTTGTTGTTGTTGTTGTTGTTGTTGTTGTTGTTGTTGTTGTTGTTGTTGTTGTTGATGTTGTTATTCTTTTATCCTCCAATCCCTCGAAAGGGATAACAGGATTAAGTAGAGGTCTTGATTCTTGATTCTTGTTTGTCTGTGTGTCTGTATTTGTGTCCGTGTCTGTGTTTGTGTCTGTCTGTCTCTGTGTGTAGGCCTATAAATGTATGCGTCTAGTCTGTCTTCGTCTTCTTCTTCTTCTTCTTCGTTCGCTCAGACAGTTTCCTAGTCACATGAGCGCAGATGCGTCATGCTGCCGTTATGCGCCTAACTAAGACATAGTTAGCGCCTAACTAAGACCCCCCCCCCCCCCCCCCCCCAGCATGTCCGACTTCGGCTAAATAAATCTTTGTACGAATTTATAGACAAACAAAAAGACGGGAGAATGGACCAGTGATAGTAGATAACAGTAAGCAAAAGGGAAAAGGCAGAGTCAAAGAGAATGACTGAATTACAGGAAGGTGGGGGAACTATTTGTACAAAAGATCCCCCCGGTGTCCCCACACGGGGGGAATCTAGTCTGTCTATCTGTTTGTTTGTCTGACTGTCTTTGTATGTGTCTGTGTGCAAACTTTCTATGTTTGTCTGCATGTGTACGTGTGCCTGTATGAATAGGTTTTAATGCTCCAAAAAAATAGATGATTTTGACACAAAAAACAGATGCTTGTGGCAAAAGAAAAGACCATCTAACCCTAACCCTATCCCTAACCCTAACCTAACCCTACCACGGAAAGAACCAAGAAATAGTGTGCAAATCTACATTTTGCCGATAAATCGATTACAAAGCCATGCACTTATACTATTTTTTTGCTGGAACCATTCCTTTTTGGGGTTGATACATTTGATGTTGTATGAATAAGAAGCACAAAAGGCAGTTGAAAGGAACGAGAAGAGCACAATACGTTTGTACGTAGAGAGAGAGAGAGAAGTTGAATCGATAAAAAGGAAAGATACTTCCTTATAACAGTATCAGATAAAAAGAGCTTATGGTGGTAATACCAAAGACTGTACAGGGGAAGATAAACATCCGGTCTCTTTTCCCTATAATTATGAGTAGTGAGGACAGAAACACTGGTTACACGTGTATTATTCTGATCGCTTCTCGGCATTTTGGCTGGGACAGTGATTCAGGAACATAATTTTTTTGTTTATACGCTGGTTGGTTTGTTCAGCCCGTCGTACATGGCGAAAGCCGATACGCGACGTTAAACTGAACTTCCATCCAACACTGGTTATGTCCCTTTGAAACGTGACACATTTTACACATCGATAGGCCAGTTGAATTCTCCGTTCAAGTTCCAGTCCGAGTTTTTGGATAGCCTCCACTGTGAATAGTGTACACGTCCGCACTAACGATAACTCTATCAGCCCGGTTCGCCGAGCTTTTAAGTAATCCATCTTACCCTTTTAGAATATCTTTGGTAATACCGATACTATTTTTAACGTTTCCATTGTTGTGATGAAGCCACCTTCATAAATTACTGTTTTATTTCCTTCCTTGAAGAGTCGGCCTTTAATTAAGTGTTGTTTTTGTTGTGTGTGTGTGTGTGGGGGGGGGGGGGGGTTAACATCAGTCGCATAATATGTAATTGTTTAGTCAAATGTTAGAGAGGTTCTCTGCAGGGGAAACAACTCCTTACAACCATTAAGGAAAATGCTCATAAAGAAGTGGTCTCTCTTGAATTGCCACGAGCTTCTTTAGCTCTAGGAGCAAGCACGCTGACAAATCAGTTATAAAGTTTTGGTATTCCCTGGTGTTGCAGTACCTCCAGGA
Organism: Phymorhynchus buccinoides; assembly: GCA_017654935.2. NCBI lineage: Eukaryota > Metazoa > Mollusca > Gastropoda > Neogastropoda > Raphitomidae > Phymorhynchus > Phymorhynchus buccinoides. The sequence continues at coordinate 62,283,105 of CM065680.1, forward strand.
TCGACCCACTATCAATAATATATCTACAAATGTCCCATTGTGTAGGTACCTGTTCCAGGTCGGAGGACGTTAAACAGTTTCATTCACAAATCAGTAATTTTTTGCAACAAGAAAGTCCGTTTTACATCAAACACATACACAAACAAAGCGGTAGTTAATTATTTGTATGAACAGAAACAAAAGTAGAGAATGTCTTATAATTTATTTCCTGTAAGCGTTTACACATATTATTCTTTCTTATTTTTAAAGACCATAAAAGGGCCCGCTAAACTACATACGATTCGATCACAATGCCATGCGATTTTGACAATGTCTGTGAGTCATGATTCACGCGAAAATACTTCCATCTAAGAAATGTTTGCTACTATTTTCGCTCATTTTACTCAAGTAGACCGGGCCAATACATAAATCAAACAAAATTATCTGTGAGTCATGATTCACGCGAAATACTCCCGTCTAAAAATAATTATACTATTTTCGCTCACTATTCTCAAGTAGACCCCAATTACATAAATCAAAATAAAATTATCTGACACAAAAATATAGATATTTCATCAGATTCGCGTACGGGGGACTACGAATATAGTGAACAAAACTTGTAGGATTTCCTCAGATCCATCTAGAAAGTATTGAATTTCACTAGAATCATGCCAAGCAATTGTTAAGATCGCATCGCATTGGGATCGAATCGTAGCCTATGTAGTGTAGCGGGCTCTTTAAGCCATTGTTTTAGTTTGAACAGTTAGTTGTACCAAAGATTCTAAAAGGGTAAGATTGAGACTTAATGTGAATGATAGAGTTATCTATTATTTCACAACTTCCACAAACTAGACTGGAATTTGAACGGATAATTCAACTGGCCTATCGACGTGTAAATGTGTACTCTTAAAAGGGACATAACCAGTGTTTCTGTCCTCACTACTCATATAGGGAAAAGAGACCGGATGCTTGTCTTCCCCTATACAGTCTTTGGTTGTACATAGTACTTGATTGAGAAGGTGAATGTGGTCTATGTTGCTTCTTAGAATTTTTATATTGTAACTATTTTACTCTTGTATAATTAATTGTGGGAGAGTGTGTGTGTGTGTGTGTGTGTGTGTGTGTGTGTGTGTGTGTGTGTGTGTGTGTGTGTGTGTGTGTGTGTGTGTGTGTGCGTGCATGCGTGCGTGCGTGCGTGCGTGCGTGCGTGTGTGTGTGCGCGCGCGCGTATGTGTGTGTGTGTGTGTGTGTGTGTGTGTGTGTGTGTGTGTGTGTGTGTGTAAGTAAGTAAGTGTAAGTGTGTAAGTGTAAGTAAGTAAGTAAGTGTGTGTGTGTGTGTGTGTAAGTAAGTAAGTAAGTAAGTAAGTAAGTAAGTAAGTAAGTAAGTAAGAGAACGTTGCGTGCAATCATCGTGTTTATCTTACTTTCTAATGATTGATTATTTGTTACCAGTCGCAAAGCGAGACTGGTATTGTTTTCAGTTTGTCCGTCCGTCCGTCCGTCAAATTTGATCAAAATGCATATTTCGGTGTAAAATGGCCTCACATACAGTTATCAGTGTGTTTCAACGGGAAAAAAAAAAGGTTTCTTTGTCTGTTTGTTTGTCTGTCTGTCTGTCTGTTTGTCTGTGACAGCGATAACTCGAGAACGCTTGGATATATCAACATGAAAATTTACAGGTGCATACTAGGGGACAAGTTCGAATTTGAGCAAAATCGGGTCAGCGGTTAAGGGTTTAGGTTAAGATTAGGGTTAGGGTTAGGGGTGCAAGCGTGTGTCGCGACTGGGTCAGTTTACGCAAGTACTCTAGTTTGCCTTTAATGTTCTTGTTATCAATGTAAAGCGCACTGAGCTCATGTAAGAAAGAGCGCTATATTGTCATTCGTAGTAGGCGAAGGGGGGAGGGGAAAGGGAGGGGACACGATTAGGCAAGAAGAAGAACACGTTTTCTTGTACATATCTATTTTATTGTCCTCTCTCTCTCTTTTCCTCTCTGTCTGTCTCAATATATCTCTGCCTCTCTGTCTCTCTGTCTCTCTGTCTCTCTCTCTCTCTCTCTCTCTCTCTCTCTCTCTCTCTCTCTCTCACTTGTTATTATATAATAACTAGGCAGCATAAGCACACCTGCCTGCATGCCACTTGACCACAACAAGCTGTGAATTACACACGCGCGCACGCGCTTACACACACGCGCACGCGCTTACGCACACGCGCACACGCTTACGCACGCGCGCTCACACTCACGCATGCTATGCATACACGCTCCTACGGAAGCACGCATGCGCGCACGCACGCACATGCGCGCATGCACATGCAGCACGCAGCATGCACACACAAACACGCGCGCATGCTTGAGCATTTAACCAGGGATACAAAGGAGAGTACCTTTTCGTTTTACATTTATTTTAAAGACCCACCATATCACGACTCAAAATCACAAGTTTCACATGTTTTCCCTCTTATAACTGGTAAGAAATCTTGTTTTGACCAGGTTCGACTCCCAAACAAATGCCCCCAAAATTCAAAGCGAAACATCATGTTAAAGAGCAGCCTCAATTCGAAGTTGGGGAATTTGTATGTGGGTCACAGCTACCCAGAAAAAAACACCAAGGGAATTAATCGTGGTGCGTCAGTGTGTCTTTAAGCCTTATCGAAAAGTGCTCCCCTTCTCTCATAACTTCTCTCTAAAACAACAGTTACTTCTTTCCCTTTGAGGATGGAAGGAGCCAGCAGACTATAAGTCTAAAGTCTAAAGGCTCGGCTACACGTCGGCTAAAATCGTACGACTGTACGATACGATTCGATCACGTGATCTCGAAGAACAAAATGTGATTCGCGCGTCGAGACCATGTGATCGAATCGTATCGTACAGTCGTACGATTATTTTAGATGACGTGTAGCCGAATCTTAGAGGTCTTCTGGGGGTCCGTTTCACAAGGGCTAACGTTACGTTGCGCTCGCTCAAATCGGCAAAAACGGTCTAAGAAACGCCCTTCGTTTGCCGATGGTTCGCGCGACGTTTGGTTCTTGCCAAACACCGAGCAAGCGGCGAACTATCCGGAACTAGTAGGGGGTGAATACATTTCTTGTTGTTGATTGGTCCATTAGAGTTTGGTTAAAATAATACTTTGCTTTGGGACCAATCAGACAAGAGCTTGCAACATTCTTCCGCAAACGTTTTCCAAAGTGTTTCTTAGACCCCCTTTTGGCGTAACAGTCATGCGCACGGCGACCGTCGTCTAGCGAACCTCGACCCTGGTCTGCTGGTCTCTCTTATTAACCCGGTCTATCTGCGAACTTATTTGCATAGCGGTAATGACAGCGAGGCACGTGAGACGTGGATCATCATCACGACGAATAAAGGGTGAGTGAAATAAGAGAGGTACTGGGGTGGGGGGTAGCGGTGTAGGGGGAAAGCTGGTACATCTTCCCGGTGTTTCGTAGTGATGAACTTCTGTTTAACGTCCTCCGGTCTGGAACAGACACATAATGGGACATTAGAAGATAATAAAGATGGTGGGCACGATCCTGGAGGCAATGCCCGGAGGCAGTGCAACACCAGGAAAAATAAACCCGAATTTTTAGCAATGCAGATGTGTATACCGAGTATCCGTGTGTTGGTGTTTTGAAGTTTGGTGGGCGGAGGCATATATAACGGTCAGTGAAGATGGGTATCAATGTTATTCAATTATTATTACTATAATTATTCATCATCGCAATGAATTAGAAGACAAGAACAAGAGCAAGAGGAAGACGAAAAGGAGAAGGAAGAATAGGAGGAAGAGGAGTAGAAACTCTGTCGCTGTCACTCTCTCTCTGTGTCTCTGTCTCTCTCTCTGTCTCTGTCTCTCTCTCTCTCTCTCTCTCTCTCTCTCTCTCTCTCTCTCTCTCTCTCTCTCTCTCTCTGTGTCTCAGTCACTCTCTCTCTCTCTCACACACTTTCTGCCCCCCCCCCCCCCACTCACCCCCCGTGTGAGTGTGATTTATGTTGGACATAATGTGTGTGTGTGTGTGTGTGTGTGTGTGTGTGCGTGTGCGCGTGCGTGTGCGTGTGTGTGTGTGTGCGTGTGTGTGTGTGCGTGTGTGTGTGTGCGTGTGTGTGTGTGCGTGTGTGTGTGTGTGCACGCGTGTGCGCGCACGAAAATGTGTTTGCGTTTGGTGTGAATGTGTGTGCGTGTTGTGTATTGATTTTTGCATACATGATTCAGTGGGCGAGCCAGTCAGAGAGAAAAAGAGAAAGTGAGAAAGAGAGAGAGAGAGAGAGAGAGAGAGAGAGAGAGAGAGAGAGAGAGAGAGAGAGAGAGAGAGAGAGAGAGAGAGAGAGAGAGAGAGAGAGAGAGAGAGAGGAGAGAGAGAGAGAGAGAGAGAGAGAGAGAGAGAGAGAGAGAGAGAGAGAGAGAGAGAGAGAGAGAGAGAGAGAGAGAGAGAGAGAGAGACAGCTGCCGATCATCATCATCGTCAACGTCGTCGTCGTCATCATCATCATTGTCGTCGTTGTCGTCGTTGCGTCGTCGTCATCATCATCATCAGCAGCAGCAGCAACAGCAGCAGCATCGTCACCATTACCATCATCAACATCGTCGCAACCATCAGCATCATCAGCATCATCATCATCATCATCATCATCATCATCATCATCATCACCATTATCATCATCATCATCGTCGTCGTTGTCGTTATCGTCGTCGTCGTCGTCGCCACCAATCGTCATCATCATAAAAGTAATAAATCAAAGACATTTCGACTCCAACGAAATCCTAGACATAATGGTACCATAACGTTGTATGTTTTGCTAGGGAAATTAGTTTAGCATTTTAGTTTTTTCCACGCAATGTGCGTTAGAAACGTTGGATTCATATTCTCAAATTTCAAGGATTTTAAAGGTCAAAAATGTGATTGTTTCATACGAATGAACGAACGAAGGTGTGACAGAATGAACAGAGAAAGGAAATATAGAAAAAACAAAAAAGACAAAAACAAACAGAGACAGACAGAAAGAAAGAAAGAATGGGATGAAAGTAATAAAGATGAATCGAAGGAATAGAAAGAGAGAACGAAGGAAAGGAAAAAAAGCAAGAAAGAAAACAACAACAACTAGAGACTAAAAAGTTGAAACGAAGAGAAGGAAAAAAAGAAAGACAGAAAGACAGGAAACCAATTAAAGATACAAGCGCACATTTGAAAAAAAAATGACATCAGACGGTAGAAAGAAGGAAGGGAGAAGAAATAATAATGGACAAAGAACGAAAAGGAAATGAAAAACAACAACAAAAACAATTAAAAGCACAAAGTAAGCAACAAAGAAACAAAGAGAACAAGGAAAGAAACAATACATGGGGATGGTGGTGGGGGGGGGGGGGGGGGGGGGTTAAAAAAAAAAAGAATGATCAACACAAACCAAGAAACAATAGAAAGCCAGAAGTAAACAAAATAAAATTAAAAAAGAAAGGAAAAAGATAGCAAGCCAAACATCGGGAAACATTAAGCGATCAAGAAGATTAGATAGACAATAGATTCGCGCGCACACGCACGCACACACGCGCGCGCGCGCGCGCACACGCACACGCACATATCTGGTGTGATTAAAATCATAGAACAAACGTTTATTTGTATTTGTAACGCATTTTATTTTCAGTCTTCCGTTAGAAAACAAACACAAAGATATTCAACATACTTAGATACATCTTAATCGCAATTTTTCCTAATGCCAGGATAGAATTGTATCTACATATCTTAACTTTTAGGGCAGTTTACCGAAAATCATACTTTTTTTCAAACGGCAATGAATGAACTTTGTATAATTATTTGTTTCTCTCTTAAAACGTATTTCTATATTTTGCAATCATCGGTGTGTACGAAACTTGAAAATGACAATACTCAAACAAAACACATCAACAAAAAATAGCCCAAAATGTCACACAATTTTATAAAGCAAGACATTCATTAGGCTGGATGAAATGCAACCAAAAGAAAGAAAGGAAGAGATAAGTGATTATTTTTCGACATTAAAGCTTTCACCAATCCATGCTAACCAAAACAGTACATTGTAACCTGTACGATCTGTTCTAACTGACTCATACTGCTCTACTGATTTCGTGTGAGATCTCAGTTACCAACTGGGAGCTCGTAAAACAACTAAAGCAACTTCATCGATGTTTCGTGAACAGGAACGATTTCATCAATCAAAGCTTTTCAGTTTAAAAGCTTCGTTAAAAGTGTGGCCTCCTCATTTTTTAACTTTCAATTATCTGCAGCAGCAAGTTCCAACAGGGGGCCGTTTCATAAGGGCTAACGTTACGTAGCGTGAGCGCAAATCGGCAAAAACGGTACTAAGAAACACAACTTTTGCCAACGTTTGCCGCACACGTTTTGTGGCTGCTATCGGGGTAGCAAGCGACAAACTGTTTGAAGGATCATGGGGAAAATCAATACTTCCGGATTTTTTTATATATCGCGTGAACATGACTTTAACTTTAAAACTGGAAGACCAAAACAACAAGCTCGTTACAGCAATTATTCTTTAGTCTATCATTGAAAAAAAACCAGGATGATTTTTAGCAAATTACACAAACGAATGCTAGATGGCATAATATAGTGCAAATTCAATTCTCTGCACACAAATAGACGTGGATGAAATCGAAATCTTTGTACAAACTGACAGAGAGGTATTATTTATCTCCCTTTTCATAGCAACCCTTTTCTCTCTCCCAAAAGTGAAGAGTAAGCTTAAAGAGTTATCTGATCTTAGCAAACGTTTAGGGTGTTTCTTAGACCCCTTTTGGTGTAACAGGTATTCGCGCTGCGAGCATTATCTAGAGAAACTAGACCCAGGTTTGTTTTGTAAAGCAACGACTGTTATGAAGGATGAACTTACGTGTTCTTGGAAACCGTATTGTTATTGTTACAACAATAATGCGACTGGCTGGGTCATCTTCGTAGAGTAGGTTTTTGTTTTATTTTGTTTGTTTCTTTTTGATGCCCGACTTCGGACCTCAGCCGCATCATAAAATCAAACTGATGATTGTGGATGCTCAACGGTAGAAGAAGAACAAATGCAGTCACTGATCGTAGTTTTCTACTTTGTCGGGTGTCTACTCAGAGGCTTTTTTCGGGGCCTTTATTATAGGAGGGTGGCCTGACACTGTCAATATTCACGGAGTAACAATGTCAAGCACTAAAGCGTTGTTTTAACACACATCCATACACAAATGCAATAGAAGAAAGCGTTTCACACACACACACACACACACACACACACACACACACACACACACACACACACACACACACACACACACACACACACACACACATTCGTGCCAATACGCGTATACATGTACATAAATGCGCGCACGCGCACTCACATACGTACACGCACTCACATACGTACATAGAGACACACACACACACACACACACACACACTCACACACACATACACACACACGCACGCACGCGCACACACACACACACACTCACGTTAACTTAATGATTAATCGTTATTATTCAAAGCAATGCTATTCCCCGTGGGGATACTGGGGGGTCTTTCGTAAAAATAGTTCTCCCACCTTCTGGAAGTTCTGTGCTTGTAACTTCCTCTAATCTGACACTCACATTGACTCTGCCTTTTCCCTTTGCTTTCTGTCATCTACTATCTTTCTGACTTATTGGCCCATTCTCCTGCCTTTAAAAAAACAAATCTTCCAAATAATGTTTCTCCTTTGAGCTCCTCCAAAATCGGAATGTGTCGGCTGTGCGCAGCGGGGAGACCAGTGAAAACTAAAAACCGGACACAGTATGGCCATATGGCCTGGGAACGCAGAAGAAGAAGAAGAAAGCAGTGCTAAAACAGTTTTATATGCTAAACAAAAAAATGTGATCAGTATACCTGGCAGATAAATAATGAGCAGTACGTCTTCTGAAAATAAAGATCGTGTCTCATATCAAAAACGTTACATCACAAAGCAAAACTAGAGGAGTTTTGCAGTAAAAAAAAGAGTTTTATCCAATAGTTATTAACAAGCCATACCAAACACAACAAAGGAGGAAAAACGGTTACAGTTCCGCGAAGACCGCAAGATCTCTGGCATGGATAATCAGGAGAAACAAAAATCAAACTAGCACTGACTCAGTTTTGGTCAAAAGGGGAAGCCCAGATTCTATTTGATGTAATGCTAACCTACTCTATGGGCTGTATATTAAACACAAATTGAAATTCTTGCATCTAAAGAAAATAGAGATTCGTAGCAATGCAGAGAAGAGAGAGTCAGACTTCAGCAAAGACTCTAAAATGGTAAGATGGACTACTTAAGAGTTACGGCGAGCCGGGCTGATAGAGTTATCGTTAGTGGGGTAGTTACACCATTCACAGTGGCGGGCTATCCAAAGACTCAGACTGGAATTTGAACGGAGAATTCAACTGGCCTATCGACGTGTTTTTAACCTAAATGTGTCACGTTTAAAAGGGACATAACCAGTGTTTCTGTCCTCACTACTCATATAGGGAAAAGGGACCGGATGTTAGTCTTTTCTTTTCAGTGTCTTTGACTTCAGTAAGAAAAAGAGAATAGAATATCGTCGGTGAAAGTCAGAAACCTCGTAACTCAATGTTGGTAGTTTTGAGAAAAATGAAAAAAAAAATGTTTTAAAAATTAACCGCGTTTACTACAAGTTATTAACTATGATTAATAATTATATTGTTCAAGAAATTGCCAGTTCAGTCCTGCATTTTGTTCAAATCACTTTTTTTTTAAATAATTGAAAATAACGAAGATACGAGGTTTTTGTCCTAAAGTAGATCTGAATTTAGGACTTACGAGTTTTTCTTCCATTTACACAACCTCATTTACCCCAGATAGAAAGTCGTTAGACATACGAGCTTTTGGTGGAATACGGCGGTACAAATTAGAGAGCTGACTATGTATCTAACTAAAAATTAAAAAAATCGAGTTACGAGGTTTCTGACTTTCACAGACGACATTGGGATGTGTGGGCCTGCAAGTAGATTTACATTCGTAGGTATGTGCTTTATTTAGCCCCTTGGTTTCACAGTGGCAACGAAAACGTTGTCAATTGGTCAAACATTTACTCCCCCCCCCCCTTTTCTTCCTCATCAGTCACACAAAAATCGCATGCAAATAAAACAAAAATGGGTGTCGCGCCTCTGGCTGCGACGCTCTCTCCAGGTGGGAGCAACCCGAATTTCACAGAGACGCCTCTGTGACTATAAAGTACTTAATACCAGAATAAGTCAAACAGATTTTAGAACTTGTACAACTTCAGCCATCTTGCTATGAGATTAGTGAAACATAATTTTAAAGTTGTATAACTTGCCATCTTGCAATGAGATTAGTGAAACAGAATTTAAAAGTTGTTGAACTTCAGACATCTTGCTAAACACGAGTCCATTTAACAATGTCGTATGCAGACTAAACACCGAGTGATCAAAACACCCTTTTTAATCCTTCTTTTTCAGTTTTAATCTAATCTTCCTCCAAAGTCGGAGTGTGGCTGCCCACGTGGCGGGGTAATCAAAAACGGTCGCATACGTAATGTTCTCGGATGAAATTCTGCTTAACGTCCTCCGGTCTGGAACAGACACATATGGGACATTTGTAACAATACAGATGTGAATCTGTTACGTAATCTTCTCGTCCCTAGCTGTTGCATCTGTACCATAGTGTTCAATTGCTTAGGCTGTGGCCGGGATGATCCCTGGAGTCTGTAAGCCAGGGAACGACAACAACAACAATCTCATCTGAATCCGTAAAGTGGAGGTGGAATAATGGGGGGGGGGGGGGGGGGGGTGGAGATTGGATAGTCCGGAAACAAAAATGAGGGTTGGGGAAAGAAAAGGGATCAGGTGGCTGGCCGTTTGGGCCAACATGCTTTGAAACTCAACATAGTATCGTATCAATGCTGTTTGTTTGTTTTTGTACGATACACGTATACAGTTTAACACTTTAAAGAAAAGGGACCAGAAATATGCTTTGCCTAAATGCTTTGAAACTCAACAAAATACTGTATCAAAGCTGTTTTGTATTATACATGTTTCGAAACTCAACCTAATATTGCATCAATGCTGTTGCCATAATAGTTTTTGTTATATAATTATTATGATATATTGTACTCTCTTTTTTAAAGATATAAGTCGACAATGCTGTCGACGGCGCCGCTGGAAGGAAGATGCCCTGAACATGTACCATTACCTCTAGCGTTATATAACAAAGAAATATATCTTATTTAACTTGACACATTCCCGAAAACCTTAACCCTTTCACCGCCAGCAATAGTTCAGCCAAAAATGTCCATTAAATTTACCTGGGTAGAGAACAAAATTCATCCGCAGTATTGGGGATTCTTCTGTGACATATACAAAATAAGGTCTATCCTTACTTCACAAAACTAAGACAATAGGGTCTTTGGATAATAGACCCCAATTTGATGCCTTTTAGTGACATAGAAGTTACATAATTGTGGTGCTAAAATGCGACTTTGGCGGTGAAAGGGTTAAGTTCGTCAGGGCAGAGATAATTCCCGAGAGGCTGATTGAGATCGGAGTATGTCCAGGAAAAGCTTCATGTGTTCATTTTATTTGATCTTTTTGCAATGTTACGGTGTAGAAGTGGGACATAGAGTAAAGGGGAAAAAAATGTTAATAACCTTCAAATTATCAAAGTAAACAAAAAGGAGTCGAATGAACGAGACTGGTCCGAAAACGCGCATAAAACGCGCATATCTGTAACAAAAATGCTACCGTTAGTGTATGTGTTCTGAAAAGAGTTGTTCAAACTGGCCACTTTTTGCTCTTTTTTGGATCGCTTTCTTTTCGTTTGATATTGTTCGTATTAAAATTTGTTTCTTTCTGAAAAGAAAAAGAAAAAAAAAAGATGACTATCTCACTAGAGCACAAACAAATAGTTTTCTATATTTTTAAAAAATATTGTAATCATTCTGGTGGTAATTTGATCGCACGAGCGTGGTAGTATTTCTTTTAAATATAAATATATGCACATTTATCTGGAGTGTAGCTTTGTCTTGTTTGTCATTTCATCTCACAGTACTTTATGCAGTTCTTTAGTAAACAAAAGCGATACTATTGGAAACACCTAAAGTTGAACGCCAGACCCCTACACTGTCTGGACATTAGTTCAAGTCTTACTTTACAAACTGTCGAAACTCATTGGACTGTTGTTGTGTTTATGACATTTGCACATAAACCATCTTTGTCTAATAACATGTCAGCAGTCAGGAGCGAACCATTCTCCAGTCATCATAGTTGCACGAAGATCACGTTTTGTTTCAAAACATAGGCCTACATTCCAGTCACTAGAAACGGCTTCCATGCTTGTATGTGCATATCACGCAAATATTCCTTTTGGGTCTTCTGAGAATCATTCACAATAGAAGCAATAGAAATTGTTCCTATTTCAACAATAGGAATAGGAGAAGAAGAAATAAAAGGCACAGTATTCTTCTTTTCTAATGCACACAAACACACGTCATTAATCTTCTTTGGTCACACTCAGGAAGATTATTTTGTCCCCTTTCAAAACAACAACAACAACAAAATAGACACGAACAAATCCATACTCCTCTGCTCTCACGAAGCAGGACAAAGAACAACATCGTAACACTCGCAAAAGGCAAAAGTTGTTCGGTACAACAAAAATAAAAAATAAATGAAAGCTTAGTTGCTTTTCTCACGGTTATCATTGAGGTGGTGGGCGTGACGAAGAACTGAGATCGTTCTCGTGTTCCAAACTCTGGTAATACTGCTTGAGAAACAGCTCCGTACCTCGGTCTCTCTGGTGCCTAATCCCCGAGGTGGTAGCTCGTCGCTGCGGTAGCACCGGTTCTCCAGTGTAACGCTGGTAGTCCTGGAACTCGGACGAAGCCGAGGATGCGGACGCGGAAGCACCACGGGCTTTGTGAGAAGGGGACTGCTGCTGCTGCAGCAGCTGCTGCTGCTGGTGGTGATGGTGATGCCGAGGAGCCTGCGGTAGGGCCGGCAAACAGGGCGCCGACTGCATCTCTGAGATGGGTGGGGAGCGGAGGGGGCGGGGAGGGGACGGCGGGGATTGGAGTCTGGGGATGGAGGAGGACCTGCAGCGCGTCGGTAAGGTGGGGGTGTCGGTGTTGCTGTTGTTGTTGTTGTGGAGGGGGAGGGGGAGGGGGGCCTCTTCGTTGGCCATGGTCAGCACGCTGCACATGGTGGTGGTCTCGGCGGCCACCGAGTTCAGCTCGGCGTCGGTCATCTCTGAGGTGGGCTCTGCGAGTGACACAGACGATGGTTAGTGTTTGTATCGAAAGTCGATCCTTTAATCCATTGTGCATGTTGTGTTACGAATTATTTCTACGTTTGTTTGTTTTTCAGTCATGTGTTTAGGATATAATAATAATAGTAGTAATAATAATAATAGTAATAATAGTAATAATAATAATAATAATAATCATAATCATAATCATAATAATAATAATAATAATAATAATAAACGGACACTTATATAGCGCGTTGCATCGAGCACAAAGCGCTTTACAATGAGCATTGAAACACTCACACACTCACACACACGCACGTACGTACGTATGTATGTACGTACGTGCATATGCTACGTGGTGATATTTTACGCAGTTTGATCCTTACGTGGTGACAGTCATGAGATGACCATAGCTGTTGACTGGACTATAATTAATGACTAACTAACAAATCCCTGCGCGTTATCTCCCTTTGATCACGTGACATCAACGTCACTTGCTGATAGGCATGCCAACCAACACGGCCAGTAAGTTCCAGCTCCTCAAGTTTGCATGTTAGTTTGATAAACAAGTTACAACTTTACACGAGGTAAATATTGTGTATATATGGTATTATATTGTATTGCTTTTTCATAAGCTTTCTTTTTTTTTAAATTATTTTTTGCTGTCCCATCTTCTGGGCTGTACAGTGGCGTTGCTCCCACGCCGCTCGTTCCGAATCCCAATTCGCAGCTACACCCGGGTTTGTTCAAGTCGCAGAAACCGAGACCAGCAGTCCAAGGGGAGCGAATCTATGTTAGACCGTCAGGAGGCAACCAACCGAGGAGACACTGCACTTCTGCTGAGTCACTTCGGTGGAGTTCAATGGAGCCTGTTCAGGACACCACCTACTAAGCCCCCTACTGACGACACTATTCTCTTAGTCGCGGAGCCAGCGTGAGTGAGGTCCTCCTCCGAGGGCGCCACCACGACCGTCCACTGACAGCTCCCCAGAACACACTGATCCCCATGACTTTGACCCGAACGCACCAAGGCATAGACTGGATTGGAAACCGAAACTGAGGTCACCATGAGAGCAGGGCATGCAAAGCCACAGAATTTGATACATTTTTTAATTTTATGATTGATGGAAAATGAGGCCGATGATAACGATGATGATGATGCTATGGAGTTCCGTATCGGTCTGAGACTGCATGGCAGGGCTGCATTCTACGCTTCCTTTCATAATGATATCCCGGCGTTAACCAGGCCCGAGAACTACAGACACCTGCAGTGTTGGTCTTGCAATTAGAGCAACACTCTCAGAATCGCATCCGTTAAGCGGATGAAACTCGACTGTGTGGTTTCAGTCTTCCCATTGAGCCCATAGCCACTCACTCTGGGTAGGAGTCGGTACAGGACCGAAACAACCCTCGCCTCTGATGGGATTCGAGCCCAAGACCTCCCAGCCAGTAGTCCGCGACGCTAACCACTACACCACGGCGGCTGGTTTTCATAAGCTTTCTGTTTGTTACTGTACATATTTGTATGCTCCTTTTCTACTTTTTTGGGGCCTATGTCCTTAATCAGTATGGTTTATGTTTCGTGCATGTATGTTTGGTTTCTGTTTCTGTTTATAGATGGCTTGATGAAACAAACAACTGTCGAAACTCATTGGTCTGTTATTGTGTTTATGACATTTGCACATAAACCATCTTTGTCTAATAACATGTCAGCAGTCAGGAGCGAACCATTCTCCAGTCGTCACAGTTATGTCTATTGCACGAAGATCACGTTTTGTTTCAAAACATGAAAAAAGGCATGTATGTTTGTTTATTCGATGTCCATCTGTAAATACAATTTTGACTTGACTTGAGGTGTAAAGAGTTGTTTGCACAAGCTATAGGCAAAGACTGTATAGGGGAAGATAAGCATCCGGTCTCTTTTCCCTATATGAGTAGTGAGGACAGAAACACTGGTTATGTCCCTTTTAAACAGAAAACATTTTACACATCGATAGGCCAGTTGAATTCTCCGTTCAAGTTCCAGTCTGAGTTTTTGGATAGCCTCCACTGTGAATGGTGTACTGTCGCCACTAACGATAACTCTATCAGCCCGGTTCGCCGAGCTCTTAAGTAGTCCATCTTACCCTTTTAGAATATCTTTGATATAGGTAATAATTGCAACGATTATCAAGATTATTTATTTGAGGAGGAGGAGATGGAATGTGAGGAGAGAGGAGAGGAGCAGGAGGAGCAATAGTAAAATAAAAAGACAAGGAGGTGATTGTGATGACGAGGATTGTGAAAATGAACAAGAAAATAAGGATAGGGCGGAGGATGAATTTATTACAATGTCGATTAGGACGAGGGGGAAAAATGGGAAGGAGAGGATGATTGTGAATGTTACGAAACACATTTTGGTAGGGAGCTAGTGTATCACCCATTTAGTATTGGAGACAATCTGGATAGCCAGTCGATTGCAAGATTTGTGTGTGTGTGTGTGTGTGTGTGTGTGTGTGTGTGTGTGTGTGTGTGTGTGTGTGTGTGTGTGTGTGTGTGTGTGTGTGTGTGTGTGTGTGTGTGTGTGTGTGTGTGTGTGTGTGTGCGCGTGCGTGCGCGTGCGGAGGGGGTGGTGGTGGCTAAGATTGATATAAAAAAAAGTATACACGGCTTTCAGTGATCTTTTGTTTTGAATTGTTGTATCATGCTGCTCTTTTTTAAATTGGCTTTAATTGGAATCATAGTTTGGATACATAAATATGCATATTTACTTTGTTGGTATGCCATTGCATTCTCCCCCCCCCCCTTTTTATTTTATTTTTGGGCACATACACAACAGATTTCAACATAGTCATTGTTTACCAACATAGTTATGACCATCTTTGCATTTAGGTACAATGTAATACACTAAATTAAGAATACAGTTCACAAATGCCACGGTTAGAACTCCTTATAATATAAGGGTACATACAATTCATTGTTGCCTATACTGATAATCGATTACTACACACACCTCTTTGCCTTATGTACACGTCAAGTACAGGTAACTCATGCATCTGTTATTTTAATTAATCAGGTTTTTATAAGCCAACTACTTTTTTGTGGAATTGCGCAACACGCATTTCCACGCAGTGCACAGTAGAGTCTATTTTATAGTATGTTTTTAGTTCATGTATAAACATAAAAACTCTCGGTTGATTTTTATTAACACCATTGCATTCTTATGTGATCTTGTTTGTGTATTCACTTTGCTTTCTTAGTTGATCGGACTGGTAGACAGGGAAAAAGCTAAGAAAAATGTAGCTCTCCCCGCCCCTCCACTAACGATGCCAGCCGTTCATAACTATAGACTGGGAAATGTGCTATAATGACGATAATATAGCATGGTCCTAGTATGGTACCTATGTCGGTGAAGCTACCATAGAGGGGTGATTAACAAATGATAGCCCTTCTACCATTTCCTTATAATGGTACCGTGTCGCTATCGCCATAAGGAACTGGTGTTTTCTTAGAAGTATGACATTAACAAAAAATACAATTTTTAATCTCTCAGAAACTCAAGTTTTGCTAGGATGGAAACAAAACCAAAAACCAAATAAAGTCATGGATCTGATCATTCTGTTGGCTAAATTATATATATATATAAATGTAAGCTAAATAAAACAATCCCATGTCTGACAGCTTTTAAAAATTGTCTGAAAAGTCGCTACTGGGTGGAATTGTCTTGTCATTCGATGGAAAAATTTACATATAATTGGAACGCTTGCAAACCTCTGATTGATAGCTGCGGGTGAAGAAAGTAAAGTATAACATAATAATAATAATGTTCAATTGTAATTGTAGGCTTATATTGATATAATATGCCTTCTTTTATTTGTGGGTTCTTAAATTAGATGAATTTGGCCTGTTTACAGAATGTAAATTGTAATTTTTGTTTTTACATTTTGTCAGCACATAAAAAACAAATTTGATTGTGACTGACAGCCCAAAGATTCAAAATTGGATAAATGTTTTTGTTGTTGCTGGTTGTTTTTCTTCTTCATTCTGTTTAATGTTATTAGTTATTTGAGGAAATGGGGAAATGCATAAAGCTATATGAGAGAGAAACAAAATACAATGTGATAGCAAAGCATGACATCTTGTCACCATATCCATCTAAAACTGCTTTAGTACGAAATAAATATTAGTCTGTAGCATTCTACTACGAATACTATTATGCTGGCACCATATTCAACTGAAGTTATATAACGACTCTGATGCGCATTTATATTGTAGGTTCTTATAATAATCATCCAGCATGATGACAGCTTTTCAAAAAATTTATTTTTGAAGTTGCCGGGGGTAATAATATGATTGAAATTAAGCAATACAATCATAGCCCCCAAAACACGTTTTCTCCGAGAGGGTTAATATATACCCAAAAATACAATATGTTATTCTGATAATTATTATAATATGTTACTCTTGATGCGATGTCTTGTCGCTACATCCCACATTAGTTTTATTCTACGCATAATTAAATAATGATACCTTGTCGCCATATGCCACTGAAGTTATCGGAGAAGTCATCACAGGGACCCCTCTCTTTATCTGGCTGCAGGGAATTGGTGTTGTACGGGGGGCAACTCGTGTTGGCTCCAGGAGAGGGAGGTAACTCGATCTCCGATTCAGGGTCTTGCGCAGGTCTGTTGATCGGAGAGGTCGTGTGGTTCATATCCGGTTCCGTTTGCAGCTCCATTTCGGATTTGTAGCTCTCCGATACGTCTTCTGTGCATGGACATGTACAAGAACGTTATGATAACAATAACAACGAGTTAGATTATTACGATATACGCGGAAATGATGATAATGTTGGACATGTCAATGGCGATGGCTCAGACGATGGTTGGAGATAATTGGTGAGAGGAGGAGGAGGAGGAAAACGAGGAGGAGGAGGAGTATGATGATAAAGACGACGACTAAATGATGATGATGATGACAGTACTGATAATGATGATGATGATGATGACAATGGCGACGACGACGACGATTGATGATGATGACGACGACGATGATGATGATAACGACGACGACGACGATGATAATGATGATGATGATGCACTGGGTGTTTTTATTTTTTGTAATGAAAATGATGGTATTTAACATGTTCAAGCTGGTTATTGTAATACCGATGACATAAATACTTGTTGGAAAAAAAAAGAACGCCGTATCAAAGTGTGTGTGCGCCTTAAATTTGACCCCAATTAGTGAGCTTGGAAGTAACATACATCTACATGAACATTGTTACCGCTGCCGTTGCCGTTGTTGCTGACTGTAATTGCATGATAATGCACGATAACGAATCCGGGATACGTATTAAATATGGAACTAAGCATCCCTGTTTTCTGCGCAGCAAAGTAATAACAACATAATTACATGTACCATTGGTATTGTGGTGTTCCTTTGTTCTCTCTCCCTCTCCCTCTCAACTTTATATGTCTTTCTGTCCATCTGTCTGTCTCTGTCTCTGTCTGTCCTGTCTGTCTGTCTGTCTGCCTGACTGTCTGCCCTGCCTCCTCTCCCCCCACCTCACCCCTCTCATCTCTCTCTCTCTCTGTCTCTCTCTATCTCTGTCATAATGAAACAATGTGATATTTTCTATTATTATCTTGATACTACTTGTTATGTTTGTCTGTTTGCATTGTGAAGATTTCCCATTGTTACCCCTTCCCACGTGACAGGGGCAGAAGGCCTGGTCATTAAACAGTTGTGCATTGTTCATTGTTGTTGTCGCTGTTCTCTCTCTCTCTCTCTCTCTCTCTCTCTCTCTCTCTCTCTCTCTCTCTCTCTCTCTCTCTCTCTCTCTCTCTCTCTCTCTCTCTCTCAGCAGCCTTCTTTGTCTACGTCTCTTTCTGCATATAATATGAGTGGGATTTTATTAAAAATCTGCCTTCTATGCTTTTTCTTTTTCTTTACTGCAGCCATGCATTCTCTATCCAATCCGCCCACACCAAAAACATGCCTCCCTCCCATCACTTTATGCTAATAGAGTCCATTCATCCTTCAGGCGGATTGGGTCTAAAGTCATTTATTTAACAAAGGTTCCTGTCCTCCTCTGCATTCTAAGCGAGCCAACCCCCGATGAGGCACAACACTGCTAATGTTCTATAACCACTCAAAATGGTGGTCTGCTTCTCTCCCGTCAAGCGTTTTGGGGGACTGGCTGCTCTGTTGTTGTAGCTGTTGCCGTTGTTGTTGTTGTCGTTCCCTGGCTTAAAGACTCCAGGGATCATCCCAAAGGCTGAAGCACTTGAACACCATGGTGCAATTGCACCAGCTAGGCATGAGAACGTTACGTGTGTGACCGTTTTTGATTACCCCGTCACGTTGCAGCCACACTCCGACTTCGGAGGAGATTGCTCTGTTAGGGCTGCAGTAGCTCAATTTTTTTCTGGAACAGGTTTGCCGTGTACATGTTAAGTCGCCATTCATTTTTTGTTACGTTCCTTTTCGCGTTTCCCCCTTTGTTTTCTGCGTTTTTGGGGGTTTTTTTGTTCAATACTTCCACTCCACTTTTTTTTTCTTGGATATATTTCTTTTATTGTTATT
The DNA here is from genome assembly GCA_017654935.2 of Phymorhynchus buccinoides. Classification (NCBI taxonomy): domain Eukaryota; kingdom Metazoa; phylum Mollusca; class Gastropoda; order Neogastropoda; family Raphitomidae; genus Phymorhynchus; species Phymorhynchus buccinoides. The sequence continues at coordinate 62,301,910 of CM065680.1, forward strand.
TACCGCGCTTTTTTTCGATTTTGCCGTTTTCTTCTTGGAAACAATTCTTTGTTTTTATTCATTTGGCTTTGCCAATTTTGCACATGTAGTATAATGTGACCTTTCTTATTTATTGCTTTGAACATAGACTATTATAAATCATGGTTGCTTTGTTGTTAGTGTTGTTGTTGTCTTCAAACATGGTTTGCATAGTAATTTCAGTTATTTCCGCCTATTTGGGGTCTGCAACGAACACCTTTTGCAAGAGTAAATGCCCTTGGTGGGTGGGGGAAGATGGTTCAGTACTGACCAAACAGGGGATAACTCTCGCCAATAACTCTATTTGATGCCACTAAATGGCTGCCTTTCGCAAGAGTGAATGCCCTTGTCAGTACTGACCAGCAAGGACATCATTCTCACTGTCAAGGGCGTTAATAACCCTAGTTGCAGAGGCCTATATGTCAAGGTTTCTAAACTCATCAATCGTAAGAAAAAGGTTGTGGTTGACAGCGTGAGCTGTACGATCTATTTTGTTTTCTTTCACTTGGAGTTTTGAAAATCGTCACAGAGAATTAAGAAGGTCAAAGCTTGCTTTCAAAACACCACCATCACCACCATCAACAACAACAACAAACCAAATCCCCCAAACCCTATAACTGTTCTTAGGGCGAACATGTGGAGCAGGTGGGATACGGGAACCAGCAAGAATAATTATAGTTATGTATGTTTTCTTTGGCTGGTGCATGCGTTGGTGTATTCGTTTCTTGTTTGCAAGCATATGCACGTGACTGTGTGCGTGTAAGTCAGTATGTTCATTATGCGCCTAGGAAAAGGAGCAAGTTTGGTTTGCTTACCTGTGAACATTTTATTTGCTTGTGCATAATGCATGTATGTGGACGCTTACATCCATACCCTGTTCACGCCGTCTGTGTGGGTCTGTTCTTTTTTGGAAGTATACTACGTATTTGTGTGTGTGTGTGTGTGTGTGGGGGGGGGGGGGGTGCTTTTCTAGTGTATCATTTTGGGTAGTTTTTAGTGGGGCAGTGTGTGGATGCCTCGTGCCTCCATACGGGGAGCTGGAAGACCCCGCCCCCTCCACGGGTCTCTCCCCGTGGGGATACCGGGGGTCTTTTGTAAAAAATAGTTCCCCCACCTTCTGGAAGCTATGTGCTATGTGACTCTGCCTTTTGCCTTTGCTTTCTATCATCTACTATCTTTTCGGACTCAATAGCCCATTCTGCCTTGTTTCAACAAAATCTTCCAAATATTTGTTCTCTTTTGAGCTCCTCCGAAATCGGAATGTCTCCGCTGTACGCAGCAAGGAGACCAGTGAAAACTGAAAACCGGACACATACGTACCTCACCCATTATGGCCATATGGCCTGGGAACGCAGAAGAAGAACAAGAAGAAGAAGAAGGAGAAGAAGGGTAGTTTTTGTATTGAAGATGTAATCTTTACAAAAAATGTGTGAAAGTAATAATGTCTTTTAAACAAAATATTCGGTACATATATGAAATCTTTTTTTTTAGGTGGAATGTGTTGTTGCAACCACAGCAGTATAATTTACTCTTCCTTTTTATGTCGATGTTGTGCCGTTTTGCTGTTGTCGTTTGTTTCAGACGCTCATCACGAATGAAACGTTAACATTTCATAACCGAAACGCTTTTTTTTATTTTTTTTATTATCAAAGAACGTCCCAACAAACGTATTTTCTTCTTGTATTTGTATCCAAACTCTTCATGCAAACGAACACTCACTCACCCCCATCCCCTATATCTATCAGATTTCCTTTCTGAGTCAACGACACCAGTTCCAGCTACTATCTCTATTGCGTGCTGCCAGACTTTGGATGTTGTACAGAGATAAGGAAATACTTCGCTTCAGCCGTCCACAACGTCCGTGTCCCTTCCTTTGGCATCTCTTCTTCGTACGCTTTTCTTCTGCTAATTGGTTGATCTTCATTGATCGAATGGAATGGGGGGGGGGGGAGCATTAGATTTAGAAATGTTTTCCATTCGTCAGTTTAGATATCTCCGTTGTGTTATTTCGATCGTAGTGGATTGACATTTATATCCTTTCACGAGTCTTGTTCTGTCTTTTCCCCCATTTTTTTAATTTCCTGTTGGTTGCTCTTTTCTCTCAGTGCTTCTTCTTCTTCTTCTTCTTCTTCTTCTTCTTCTTCTTCTTCTTCTTCTTCTTCTTCTTCTTCTTCTTCTTCTTCTTCTTCTTCTTTTTCTTTTTCTTCTTTTCTTCTTCTTCTGCTTCCGCGTTTCCTGGCCATATGGCCATAATGGGTAACGTACGTATGTGTCCGTTTTTCAGTTTTCACTGGTCTCCCCGCTTCGTACAGCCGACACATTCCGATTACGGAGAAACTGAAAGGAGAAACATTATTTGGAGGATTTGTTTTTGAAAAAAGGCAGGAGAATGGGCCAATAAGTCAGAAAGATGGTTGATGATAGAAAGCAAAGGGGAAAGGCAGAGTCAAAGAGAGTGACATATTAGAGGAGCACAGAACTTTCAGAAGGTGGGGGAACTATTTTTTACGAACGACCCCCTCTCTGGGAGAGACTCGTGGAGGGGGCGGGGTCGTCCAGCTCCCCGTATGGAGGCACGAGGCACCCACCCACTGCCCCATCTCTCGGTTCTCTCAGTTCGAGACTTGAGATTAATAATAAAGATCATAATTTGCATACAGACTGATTTGTATTCTAATCCTTGCACTTTTACAAGATCAAGTCTTGAATCAAACCGATCCTTCTAAGGAGAAAATACTATTGCATAGTAGGTCAACAACGTCCCCCCGTGGGGATATTGGGGGGGGGGGGGGGGGGGTCTTTCATACAATTATTTCCCCCACCTTCTGGAAGCGATGTGCTTGTAACTTCCTCTAATGTGTCACTCTCTTTGACTCTGTCTTTTTCCTTTGCTTACTGTCATCTGCTATCTTTCTAACTTACTGGTCCATTCTCCTGCCTTTTCGTTTCTATAAATTCTTACAAAGATGTCTTCACATCGAAGTCGGACATGCTGGGCCTAACTGTTTCTTAGTTAGGCGCATAACGCGGCATCATGACGCATCTACGCTCATATGACAGGAGACTACTGTTTAAGCGAACGAAGAAGAAGGTAAACACCTTCCTAATAGCCGCTTGCTACTGAATATGCCCGAGTCAGCTCCCTCACATTTTAATACAAAGGTTGCTTTTAAAGGGGCACCCTCACGGATGAGCTTGTGTAAGAAACACGTCCAGATCATCAGGAAAACACCCTTTGCTGTCTCTTTTCTAATGGCCGCCTGCGTATAGACCAAATGGTTTGCACAACATTTTCGCAATACAAGCCTTTTTTGTCTTTTTTTAATTTTTGTTTATACAGATTAACTACAGGAGTTTCGCTCACAACAAAGGAAACAGCTCCTTTTTTTTTTTACTGGACTACAAAATAAAACAATTCAACCACAATGAGAGACCTTCACCCACCCCATCCAAAATGGCTACTCTCTCCGGCATCTCCTCCAAGGAGGAATCGCCGTTTTGACGGTTTAATCTGTTGAGCAAAGTGAGTGTTCCGATCCTTGAAAATGCGTCTTTCCGGTGATCTCGACGTGTTTCTTGCAAAAACTCATCCGTCAGGGTCCACCTTTAACGTATCCAGAAGCTGTCTCTAATATTCCAGCTTTTGTTTTACTGCGAATGCATTTCCCTAAATCTAGTACTCGCAGATTTCTTTTCTGCGTCAAAGACACGAGTTCCAGCTGTCTTTATTGCTTGCTACCAGACCTAGATGTTTTACATAGATAGGTAGATGCGTCGTTTCCGCCACTTTCTTCCGGTAATATAGGTTAATCTTCATCGATCGAAGGGGCGGGCATTAGATTTAGAAGTATTTTACTTTCGCCCTTTTGGCTTCTATGTTGCGTTATTTCTTCTTCTTCTTCTTCTTCTTTGCATTCCCAGGCCATATGGCCGTAATGGTCAAGGTACATAATTTATGTGTCCGGTTTTCAGTTTTCACTGGTCTCCCCGCTGCGTACAGCCGACGCATTCCGATTTCGGGGGAGCTCAAAAGAGCAAACATTATTTTGAAGAAAAGACAGAGTCAAAGAGAGTGGTAGATTAGAGGAAGCTACAAGCACAGAACTTCCAGAAGGTGGGGGAACTATTTTTACGAAAGAACCCCTCCTCCCCGGTATCCCCACGGGGAGGCGTTATTTCGATCGCTGTGTATTGACAATTAGGCCTACTCGCCTTTTCATTTTTGTTATCTTTTGTAATTTGGTTGCTATTAATTTTGCTCTCAGTTCGAGACTTGAGATTAACAAAGATCATAATTTGTATACAGACTGATTTTTGTGTGTCTATAACCCTTGCACTTTGACACGCGCAAGACTTTAACCCTTTCACCGCCAGCCATATTTCAGCCAAAAATGTCCATCAAATTTACCTGGGTAGAGAACAAAATCCATCTGCAGTATTGGGGATTCTTCTGTGACATGCATAAAATAAGGTCTATCCTTACTTCCCAAAACTAAGACAACAGGGTCTTTGGATAATAGACCCCAATTTGATGCCTTTTAGTGACATAGGTGTTAAACCGCTGTGGTGCTGAAATGCGACTTTGGCGGTGAAAGGGTTAATGACACCAACCCTTTTAACAAGAACAAGTACTGTTGCATAGCTTAAAAACTTCTTAGTATATCCTGGATCAGCCCTAGTCAACTCCCTCACAATCACAAATGAAGTTTAACCCCTTTCCCTCATGTTTACGGCTTTCAAAGTCAAAGTGTGGCTCTTTCAGTTTTCGCGAATCTAACCTCAACCTGATATTAACCCTATCCCTTTTCCGAGCAAGGCAAAATGCAGCTTCTTAGTGACATTGTTTCAATGAGAAAATGTACGTGCTTAACTCATTCGCATCGCAATGATTTTGAATTACTAAAAAAAAACACTCACAAATCACTCCAACCATACACGCAAACAGAACAGATATAAACAAAAAAGGGAAATGAAAGAAGATTACAGGTTTTTACTTCAGGTTTAGACATAGGGAAGTAGTGGTAGATCAGACTTTTGTAAATGTAGACTTTATATAGAAAAAAAACTCCCTACAGCAATTAGATCCCCCCCCCCCCCCCCCCCCACTTCAAACCACTACAAACGCAAAGTAAGAGGCAACAAATGTGGTATAAGGGAGCGAAGCGAGTTACGAAGTGACCAAAACGTGGCGTGCACACATATTTACTTCCCTCGAAACAAATTCATCAAATTGACAGCTGTATATTAATTCCGGCCATACATGGGTGGTACGACTTGAATGAGTTAAACTGCAACTTTGCCCACATTTCTAGACAAAGGGTTACTTTTGACTCCAGTAATTACCAGAACGTTGTATTTAAATTTCAACTTGTCATGCACATTAATTAACCCTTTCACCGCCAAAGTCGCATTTTTGCACCACAGTGACTTAACACCTATGTCACTAAAGGGCATACAACATTGGGGTCTATCATCCAAAGACCCTATTGCGTTAGTTTGGGGAAATAAGGATAGACCTTATTTTATATCTGTCACAGAAGAATCCCCAATACTGCTGATGGATTTTGTTCTCTACCCAGGTAAATTGTATGAACAATTCTTGCTGAAATATGGCTGGCGGTGAAAGGGTTACTGAATTCCTCTCCTAGTTCCTAGCAGATTTCCTTTCGGAGTCAGTGACACGGGTTCCAGCTATCTCTGTTGCGTGCTGCCAGATTCCCATGTCGTACAGAGAAAGACACTGTCGCTTCATCCGCATTACAACGCTCGTGATCCTGCCCAATCCGCAGTCTCTCTGCCCAAACCTACCTCCTTTTTGTACGCTTTTGTTCTTGTGACTGGTTCCTCCTTGCTCGGTTTAACCCTTTCACTGCCAGCCATATTTCAGCCAAAAATGTCCATTAAATTTACCTGGGTAACAAAATCCATCTGCAGTATTGTGGATTCATCTTTAACATACATATATAAAATAAGGTCTATCCCTACTTCCCAAAATTATGACAATAGGGTCTTTGGATAACAGACCCCAATTTGATACCTTTTTAGTGACATAGGTGTCAAATCACTGTGGTGCTAAAATGCGACTTTGGCGGTGAAAGGGTTAAAGAACCCCCCCACGTCACGTGTTACATTCCCTCGTATGCTATGAAGATTTCTTAAGATTTCGTACCAGCTATAAGAGGGAAAACACGCGAAAACCGTGATTTTGACACGTGACGTGGTGGGGCTTTAAGGGGTGTACAATGGAATGCCCAGCACTTTATCACTTTGTTCCTTTCTGTCTTCCTTCCTATGTTCCTTCATTCGTTCCTTTTGATTCGTTCCTTCGTTCTTTCTCTCGTTCGTCCTTTCCTTTGCTTGCTGTACTCGATCCACGTCGATCATTTTCCTACTTACCCTTTGTTTAACTGTCTTCGTCTTTTGTTGATTTTTGGTAGATTTAATTCATCGTCTCCTCTTTAGACTTGTTTTATGTTCATAATATACTAGCGCAACGCCTAGTACCGGTAACGCCTAGTACCGGTAACGCCAAGTACCGGTAACGCTGAGTACCGGTTTGGCCGGGTCCGCAAAATATTATATTATTACTTTTGTCTCTCTCCCAAACCGCGCAAATGACACGGCCTCCTTGGTTGCCGTTGTCATCGCCACGTTAGGGCTGATAGCAAATTTGAAGCGATTCGGTCGAAAAACGGCGGAGTTATAAGGTCCGTTCCGTGTTTCCGACGGACGGACAGTTGCCTTTTAATATAATGATTGTTACAATACAAACAAAACAAATAGAATAATTCACATGACCAATACCTGTGTACACACACACACACACACACACACACACACACACACACACACACACACACACACACACACACACACACACACACACACACACACACACACACACACACACACACACACACACACACACACACACGCACACACACACTCCATCCCTTAATTCATCCGGATACAGCAATTCAAAACAAATATAATAAACATGTTTACCACAATGTTTGTCAGCACACTTAGTGTCAATCTACATGAGTGCAAATCACCAAGCAAACAGCACCAATAACAATAAAGAAAGAAACATACTTCTCAGAATAATCATCATTGGTACACTGAGTAATTGTCTTGCACACATGAAGTAGATTAGGTGTTACATGTCAATCTTCACTTTTCAATCAATAAGGGGTATATAATTAGCTAAAGGTTAAAGTTCACTTCATTATCTTCTTTTTAGCAAGTTCTTAAATACAGAGAGCTGGGGCAGACAATTTTCAATGTTACAATAATCGATGTATTGTTTGGCTATTAGTATAATCAAATCAAAGATGTTATTACAGCGGAAACCTATGTCTGTTCCAAATAAAACAATGTTTTCAGTTAATAGAAGATTACTCGCAACAGGACATTTTTCTTTGAATAAATGTTCTACTGCTTTCTAAAATGCTTGTGTATAGTTACATTTCCAGAATACAATCATGTTGTATTGAATTTTTTTCTCTGTTGCAGAAATTGCAATTGTGATCTTCAGCAATACCCATTGCTTTGTAAATAACATTTGTGGCAATAATTATATTAACAATTCTTATTTGAGGCCATTTAATTTGACATCTTTGATCATTCATCGTCTCTTTTAACTCGGAATAAAGAAGCAAGAACGTAGTACATTGTTTTACGTTGCGTTTGTTTGTTTCTTTACAATGTGTTTAATAATCCTTATGCCTGTGTTTCTATCATCTTTCCCACTACTTGCGAAAGCATTAATGATAATAATCCCCATTGATGATAATAATAAGCGTATTAAACAATGGAGAAGTTAGAACAAATAAAATGTAAGACCGCAAAAAGGCACAGAAAAGAGAAGAAAAAACACCTATGGAATGATGTCACAGAATATAAGTGATAAAGGAGTCACAATACGCGTAAATACCATAAGTCGCGAAAGGCATTTATGCTAACCACTTTGATTGAGCAGCCATTAAGTGAACCTACTACATTTTGTATACGAGTGTTTGTTACCAGTCGCGAAGCGAAGCTGGTATTGTTTTCACTTGGTCCGTCCGTCCGTCCGTGTTCACATTTGCTCAAAATGCATATTTCGGTGTAAAATGGCCTCACATAGAGTTATCAGTGTGTTTCAACAACAAAAACAAATGTGTGTTTGTCTGTCTGTCTGTTTGTTTGTCTGTGACAGCGATAACTCGAGAACGCTTGGGTATATCAACATGAACTGTACAGGTGGATACTCGGGGTCACAAGCTTGGACAAGTTCGAATGTGAGCAAAATCGGGTTAGCGGTTAAGGGTTTAGGTTAAGATTAGGGTTAGGGTTAGGGGTGCAAGCGTGTGTCGCGACTGGGTCAGTTTACGCAAGTACTCTAGTTTTCATTATGGCCAAACAGTACTACACCCTTTTAATACAATGTTTCTCGTTTTAAAACTTTCCAGGACAACATGTATCCATCGTGTTTGTATTCACATCCTGATGCAGATTACTTTACCCCAGTGCCTCGTAACTGTTCTATCTGATTCCGTGATTCAGGGCCCCCAACCTTCTCTTTTGCAGGATGTAAAATAAAACATCGATACCATGCATAGATACGCTGTGTGTCCTTTTAGAAAAAAACCCACCATAGCGTGCTTTGGTCTTCCTAGTTCCCAAGGTTCAGGATTACCTTGATATCCGAACGATGGGCCAAAGACAGACAGACAGACAGCTACAGAGAGAGAAAAACAGAAAGAGAGACATGCAGACAGACAGACAGACAATCATAGATGTTGGTGTAGGCGTGTAAACAGACAGACAGACTGGAAAGAAGAGACATGGGCTGTTTGAATTTAGAAAATTCTGCGCATTCAATATGGGTAAACAAAGCGCATGCGCACAAAGACACAAACATACATCTCTCTCTCTCTCTCTCTCTCTCTCTCTCTCTCTCTCTCTCTCTCTCTCTCTCTCTCTCTCTCTCTCTCTCTCTCTCTCTCTCTCCCTCTGTCTCCCTCTCCCCCTCCCTCTCTCCCTCTCTCTCTCTCTCTCTCTCTCTCTCTCTCTCACTCTCTCTCTCTCTCTCTCTCTCTCTCTCTCTCTCTCTCTCCCTCTCTCTCTCTCTCTCTCCTTCCCTCTATCTCTCTCCATCCCTCTCTCTCTCTCCTTCTCTCCCTCCGTCTCCCTCTCCCCCTCCCTCTCTCCCTCTCTCTCTCTCTCTCTCTCTCTCTCTCTCTCTCTCTCTCTCTCTCTCTCTCTCTCTCTCTCTCTCTCTCTCTCTCTCTCTCCTCTCTCTCCCTATCTATGTGGCAGCCCATCTTGCGCACCCACAGTCTGTACGGGAGGCGAACACAGCAAGAGCCGAGAATGCTGAGGCTGATCTCAACTCTCTCTCTCCCTCTCCCTCTCTCTCCCTCTCTCCCACTCTCCCCCTCTCTCTCTCTCACTCTCTCTCCCTCCCTCTCTCTCTCACTCTCTCTCCCTCCTCTCTCTCTCCCTCTCTCTCTCTCTCTCTCTCTCTCTCTCTCTCTCTCTCCTCTCCCTCTCCCTCTCTCTCTCCCTCTCTCTCTCTCTCTCTCTCTGTCTCTCTCTCTCTCTCTCCTCTCTCCCCTCTCTCACTCACTCTCTCTCTCTCTCTCTCTCTCTCTCTCTCTCTCTCTCTCTCTCTCTCTCTCTCTCTCTCTCTCTCTCTCTCTCTCTCAGACCCGAACTATCGTGGCAGCCCATCTTGCGCACCCACAGTCTGTAGAGGAGGCGGACACAGCAGGAGCCGATCAGTATGCTGAGGCTGATCTCAACTCTCTCTCCCTCTCTCTCCCCCTCTCTCTATCTGTCTCTGTCTCCCTCTCTCCCCCTCTCTCTCTCTCTCTCTCTCTCTCTCTCCATCCCTCTCTCTCTCTCTCTCTCTCTCTCCCTCTGTCTCTGTCTCCCTCTCTCCCTCTCTCTCTCCCTCTCTCTCTCTCTCTCTCTCTCTCTCTCTCTCTCTCTCTCTCTCTCTCTCTCTCTCTCTCTCTCTCTCTCTCTCTCTCTCTTACAGACCCGATCTATCGTGGCAGCCCATCTTGCGCACCCACAGTCTGTAGATGAGGCGGACACAGCAGGAGCCGATCAGGATGCTGAGGCTGATCTCAACTCTCTCTCTCTCTCTCTCTCTCTCTCTCTCTCTCTCTCTCTCTCTCTCTCTCTCTCTCTCTCTCTCTCTCTCTCTCTCTCTCTCTCTCTCTCTCTCTCTCTCTCTCTCTCTCTCTCTCTCTCTCTCTCTCCCCTCTCTCTCTCTCTCATGGTTACACGCATGTATGCCCGCGCAAGTATTAACAATTATACATGTGCGTATGTAATTCTATAAATTCGTATTTCAACCTGTCTTTATCATAATACCTGCTTTGCTACCTTTATGTTCAATTATGTATGTGTAATTTTATGCCTTGCCATGTTTGTATTCTATGTTTGTATATGTACAAAGGTGCTACCTTTATGTTCAAATCTGTATGTGTAATATCATGCCTTGCCATGTTTGTATTCTATGTTCGTATATGTACCAAGGACAGATTGGAAGACTAGGCGTTGCCTAAAATCTTTATCCTTGAAAAATAAAGTTCAAGTTTTCAAGTTTTCAAGTTTTCAAGTTTTCTCTCTCTCTCTTACAGACCCGATCTATCGTGGCAGCCCATATTGCGCACCCACAGTCTGTAGAGGAGGCGAACACAGCAGGAGCCGATCAGGATGCTGAGGCTGATCTCAACTCTCTCTCCCTCTCTCTCTCTCTCTCTCTCTCTCTCTCTCTCTCTCTCTCTCTCTCTCTCTCCCTCTCTCTCTCTCTCTCTCTCTCTCTCTCTCTCTCTCTCTCTCTCTCTCTCTCTCTCTCTCTCTCTCTCTCTCTCTCTCTCTCTCCTCTCTCTCCCTCTCTCTCCCTCTCTCTCCCTCTCTCTCTCTCTCTCTCTCTCTCTCTCTCTGTCTCTGTCTCCCTCTCTCTCCCTCTCTCTCTCTCCCTCTCTCTCCCTCTCTCACCCCCTCTCTCTCTCTCCCTCTCTCTCTCTTACAGACCCGATCTATCGTGGCAGCCCATCTTGCGCACCCACAGTCTGTAGAGGAGGCGAACACAGCAGGA
>CM065680.1:62320525-62323025 GCA_017654935.2 Phymorhynchus buccinoides
GTTTCTGTCTCAGTGTGCATGTGCAGGCTAGTGTGTCAAGTCAAGTCAAGTCAATCTAGATGATCTTCGTTTATTGACGATAAAGGAGCAAGCTACAATCTTGTTTTTCATCCTGTCGTCATGAAAAAAAAATACTGAACCAAATAAAATGAAGAGATCAAAAATGAAAATTAGTGTGTGTGTGTGTGTGTGTGTGTGTGTGTGTGTGTGTGTGTGTGTGTGTGTGTGTGTGTGTGTGTGTGTGTGTGTGTGTGTGTGTGTGTGTGTGTGTGTGTGTGTGTGTGTGTGTGTGTGTGTGTTGCTTTCATTTAACGTCTATACACTTCTCGTGATATTAGACGGGGAAACAGTGTAGTGTTTATGTATGATATAACGTGGTTGCGTGCATGTGAATATGTGCATGTATGTGTGTATATCAATGTGTGTGCATGCAGGTGTATGCGTGCGTGCGTGCGCGCGCGTATGTGTGTGTGTGCGCGTGCGTGCGCGTGTGTATGTGTGTGGTGTGCATGAGTGTGTACGTGTATGTTTTTGCATGCGTTTATGTCATCCTCGTTGCATCATTAATTTATTTTGTCCCACTCACACTTTCCCCCTGTAATCTCTCTCTCTCTCTCTCTCTCTCTCTCTCTCTCTCTCTCTCTCTCTCTCTCTCTCCCCCCCCCCCCCCCACGCATTCTTTCCTTCAGGGATTCTCCCTGGAATTTCAGCTCGAACAGAACAGACGAGATAGTTCAGTCTACATAACACACTGGTTTATCTATTTTGCCTGTTCACCACCCCCACCCCCACCTCACCCCGGATTTTGTGTAGTCACCTCGCACCAACAACATTGCATCGATTTCACATCAGTCCTGGCACGCGCCACGTGCACGATCTGACAACGCGCCCTTTCAAACAACCAAGCAGCATCAATTCTTCTCTCCTTTGTTGGCAGCTGAACAAGATTCCTGAGGGAAATTTGCAGGCACAAACTCGGGGTGTGGAGGGGGTGGGGGGTGGGGGGGTGTTAGGGTTAGGAGGGGATAAACAACTCAAACACACAAAATAGGATGCGGGTGAATCTAATTTCCTGTTCCAAAGACAGGAAAGACATGTGCCCTTTTGCTGGCGTACTGACTTACAAGAGAAGAAGCGCGAACATTTCAGCACGCCGTTATAAATATTTAAAGACCCACTGACCCGGCGAGATTAAGTCCCTTGTTTTATTCTGGGTAGGTATGACCCATATACAAATACCCCCACCAGATTCATGAGTGAAAATCACGGGTTTCACGTGTTGCCCTCTCTCGCTGGTAAGAAATCTTATTTTGACCAGGTTTGGCTCCCATACAAATGCCCCCAAATTGAAAACGAGACAGAGACTTTAAAGAGCAGTCTCAATTTGAAGTTGGGGACATTTGTAGGTAAAGGTCAAGATGTGCCACCCCCCCCCCCCCCTACATTTCTCGGTTAATTGTATTTTTCCGTTTTTGCCTTTCTTATCATACATAAAGCTGTATTTTAGGAACATTTGTAGCTCATAACCTTTTTGGAATACTAACCCTATCCCTAACCCTATCCCTAACCCTATCCCTAACCCTAACCCTACCCCCCACCCTATAAGACGGAAAAACGCAACGAACCACAACTGCGACAAATCGCGGTGTACTGCAGTACATAGTGGTGGGTAGGGTTAGGTTTAGGGCTAGGGTTAGTATTCCAAAAAGGTTATGAGCTAAAAATGTTCCTAAAATACAGCTTTATGTATGGTAAGAAAGGCAAAAACGGAAAAATAGAATTAACCGAGAAATGCAGGGGGTTGTATTCGATTTTCCTATTCGAGTGTTTTGTATTCTATTGTTAAAACTTGTTTTATCGGGGACATGCTGAACAACAGATTTAAACTTATCAAGTTATCCTCATTAAAACATTCATGTATCAAGTTCCTCTCTCTCTCTCTCTCTCTCTCTCTCTCTCTCTCTCTCTCTCTCTCTCTCTCTCTCTCTCTCTCTCTCTCTCTCTCTCTCTCTCTCTCTCTCCGTACCCACAATAGGTCTATGCACACTGCTTACACACAATGATAGTAATATTGATGCACGCGCGTGCATGTGCGTCACACCGTATAAGGCTATAGTAATGTCTGTTTCACTCTCTCTCTCTCTCTCTCTCTCTCTCTCTCTCTCTCTCTCTCTCTCTCTCTCTCTCTCTCTCTCTCTCTTTCTCTCTCTCTCTCGCATGGGTTTCTTTTCAAATAAGTACACTTTAATGATGAATTCATAAAGTATGATTGAGGTATTTTTTTTCATGTTGGTGCACTTTTTTAATTTTTGAATGTTAAAAGATGAGTGTGAAAAGTAAGATTAGGTTTTTATTTTTCCGTGTGTATGAGCTTACTTCACACATTTTGAATGTTAATAATAAGCATAGATAATAATAATAGGTTTTATTTTGTTATTGATGTGTTACAATATAGGGATGTATTTTGCATGCTTTATATTACTTTGTATGTGTTTATTTT
>CM065680.1:62328025-62340525 GCA_017654935.2 Phymorhynchus buccinoides
ATCAGCATGATCACTCAAATACAAAAGGGCAGACAAACAAGCTAGGAGCAGTCAAGGGCAGCACCTCCTATTTTGAATGAATATCTCCATTCAAAGTTCTACCCTTTCAGTGTTCCTTCATTTTGTTTTGCCTTCTCACTTTGGATGATCAATTTTTTTTTCTCTTGCTGACCAATAAATTTAATAAGTTTATGAATTTATTATGGCCAATAAGTTTATGAATTGTGAAAATATTTCAAAAGCCCCTTCATGACCTCTTATATATAGGATATTACATTCGTTATACTACATCACAACTTGGATAAACTGAACTCCAGAGTCTTTCAAACTTTGACTTGATGAAACTTATTTATTGAACAATGCCACTGCAATCAGCGGAGCAGAAAATCAGGTTAGCCCTGGCTCTCTTTGTACACTACCTGCGATGTTTCTCATTCTTTTTCTGTCCACAAATTTCCCAAAGGAGTATGGAGCATGACTGTAGCTGTTTGGTTTGGTGAAAAAGTATAATATGTAGTAAGGTCGAGTATCTGATTTCCACTGTTTGACATGAAAAGCAATGTATTAGAGTTGTCTGAGTAACAAACGAACAAACTACAACATTTTGGTGTTCAAAGCTTCCAGACCAAGACAGACAGACAGACAGATAGACACAAAGACATGTGCAGAAAAACCGTCAGCAAGAAAGACCACCACATAAGAAAGGCAGGCGAATGGAGTGAAGAAATGAAGGCATGTTATTCTTGTGTACCACCATCGTTCTGTTCTGATCCTTTTTTTAAGGTGAGATAATAGCACCAAACACTCTCGCCAAAATTAGCCTTTTCTATTGAGAGTCAGATGGGGGGGGGGGGGGGGGGGGGGGGAGTAGACCTATAGAAATCATAACGCGAGCAAACCTGAATATGAAATACAAATGAACAAAAACCTGTAGAAGGAAATATTGAATAAGAAAAAAATGATCTATCTCAGCTCTTAGGTCTGACTGCTTTTAGCTCAATTCCCTACAATAAGCAAGCACACTACAGATCTCAAAGACAAAGGAACACAGATACACAATGACCAACAGACAGAGAGACATTCAAAGACTAGGCAGACAGATTCAGAGACAGAGCCATCTAAGCAGCACTCCTCAGGCCCTACTTTCAATGGGCAATTTGTCTTGTGACCCAACGTGCCCGTTGTAACAAAGAGCAACCCCCACACACCTCCATTCCCTGAAGGAGCCAGACAATCTCAGGAAGACGTAGCGCTTTTAGCAGTCTGTAATGATAGGGCGGGCTCTTTTACACAGATCAGTCTAGTCACTCATTTTCAAAAGGAACAGACAAATAAAGTAGTATGGAAGGAGCAGTCGAGATTGTACCTACGGGAAATACAACCTATTCTGAACAGATGTCTCCATTCATCCATCTCTTGCCCGTTCTCCATTCAAACGTTTTGGTTTGTCTTATATCTGGATTAGTAAGTTCGTCTTTTTTCTTACTGACACATTGCTTGTCTGACTAGTTGTGAGTAATATGGCATATTAGTTTATGATATATAGATTTTTTTTTTGAGGGGGGAAACTGTTGATGTGATGTTTCATGCGTCTGTGTTTACGTGCATGAGTGCTTCCACCCTTCTATCCGTGCACACATCTTTACATCATGCTTTCTTGAAAACCGTCCAGTCTATTTAAATCAATTTAGGGCACATGCAAGTTCCAGAGGATATTACCTAATTTAGGGCACATGCAAGTTCTAGAGGATATTACCTAATTTAGGGCACATGCAAGTTCTAGAGGATATTACCTAATTTAGGGCACATGCAAGTTCTAGAGGATATTACCTAATTTAGGGCACATGCAAGTTCTAGAGGATATTAGAAAATGTATGGCACATGCAAGTTCCAGAGGACATTAGCTATCGACTGATTATCTTATTTTATTTTATCCACTTCAAGACTTAACTGCCTTAGACAAACATCATTTCTGGCCTGGGGTTGCCTAGAAAAAATTGTAACAAATAAGAAATGCAACAAAACTTACACTGTCAATGATTCAGTTTTGACATTACTGGTTGATCCAAGTTTATTTTTCGCTTCCAAATCGTGGTTGCTTGCATTTTAATCAGAATAATTAGTTTCCTTATTATTATCACTGTTAATGAAGACATATTGGAGAATTTTCTAATGTTCGTGTAGGGCCGATATTGTTGACATTTTCAACATTAAAAATTGAAACAGAAGTGTCACACATAAGTGAAACGAACGTAGGAAGAGAGACAAAGAGAAGTAACCCGAAACACGTGGTTTGGATTGAAATAAACATGGATTTGGACAAGCTTTAGACTCAAAAATCGCTGTTCCGAGAATACCCTGACTGGCGTTCTCCTGTTCCGAGAATACACAGAATTCGTCCAGAATCAGTTAAGGTCAAGGTTATCCCAGCTACGGGCTTCGAACCCCCAAATACCTAATCATCAATATCACCATTTTAGGGTGTATTTCAATACGTTTTTTAGAACGTTCTCCCACGGAAGTACAAAAACACACTTAGCTTGGCTTTGTCTGCCCGTCCATGCGTCCATCCGTCTGTCCATCCGTCTGTACAAATATTACCGTGCTGACCTTGACGTTGAAGTGTTTGACCTTGACCTTTAATTTTGACACTGAAAGCGGGTTTTTTTCCGATCAAAGTCAAGGTCAAGACTGTAGAACTTCGAAATTGTGAAATCATTGCCTGAGCCATATCATCCCCATTTCTGCTGTTACAGACCCAAAATCCTTATAGATTGGTTCAAAGCCTTTTGTAGAGCAGAGCACAGATGACTTGATGGCCTTGACCTTGATCGTCAACCCTTGTTGCTTTGACTGGTGGGGATAGCTGATAACCGTTGGTCACACACCCTTATAACTATTATTTTTGATCAGCAAGACCCAAGGAATGCATTAGGAGACCATTTCAACCTGTTGACCTTGACCCTGTCATTTGACCTTAAGGCTGTAGTAGAATGCCTTAACCAACTGCGACACCATGCAAATCCACACAAACAACGCGAGATAACTTTGCATCCGCTCGGGTTCAGCCTTGTTTTAATTCCGTCTGTTTGCTTGTTTCTTCGTTTGTTTTAGTACACGAGAAAACAAACGATAAAACAAATTGTGGCACGCTCGGTGGCAAGACAAAGTGCCCCAAACCCTTTCAAAGCCAGCCATTTTTCAGCAAAACAATTCTGTCGAGTTTTCATGGGAATAGAAAAGATACAGTATGTAATACTGCAGATTCAATGATAGTAACTATGTACAACAGTAAGCTCAACTTTTTGGTGGTTTGTAAACTAGTGCTATGTGTGCGGATTTTAGGTTGTGTGACAGTTTATATGCCTTTGTATGTCATGTTATGCCGTTGTGTTTCTGTCTGTATTGATTATAAGCGAATTGTGTTATTGTATTGGTTACATTGTGATGTGTAACATTTTTCATGTGCTCCATGTGTTTTTTAAAAATAAACCTTTTGACTTGACTTGACTTGTGACTTGGCCTATCCTTATCTCCCAAAATTAACTCATTCCGGACGAATTACGAGTATACTCGGAACAGGAGAACACCAGTCAGGGCCTGCTTACGAGTATTCCCGCAACAGCGATTTTTTTAGTCTAAAACCTGTCTAAATTCATGGGTGTTTTTTTTAAAAATCCAAACCACGTTTTTCAAGTTACATCTCTTCATCACTGTTCCAGCTTTCGTTTTACTTATGTTTGGCACTTCTACATTATTTTGTAATGTTAAAAATGTCAAAAACAATCGGCCCTAGACAAACCTCAGAAAATACTCCAATACGTTCTCTCAGTGATAGTAATAAGGAGACTAATGATTCTGATTTTATTGCAAGTGACCACGAGCTCAAAGCGAACAATAAACTCGGATCAACCAGTAATGTTGTCAAAACTGAATAATTGAGAGTGTGAGTGTTGTTGCGCTTCTTATTTGTTATAACTTTTTTTATCCATGCAGCCCCAGGCCAGTAATGGAGTTTACCTAAGGCAGTGAAATCCTGAAGGGGTTAAGAACAAAGGGTCTTTGGGCAACAGATCTGGATTATATGTCTTTTAGTGAGTGACATGTGTGTTAATTCCGTGTGGTGCCAAGCGGCTACACTGGCGACGAAAGGGTTAAGTGTACATGCTAATTTTGGTGAAATTTGGTTGCTGTTTTTAAAATGAATAAATAAATAAACAAATAAGAACACGACCCTCAGAACAATCCGTTTAATCTTACATTAATCTTGGATGTTTAATAGATACGAGATAAGCTTACTTTAACCCTTTCAACGCCAGCCATATTTCAGCCACAAATTTCCATTACATTTACCTGGGTAGAGAACAAAATCCATCTGCAGTATTGGGGATTCTTCTGTCACATATATAAAATAAGGTCTATCCTTACTTCCCAAAACCATGACAATAGGGTCTTTGGATAACAGACTCCAATTTGATGCCTTTTAGTGACATAGGTATTATAATCACTGTGGTGCTAAAATGCGACTTTGGCGGTGAAAGGGTTAATTCTGCTTAACTAATATTATGACTTGAATTAGTAATGATGATATTATTGCTAACAATTTAGTTTTTCTCATAATTATTCTTCGCCTCATTCTACCCCATGCGACGTCATTTTCTCTTTTGTTTCTTCCACCTCTCACCTTATCTCTCACTAGGGGAAGACGGGGTAAAAAGCGCATGGGCGGGTAAGAAGCCCACTCCAATTATCTCATGAAATAAAGAAAATTTCAGTCAAATTTGCCCATGAGACGAATGCTAGTCTCATGGGCAAATTTGACTGCAATTTTCTTTATTTCATGAGATAATTGGGGTGGGCTTCTTACCCGCCCATGCGCTTTTTACCCCGTCTTCCCCTATTGTTCCTCTATCACACACAAACAAACACAAGAACATATCCGCACGTGCACAAAAACAAAAACAAAAACGTGCGTGCATCCTTACGTAGCAAAATAAATTCATAGCCAACATCGACTGCGCACACAAGCGCGCGTGCACATGCTCACACGCAGTCACTTCAGTATATATATATACGTGCGTGTGCCCATGATGTTACACAAAAGACACGAATGTGTTTTTGTTTATGTGAATGAAAATTAAACAAACAACGAAAACACAGACACAGAACAAAAATACTTCTTAGATATTGCTTGGGGGTGTTTTGATCGTATGACAGTTTGCAACTATTAATCAGGTTTTGCTGTTGTGCAAGTAAAGCAATTGGACAATTGAATTAGAATGCCGAAATCACTTCAATAACAGCTTTAATCTCTCTCTCTCTCTCTCTCTCTCTCTCTCTCTCTCTCTCTCTCTCTCTCTCTCTCTCTCTCTCTCTCTCTCTCTCTCTCTCTCTCTCTCTCTCTCTCTCTCTCTCTCTCTCTCTCTCTCTCTCTCTCTCTCTCTCTCTCTCTCTCTCTCTCTCTCTCTCTCTCCCTCTCTCATCTTCCCATTTTTTTCTCTCTTTCTGTCTGTCTCTTTATCACTAACACGCGCGCACACAAAAACACACGGATTAATGACAATTGAAACATTTGATACAGGTTTTTTTTAAAATTATTATTATTACATTTAGTTGGTCACCAAATTCACCTTCTGCTTTATGTTTTGCCTCATGGTCTTTGTTTAGTTCATCATTGTTCATCAATAATTCCTCTGATGGTGTAACGACAAATAAAACATGACACTTTGCCTGCTCTCTCTCTCTCTCTCTCTCTCTCTCTCTCTCTCTCTCTCTCTCTCTCTCTCTCTCTCTCTCTCTCTCTCTCTCTCTCTCTCTCCTCTCTCTCTCTCTCTCTCTCTCTCTCTCTCTCTCTCTCTCTCTCTCTCTCTCTCTCCTCTCTCTCTCTCTCTCTCTCTCTCTGTTCATATAGTATTAGTTGTGTATTGCATGCTTAGAACCAAGGACAGAATGGAAGACTAGGGCCCAGCCTAAATTCTTATCCTTGTAAAATAAAGTATTATTTTGAAGTTTGAACTCTCTCTCTCTCTCTCTCTCTCTCTCTCTCTCTCTCTCTCTCTCTCTCTCTCTCTCTCTCTCTCTCTCTCTCTTTTTTTTTTTTCTCTCTCTCTCTCTCTCTCATTCATTCTTTGAGCAGTCCTTCTTCCCTTACCTCATAATACTGCAAGAACCGAGCTGCCTGCTCTCCCCAAGTCCATTCACAGACCTCCACCACCACCACACCGCACCGCACCACACCACACCGCACTGGCGACGCACCGCACCCTGAAACACCACACTTGGGGGATGGCACCAAACTTTCACTTCTCTACAACAGTATCTCCACTCTTCAAATCCACTCGGCACCTTTTACAAAGAGAGACAACTCTTTTGCTGCGTCAGTGTTAGTGAAGACCGGGAGACCACTCCTGCGACTCGAACAAAACCTAAAGGGGAGGTAACGCAGCAAGCTCCGCAACCACAAACTAAGCTGAAAAAACAGGAGTCAACGAAGAAGGCCAAAGCTTCGAAGGGAGGGTGATTGGGGTGGAAGGTATGTGATAGGATAGGGTTGATGATGATGGTTGGTCTAGCAGCAAGGAGGAGGAGGAGGGTGGAGGGGGTGGAGGGGGGTTAATAGAGCCCTCGGTAGTCCCAGACGACTGTCACTCACGGATCTCACCCCGTCAGCACCTCCTCTTAGTTTCTTGTTTCTTGCCCTTCCCCTCATTTAGTAGGAACTTGCAGTGTGCCCTACTGTACCATGGAAGCCGATCTCTGTCTGTCTGTCTCTGTCTGTCTGTCTGTCTGTCTGTCTGTCTCCCCTCTCTCCCCCTCTCTCTCTCTCTCTCTCTCTCTCTCTCTCTCTCTCTCTCTCTCTCTCTCTCTCTCTCTCTCTCTCTCTCTCTCTCTCTCTCTCTCCCCAGTACTTAACGGGTCACGGGCCTATACACAATTAAACATTTGTCATTTGTCATTTGTCATTTGTCTCTCTCCAGTACTTTCAGTTCTGTTCCTATCTTTTACTCGGGTTATAAGCAGAGGTTAGTCGTCTCGATACTAGCCTTTCATGGTCGCTATAATTCTACCAAGTCTTGCAGCTAAAGAGCCAACAACTCTGAGCTCTTTTTTTAAAAACCAGAAATAAAGACTCCCAGAGGAATCTAGTAGGACACCAAAGAAACACACACCAAAAACAACCAAGGGTAGAGAACTGATGGTGCGTCTTGTCCTGATTGGATTTGGTCTTCTGGACGACAGATCGCCCACCACTCCTGTAAGGATCAAGTCAGCTTCTTCCAAGAAGCGCGGGGACAAGAAAGGATGTTCTAAACAGACGTGAAGAGGTGCTTCAGAGCTTACTGAAGTAGAATAGTCTGGTCTTCATCCCTTGTCACCTCATTCCATGTCCAGAGAGTCAGATACGGCTTATCAGCGGCAGGTGGTGGTACTGTCAGTAGGCTGGTTAGTGTCATCATTGACAGGACAGGTTCGTTCCTGTAACACATACACACATTATGTTTATCGTCTTATTGGATTAGTGTACATTAGGCTTCGCTGTCGTCATTCTGTCGTAAGTTATCACTGTTTGTCATGCTTATGCTATGGTTACGACGGTACATTATGCATGAAAGGAAATGTCAGGGGCTATCAAAATTAAGTACAAGAAGTCATCATAAGAAGACAAGTGTAAATAAGATTGAATGAAAAATATATATGTACAGCTTTTAGCTGACATTAGTGACATCTCTTACCTCAGCATTCCGACTCTATTTTGTGGACATTCCTGTCCATTTTTCAAATAAACAAATTATTCTTTCTTTTTTATGTTAATTTCTTCTTCAATTGTTTGGGTTTGTCTGTTTGTTTTTGTTGTTGGGGGGGTGTGTGGTGAGTATAATTCTTGATCGCACAACTCATTTTTGTTGCGTTGTTGATGGTTCTTCTAAATTCTAATAGAAAACAGTCAACATAATACCATTAAAAAAATCAGTTTTTTTTTTTCTTCTTCTGAAGCCATGGAAATGGGAATTGTTGTCATTTTTGCCTGGCACATCAAGTTTTATTATGCTTTCCAACAAACTGGCGATGTATGGAATGTGTTCGAGCAAGGTCGGATTTCAAAGACGACAAAAACAACGCAAGAAAATTGTGGATGTAATTTTAGAAAAGGTAAGCAGAGTTAGGAAACATAAAAACGCACCGAAAAAGAAAGAAGAAAAAACCCCGCAGCGTCAAAAATGGGTAATATGAAACAAGGAATTACTGTCACGTATTGTGTTGTTTTTTTCTTTCTAAAAACGGAAGGACGTAATTTGTGCAGATAGAGTCTTGGGGCTAATATCACCGGAAGGAAATAAACACAATGTGCGCCATAGAAATGTCCGTGTGTGCCTGTGTCTGTCGTTTCCGACTATGACTGCCAGATAGCAGAGGGAACAGTTGCTACTCCGACGGGCTGGGCTAAGTATTGTTTTGTTTTTTAGTGGATAAGAAAATTAATGCTCGACGTTCATCCCCACTCTCCCGGCCAATGCGATTTGAGGACAGATGGCGTTGGGGAAGGTCCCCAAAGGTCAACCAACCCTTTTGGATGTCGTGTGTATTGCATTCTCACATTTATAAATCCAATTCACAAATGACGCAAACATAATTTGAGAACTGGGTTGGTCGATGAAAATAAGGCTCAATTACTCTCCTTCACCAGCGCGAGCGCGTACGCCTGATTACACATTTACACAAACACATACGCGCGCGCGCATACTCGTTTGCACGCACGCACGCGCACGCACACACACACACATATGCACACACGCGCGCGCGCGCACGCACACACACGCACAGACACGTGACCGAAAATACATTTGAGATGTTTAGCAATCATTGAAGAATAACTATGAACGCGAGGAAGATCTGATCAGATTTCCAGTAGAGTAGCCAGAAACAATGTTTTTTCAAAACCTGAATCAACCAAACTTTATGGAAACTAAGACGCCTACGTAAACAGTCTCATAAAACAAAATCTGAACTATAAGAGCACGGAAAAACTTAAGGGCCAGCCACACGTCAGTTAAAATCGCACGACTGTACGATGCGATTCGATCGCGTGATCTCGAAGCGCGAATCACATTTGTTCTTGGAGACCACGTGATCGAATCGTATCGTACAGACGTGCGAATTTAGCTGTCGTGTGGCTGGCCCTTTACCCATCTCACTGTGGGTTGTTTTTTCCTTGCAAAAAGTTTTGTTGTTGTTGCTCTAACCACACACCCCAAAAAAGCAGTTTCATCTCAGTGGAAGGAAAATACATAACAAATTATCTCTACAATGCACCACAGACACACAAAAACAGTGTCAAAACACTTCATAGTATCCTGTACGTTCCCCAAGCACGGCATCAAACGATGATTAATTAACAGCATGCGCAGTAAAAAGCCGCAAGAGTGCCAGAATCGAAACGATGACGTGAAAAACCCAGCAGCCGGTGCCTCACTCAGCCTGCCAAACACGGAACTAAAATTGATCTGATGATAAGGTCAAAGGGTTGCTTTGGGAGAAAGATGGAGTCTCGTGCCCTTCTGATTTCAGACGCACACACAAAAAAATATTGTGTTCGGTTTTTCCCTCGATAGGCAATGCAGCAAACAGGCGCAATATCTACACGTATTAACTCTTGTCGGGTGAAAGACAGAAGATGATATATCAATAGGAATAAAGAAGGTGGGTAGTAGCCTACCTTTAGGTTTTCGTCCCAGGAATTGTTATGATTTTGTTTTTGGATCATGATCAACGTGTGACCTCTATGGTAAGATCATCGTGATAAAAATCGATATAGGCTATATTCAGTCATCACGTCATGGTCTGATACAGTGCCTGACATTGTTTTTTATATCGAGCCCCAGCAGGTTCTATGCCTTTTCTGGATTTATACCAATAGTACAATGCCTCCATTTACAGTACTAGTCTACTATATCAGACCTTCCTCCTACCATCTACTTTTAGTCTGTAAGCTCAAATATTTTACCGGTACTCTTCCAAGTCTTCTTAGCGGAGCCTCCCATGTTTATGGTTTTATCCTTGTTTCATATTTTTGTTTATACTGTAATTGCTATAATTATGTTGGTGCACACCTCTTTCCAGTGTTAACGTACAAGAAGTGCGATTGTGCGAATGACCTTTCCATTATTCAATCCAATCAATATAAAGTGTATGTGGTTTAATCATTCTTGTGGTGCACACCTCTTTCCAATGTTAACGTACAAGAAGTGCAATTGTGCGAATGACCTTTCCATTATTCAATCCAATCAATATAAAGTGTATGTGGTTTAATCATTCTTTTTTAGGCTAATGATGTAATTGTAATTGAATATCACAATATGATTGCATAATTATTAACAACCCCTTTCGAAATGTGCATACTTTTTATCATAAGCACAACTGTATCTGTTCTATCATGATCCACCATGTCTGTCCTCCACCTTCGCAAATAAGGATCTCTTTCTCTATATCTATATTCCAATCTTACAGAATGTATTTCATGTCACAGTGTTTATATATTCCAACACGTCTCGTGTGCTTAGAACCAGATTTAAGTCATCAGGTAGGGTCATTTGGGTTCAAAGTTAAAGAATTAGAGTTGGATTTAGGGTCATAAACTAAGATGAAGGTAAGCAAAATAGCAAGATCAGCGGCTTTAAAGACCCACTGACCCACCACGATTAAGTCCCTTGTTTTTATCTAGGTAGCTGTGACCCACATACACATGTCCCCAACTTAAAATTGAGGCCGCTCTTCAAAATGATGTTCAGCTATAAGAGGAAAAACCCGTGAAATCCGTGATTTTGAAACGTGATCTGGTGGGTCTTTAAAGCGGTTTTCGAGCTAGTTGGTCATGTGAAACAATGTAGCGATGGAGATTAGTGTCCTCTCAAGAAATCCAGATTTACCGAAAGAAATAAGTTGTGCATTATCCTCGATTGAGTTTATCATGAACCATTTTGTTCAGTTACGGAGAACTCTACTCGTTTCTATCAATCAAATCAAACGAAAATAACTTCATTGTCTTCGTGTTCAGCTCCACATGAAATATAGACTTGTGACACGTCAATCAGAACATAAAAAGTAAACACAAAAAAACCCATGCCAGTGAATAAAGAAAATTGGACATGCATCCATCTTGTCTACAACGAATGATGAAACCGACGTGTTTTCCACGCATTCACCAATGACATTTTCGTAAACTGAAGCCAGTATTATTCCATGATCGTGGAATTATTTGTCGTCGCGACCTCAGGTTATTATGTACATGTTACCTTGACTAGTTGAGACTTTTTTTTAATTGTTATTATTATTCGTTGTCACGTTGCAAAAGTTGACATTTCCCATCTAAGCGTTTGTTGATCAATATTTCGTTTTTAGAATCAGCATTGTCTCTGCGGCTGCATCAACATGAATGCGCAGAAATGAGTTTATACGTGAGCTCACGTTTGTTGTTTACTGTCGATTCCAAGAGTTGTTTATGCCCTATATTTTCATCACTTGGCGTTCTGAGGTGTTATGATATGGATTTATTACCTTTGCATGATAAAATGTATCCTCATTTACTTTAAATACTCTTATCTGTAGCATGATCTTCTCAATGTAATACATCGTATCATGTAGCTCGACGTTATTCATTTGATTATACTAAACCATATTTCACAATATCAATTTTTATATGTCGCCAATTTCCCATCCTCTTAAACCACCTATGTAATCAAGTATCACTTAAGGTGCCCTTACACCTTTGAATAATGACATTATTGACTGCTAAGCTATCATCTTTCATACATGTATATATAGTGTTTATCCTCCTGATTTTCATAGTTCTATATTGCCGTCTTTATTCTTTATATTATGACTATCGATAGTTTACTTTTTTTGCCGAAATTTCGTATGGGTCCAAATCATTATTCTCTTCTTTTTTTCCATCGAAATATCATTTCACGCTGTATGATTCTGAATCTCAAACTACGTCATCTCTACGAATACCACATTCTGTCATCTCAGGCAGATTCTTTCACTTTTTTTTTCTAATACAGGTGGATGCAACGTATTTTACATTGATTGCCTGTCTGCCGTTTCCGACAATGACTGCCAGATGACAGAAATAACAGCTACTATTCCGGCGGGCTGGGTAAAGTTTGTAATACAGTGGAGTTGCCTTGCCCAGGGTGAATCCCCACTCTCATTATGTCAAAGGGATTTGAGGACATCCGGCGTTGGGGAAGGTCACCCAAAGGCCAACCAATCCCTTCGGCTGCAGCACTAGAGCCAGTGCAGATGCCCCCTAAGTTTGAGAGCCATAGTCTTCCACGAAAAACTGAAATACACCATGATGCTTCCATTACTGTAGAACATAATTTATTGCACAGCTCTGAATGTTACTGCTGGCCCTTAATACAGGCTAATGTCAACCAATGATAAAAGCAAAGATATTCTAAAAGGGTAAGATGGACTACTTAAGAGCTCGGCGAACCGGG
>CM065680.1:62345525-62363025 GCA_017654935.2 Phymorhynchus buccinoides
TACACCGTGCGTAACTGTATCACATCTAACAAGAGAAAGCTGTCTACAGCGAAGCTGGCGCTATTATATTTCCAAGGCAATGCGACATTTATACCCATATGTTTGCATCACCTACCTCGTGACCTATTCTGCCTTTTCTGCAGTCAGATGGTTCCCTTTCCACAGCCAAGTAACACGCAGAGTCCGATCCGACACACTGCTCCACCTGACTATATCACAGTCTGTTAGATCAATACTTTGGCTTCCTACATATTATTATTATGCACAATACTTGTTCAGCCACGTTTACTACTACTTACAAAAAAATGAAGACCATCTTTTTTTTTCTCTTCTTTTAAAAAAAAATGAAGATCATCTACTTTTCGTTCTTGAAACCTACCTTGGTTACCAAGTATATTATTGGGTATTGTGCCCATGTCATACGTCACTTGACCTCTGCAAGCTTTCGCTATGTCGATAACATAGATTATGCAGAAAATATGAAAGTGAAATTATATCACTTCCCCTCCTGATCTTTTGTAGTATTTTTTTTTAATGATAGCTGGTCACCACCTTTCATTGTCATAGGTTAGATTTGAGCTTCGTTTATTACTTGTCAAACTAAAATACGCCATTATCAAATAATTGTGTCTGTCCGTTGCCTTTCTCCTGTCTCCCGGACTGTTTCTCTGTCTGCTCTTCTGTCTGTCTCTGTCTCTCCCTATCTTTCTCTGCATTTGTCTGTCTCTTTATATTTATGTGACTCTGCCCCCTCTCTCTCTCTCTCTCTCTCTCTCTCTCTCTCTCTCTCTCTCTCTCTCTCTCTCTCTCTCTCTCTCTCTCTCTCTCTCTCTCTCTCTCTCTCTCTCTCTCTCTCTCTCTCTCTCTCTCTCTCTCTCTCTCTCTATCTCTCCTTTCTCTCTCTCTCTCTCTCCATCTCTCTCTCTTTCCCTATTTCTCGATGTCAATGCTCTCAATCTATCTCTGTATCTCTGTCTCTGTCTGCTTGCCTATCTGTATGTCTATCTATATGTCTCTCTCCCTCTCCCCCTCTCTCTCTCTCTCTCTCTCTCTCTCTCTCTCTCTCTCTCTCTCTCTCTCTCTCTCTCTCTCTCTCTCTCTCTCTCTCTCTCTCTCTCTCTCTCTCTCTCTCTCTCTCCGCAATGATTTACACCGTTAATTAAAACAATACGTAACAGAGTGGGAGAACAAAAATGTCCTGGTAGAAAATTGCATCAGGGGGTCAACAGGAGAAGGAGACAGAAAGGAGAATACAAATAGAGAGGCAAATGAAAAGAAAGAAGCACATTGGTAGAATTGTAAAAGTCTTTGTTAGTTAAAGTTACACACACGTTCTGTTAATAAAGGAAACAAATCGATGCAGAAAACACGTTTAAAAAAATAACACCAAAGAAAATGTGCATAAAAGTGTTGTTATTTAAAAAAAACAAAAAGACGAATGTCATGTGAGCATGACTTTATAAATCAGGTAGGGGGGGGGGGGTGTTTGCGCGCGCGCGCGCGCGTGTGTGTGTGTGTGTGTGTGTGTGTGTGTGTGTGTGTGTGTGTGTGTGTGTGGTGTGTGTGTGTGTGTGTATGTGTGTGTGTATGTGTGCGCGTGCGTGCGCACGCGCGTGTGTGTGTGCATGTGTGTGTGTGTTTGTGTGTATGTGTTTCTGGGTGTTATTTAATGCCTGTTTGTGCTTCTCTTCAACGTGTTTCCGAGAACGGTAAAATAGCATACCTTTGCTCTTCCAGATATTTTCCTCTTTATTTTCTTAAATATTTTAACAATCAGTATAATACCGGGGTATATGAATATATTCATTATCGCATGATGTAGCCTATTGTGCTAATTAAACACATGAAGAAAAACACTGACACGCGCTAGAAAGCGCGTATGTTATTATATACATACATTAAAAGAGAGAGAGAGAGAGAGAGGGAGAGAGAGAGAGAGAGAGAGAGAGAGAGAGAGAGAGAGAGAGAGAGAGAGAGAGAGAGAGAGAGAGAGAGAGAGAGAGAGAGAGAGAGAGAGAGAGAGAGAGAGAGAGAGAGAGAGAGAGAGAGAGAGAGGCGAAGAAGAGGAAGCGAGGCATGGAATCTATATAGGTTCAGTTTGTGTGAAATCTCTCTCTCTCTCTCTCTCTCTCTCTCTCTCTCTCTCTCTCTCTCTCTCTCTCTCTCTCTCTCTCTCTCTCTCTCTCTCTCTCTCTCCAAGGACAGAATGGAAGACTAGGCCCAGCCTAAATGCTTATCCTTGTACAATAAAGTGTTTGAAGTTTGAAGTCTCTCTCTCTCTGTTTTTCTCTCTATATCTCTCTTACTCTCTCTCTCTCTCTCTCGAAAAGAGAGAGAGAGAGAGAGAGAGAGAGAGAGAGAGAGAGAGAGAGAGAGAGAGAGAGAGAGAGAGAGAGAATAAGAGAGAGAGAGAGAGAGAGAGAGAGAGAGAGAGAGAGAGAGAGAGAGAGAGAGAGACAAAGAAAGAGAAAGAGAGAGAAAGAGAGAGAGAGAGAATGACAGATGAGAGAGAGAGAGAGAATGACAGAAGAAAACGAGAGAGACTAATAATAGGTTGAAAGATGAGAGACAGACAGACAGATACAGGAGACAGACAAACAGACAGATAAACAGACAGATAAACAGACAGAAATAGAGAGACAGAGAAGGGCAGAAACATGACACAGCATCACAAACAATCAGAGAAAAAACAACAGGGAATGTTTTCTGTAGACCCATAAGTTGAACGCAACACGCTGACATAATTAAAGCCTATTTCAGGAAGCGTGACGTTTTTGCACTAGTGCCAGCAGTTTGCTAATCTTTTTTGGTCTTTTTTCTTTCGCCGTGCCTCTTTGATAGAACAGAAACATGACACAGCATCACAAACAATCAAAGAGGGGAAAAGAGGGGATGTTTTCTGTAGACACATAAGTTGAATGCAACACGCAGACATAATTAAAGCCTGTTTTAGGAAGTGCGGCTTTTTTGCACTAGTAATCAGTTTGCTATAAACAAAAATATATTTCGCCGTGCCTCTATGATAGAACAGAATCCCCACCCCGGGGATACGTCTTTTGCATAAATAGTTCCCCCACCTTCGGGAAGTTCTGTGCTTTGTGACCGACTTCCTATAATATGTCACTCTCTTTGACTCTGCCTTTTCCCTTTTGCTTACTGTCATCTACTATCTTTCTGCCTTACCGGTCGTCCATTCTCCTGCCCTTTTTTTGTTTTCCAGAAACACATTCCAAAAATATTTTCTTCAGCCGAAGTCGGACTTGCTGGGCCTAGCTATTTCTTAGTTAGGTGCATAACGGCAGCGTGACGCATCTGCGCTCATAATTGACAGGAAACTGTCTGAGCGAACGAAGAAGAAGAACCCCCAAAAAGACGGAAAAAAACAACAAGGAGTAAGGAGAAAGACGCAATCAATATCAACTAATTAATCATTGTAAAGCACACCTCTACCCTGCAAAAATCATACACTAAAAACAAGCGCGGATTCGCAATCGTTTGTGGCGTGCGACAATTGAAAACGGAACATCATTTTAAAGAGCAGCCTCGAGTTTGAAGTGCGGTCTATTTTTACCACTTCAATCATTACATACAATGAGTCGCTTCCCCTGGCTTTTCAATAATTTAAATCTGTAAACCAGAATGTTATCTCTGCACCATTTCGTAACTTTTTATATCTTTTGGAAAACATTTAAAACTATTTATCCTACTTATACTCATCGAAAGAAGCACCGCATACTCGTCGTGTCTGTTGCAGTGCCTGTATTACGTATGTTTATTATTTTGTACGCTTTAAAATGACGATTATGTGCTCTTGTTCAGTATATAATTCTTTCCATACGTAAAGTCTGTAGATTTGTAGATATGACAACTGAAATGTTACTTTATGTTCAAATACTTTTTTCTCCTTTAAAATATGTGGGACAATTTTGCAAAATGACAGACAGACAGACCGACCGACCGAACGACCAAGTGAGTTATAGATTTGTGGCTTGTGCCACAAACAAAAACATGAGCGCAACAAACAAAACAAAACCCACACAACCAGATCTTAGGAGATAATTTAAGGCAGGCTATTTGGAACTCTGATTTTTTGTCATTCTCACACAATGCATGAGTGTGTTTCGGTGGGAAAGATGTGTTATGACAAGTTCGCAAGTTCTTCAATAGCTGAAAGAACAAAACAAGAAATCAAGCAAACCGATTTCAGTGCTAAAGATGTTATGACAAGTTTGCAAGTTCTTGAAGAAAACCAAGGAATTTTTAAAAAAAGAACAATTCTGATTTCTCTACTTGCTTTCATTTGTATATATATATTTCTATATTATTATTTTATTTTCAAATTTCTATGCTAACGTTTTACTCGCATATCATGCTTCTGTTTGGGAAAACACATATCGATTCCAGTGTTCCTTCGTTCGTTCTCTGGAATACAGAAACAAATCAATTGCGAACAATAATTTTCAATGTTTTTGTGGCTCAAGCCACAAACCACTTGTTTATCCTGTCGTCGTCGGTAAAATCTTACAAAATTGTCCAAATCGAGACACTTCATGAAGGATGTATTTCAAAAACAAAATTGCTATACGTAATTACAACAGACACGACGAGTAGTGTGATGAGTATAAGTAGGATAATTATGTATACCAAAAGATATAAAAAGTTACGAAATATGCAGAGATAACAGGTTTACAAATTAAAATTATTGAAAAGCCAGGGGAGGTGACTCATGCCGCCCACAAACCGATTTCGCGCTTGTTTATCCAATATCCCCCAACAGACCCATGAAGCGTTTTGAAAAATATGCTATTTTCTAGTGTGATGTTGTAAAATAATGATGTATACTTATATCGGGTAAAGGTCAAGATGTACCCCCCCCCCCCCCCTCCCCTACATTTCTCAGCTCTCCCCGCATTTTCACACTTGCCTTTCTTACCAAACATTAAGCTGTATTTTATCAACGTTTTGAGCTAATTATCTTTGTTGAATAATTAATCGCAGTCATGATAAAGGCCATTATCTAATAGGACCCCCCCCCCCCCCCCCCCCCCCCCCCCCCCCCCCCCCCCCCCCCCTATGTAGTGCAGTACACACAACAGCCGCGGAGCATTTGTCACAGTCCTGGTTCATTGCGTTTTTTCCGTCTTGCCTTTATCTTCTACTATTATTGAATGCATGCGTTTAATTATGTAAATGGAGGGAAATTAGTGATAAATATCGCAAACGATAGAGGATTAAGTACTCAATCTGCAGTAAGAAAGGCAAGACTGAAAAAGTGGCAACAACCGAGAAATGGAGGAGGGGGGGGGGGGCGAATCTTTACTAGACAGGAATTATCGAGGCTATATTCATTATATCATCATTGTTTCATAGTTTCATGGCAAAGGCTCAAGTCAAAATTGTAAGAACATGCGTCAGAATATCACTACAACATAACGCCAACCAACCAACCAACCAACCAACCCAACCAACCAACCAACCAACCAACCAACCCAACCAAACAATCGACGTGTTATGTTTTATCAGTTGAATGAAACCCGCAGAAATAATTAACGCTATTTTGGGAAGGCAAACGTTTTGCACGTGTTTCTAATTTGTTTATCTTTTAGTTTCGCCATGCAATGACGATGGAGAAGAGGAAATAAAGAGATGGGGCAAAAATGAAAACATGACAATCACTGCCAAAAAAACCAACCCAGCAACCCTAAGTGTGTTTGAAAGTGCAATCGGGTTTTACCCGCTAAAAAGCAAACTACTATCGTTTTCCTTTAGGTTTAATTAGCGTTGATAGCATTGTGTGTGTGTGTGTGGGGGGGGGGGGGGGGGGGGGGGGGTGCATTTCAGAGCAAAACAATGCGTTAGGATAAGTTAGTAATGCGCGCGCACGCACTCACGTACGCACGCATGCACGCACGCACGTACATACACACACGCGCGTTCTTGCGCTCGCATGAGAGAGAGAGAGAGAGAGAGAGAGAGAGAGAGAGAGAGAGAGAGAGAGAGAGAGAGAGAGAGAGAGAGAGAGAGAGAGAGAGAGAGAGAGAGAGAGAGAGAGACTCAAAACTCAAACTCAAACTCAAAACATTTTAATGATTAGGCCTTGTGCCCGTATCACATATGGGTAGGGGGGGGGAGGGAGCATATAAATCATAACATAAACAAAATATATATAGGATAATAGAAAAGAATAAGGAAATGCGGCATTGCGAGTAAACATCAAAGAAATGTGAACATTCATTTGTTCAAAATTGTCACAATTACAAGAAGGGGCTGGGCAGTGGAAAGGGACATATTTCACACACACACACACACACACACACACACACACACACACGCGCGCGCGCGCGCGCACGCGCACCGCGCGCGCGCGAATGCACACACACACAAAAACACAGAAACACGCACACGCGCGAACACACACACACAAACACACACACACACACACACACACACACACACACACACACACACACACACACACACACACACACACACACACACACACACGCACACGTTCATTACTGATGAGTCCAAAATAAACATTACGTTGCTGACAAATCAAACATATTTCAGTAACATAATGTACTGCTAATAGAGTTAATAATTAAGTGATATTGATAGCAATCAGAACTACCATAGGTCTTAGTCATCACTAAACATAAATGCCTGAGTCGTACGGGAACAGAGGGAAAGGGAAAAGGCAATGATTACAATGCTTTTAAACACTGATGACTTGAAATAATACCCATAAGCAAACACCATTCACAGTGTTTTTACGATTATACTTATAGCATACTGGGGAGACTTTAGACAACCACAAACAAGCACCATAAATTAATGCTCATTATTGTAAAGGAAAGTAGTGAGTGGGTTAACTATAAAACGGGTATGAATAATGACATCCATCAATCAATGTTTGTGTCATGAGGAAAAATCAAGGAAATAAATAAACAAAAACATATAAATTATCCACACATATCAAGAGAAGAATGTGGCATTCTTCAACAATGCTAGCTATAAGTATAAGGAAACAGTACGAACACGAATTGCCAAGATACAACATGTCCAATACAATACAAACTAACAAGGAATATACACAAGTAAATTGCATCCATCAATACATCATAGTTTTCAGTCTCAGTGGATAATGGATTGGTTTCTGAAGTTGAAAGCTTTCGAAAGGAATAAAGACAAAGGTGTACATATTCTTTTGTCAGAAAGCAGCAGTGTTAATCTAAACGCATTTGGGGTTGAATAATATTTTCTGGGGATATACAACTCACGTAAAGCTTTGTAATGAGGACAAGCAAGAATGAAATGTAGTTCTGTTTCATCTATATCTGGACAGAAGGGACAGTGATTGCTTACATGTCTGTTTGAGTGCCTATATCGGTGAAGTTTTAACTGAGAAACGCCTAGTCTAATTCTAGTTAAATGCTTCCTGATAGCAGAATTTTTGATAAGATGTAAATATTCGGGCACGTCTACTATTTGTCTGAACGATGAATAGAAAGTATATCTATCTTTACACATAAGATTAGAATCTAGATCTTGAAGATGACAGTCAAATAATCTCTGCTTAAAAGCAGACACGAAACTTTTAACATTTCCCACACCTTGATTCTCCCAAACAAACCCGAAACCAAATTTATATAAGGTGTTTTGCACGTTGGATATCCAGTTCTTTTTACCATTTCGATGTAGAGTACACATCATATTATACGCCTTTCTAGGTATTCTATGTTCTGCCATTGCTGTTAGCTTCAACCAATATTTAATAGATCTAGTATACGTTTGCATATATAAAGGGTGTCTTCCAGTTTCACAATATACAAGAGGACTTGGTGTATGAATGCTTACATTAAGAAGCCGTTTAATAGCAAATAAATGAATACGTTCAATGGGAGTATGATCAGCAGATAACCCCCAAATTTCTGCCCCATATGTCAAAATAGGCTGGACTTGGCAATCAAATATTTTAAAGACTAGTTTGGGATTATTTTCTTCAAGGGACCATAACATTCTTAAGATACCAAAAAACACATTTTTTAGCTTTTGCTGCCATGTCCTCTAATGAGTATTTAAAAGTCAGTCCAGTTGAAAAAATCAAACCAAGGTATTTGTATTCGTTAACAACTCTTAGCTGGACACCATTGTAAACCCATTTTTCTCTTGCAGCTAAGTAGCCTCCTTTTCTAAATACAATTATCTTAGATTTTTCAAGATTAACTAAAAGTTGGAGTCTATTAGCTGTATTGCTTAGTATATTGAGTTGGTTCTGAAGGCCTACAACTGAATGGGAGAGAAGAACAATATCATCTGCAAATAGCAAAATAAAGAGTTCAATTAAATCAGGTGATAAGCTAATTCCATGTTTACCAGATTCTAAGATGTCGTTTGCGAGCTCGTTGATAAAAAGAGAGAAGAGAATGGGGCTGCAGTTATCACCCTGTTTGACTCCTCGATGACACAAAAAAGCCTCAGATACACCATTATTTGTTCTTACTCTTGCCTTCACAACTTCATACATGCTTCTGATAGCTCTATACATATTCCCTTTTATACCATTTTTATATAACACTAACCATAACTGATTTCTGTCAATTAAATCAAAAGCTTTTCTGAAGTCTATGAATGCTGCATATAATTTCTTGCCAGATGTTAATTGTTTTTGTACTAGTGTTACCAAAGTAAATATGTGATCTATATGTGCTATATTGTTTTCTGAAACCTGCCTGTGACTCATTTAAAATATTATTTTCTTCTGTCCATTTTGTTAAACGTCTGTTTATAATATATGTGTACAATTTGCTGCTAACGTTCAACAAAGAAATACCCCTATAGTTGTCAGGTATGTTAGTATTACCTTTTTTGTGAAGAGGCTGGATAAGCGATTCCGACCAAGAAGGTGGAAAATACCCAGATGCAAATAATTCGTTAAACAGTTTAGTCAGGAAAGGAATAATAAAAGGAGAAGCTTGCTTATAAAATTCAGCACTTATTCCATCTGGTCCAGCTGAGAGAGAGAGAGAGAGAGAGAGAGAGAGAGAGAGAGAGAGAGAGAGAGAGAGAGAGAGAGAGAGAGAGAGAGAGAGAGAGAGAGAGAGAGAGAGAGAGAGAGAGAGAGAGAGAGAGAGAGAGAGAGAGAGAGAGAGAGATTGTTTCTAAATTGTTGCTCTATCTTAATCCACTTTTCTTTCATGTATCATTTATATTTATGAGGGGGGAAAACAATTGAAGACCGTGCACTAACTCTTCTAACATAACGGAAATCCAAGTTTGTTTATTTTTGTTTGTTTGTTTTATCTTTTAGAAACCTATTCACGAATGTTTCCTGACTTGGGTAAAACGATAAAGTATGTGCGCACATACATAAATATCCGTACATACGTTTTCCCCCACCGTTTTCCACACAAGAACAAGACCAAGTCTTCTTTTTTTCAATTTTATTAATTAAGAGCTGCGTGACAAAAACCTGTCTTATAATGTAAAACAAAACAAAAAAACTGCGTGAATAATCATCTTAGATGTCCCTAAGCCAGAGAAATACAAAGGATAACCATTTCTCTGTAATTAGGACACTTCCATTGTAGCCTGCGGATATAATTACACGCTACGTTATTTGTGTGTCTGTTAGTTCCCGAGTGGGAACTATTGTGATCGGGTCCGTGTGTCTGTGTGTCTGTGTGTGTGTGTGTGTGGGGGGGGGGGGGGTGTCTGTCTGTCTGTCTGTAAGTCGTTTTTTTCCCAAACTAATGGACAGATTTTAATTAAATTTCGTAAAGGGGTAGGCATCTTGAACAGGAAGGTTCCTGCCGATATTCATGACTGTGCTGACCTTGACCTTGAAGTTTGACCTTGAAAACCGGAAATTTCCTTCCTTGGGCAATATAGTTCGTTTCTGAGCAGCATGTCATGAACCAGTGAACAAAATCGCTTCTAATTGTGTGTGGTGGTGTATCACAGTGCAGAGATGGTTCCGTAAAGAAAATATAACCATGCTGACCTTGAGTTTTTACCTTGAAAACCGAAAATTCTTCTTGTGGCCATATATTTCACACCATTGATCTTACAGTGTTCAAACTGCATATGCAGGTGCGTTTGTTTATGATAACTACTGATCAAAGTCAAGGTCAAGGCCATAGGCTTGGAGGTGTGAAATCGGGGTTTTATATATATATTTCACATTTGTGCAACTACATACTTCAAATTTGGCAGCTGGGTAGACAGGGTCAAGGTCATGTGTGGTGCAGAGTATTGCTTAGATTCATGACCTTAACCTTGACTTTTGAGCTAATCTCTTGACTGTAGCATTGATTATGGTTATGGTTCAAACACCATACACCCACATAACCGTATATATGTTTGGTCAGCATGGCTTAAAGAATGCAGTGGTGATATTTGCAGCTTTTTTTACCTTGACCTTGATCTTTGACCTTGAGGCTATTACAAGAAAACCTTTCTTCGCACACCCACACATCCATGTATATTCTCAGTCGGCATTACTAAGGAGACATTTAGAGGCTTCTTGACTTTGACTTTGACCTTGACCTTTGACCTTGTTTTTGTTCCTGCCTGTCCAGGCTTCAAAAGCCTCAGGGAAAAGGGGAAGTGGGAGAGGGGAGAGAAGAGCTACACAGGCAGGTTTTGAGGTTCACATAATTATGTGTCTGTCAGTGTGTTTGTTATGTGTCCGTCTGGTTATTAACCCTGTCGCCGCCAGCCATTGTTCAGCAAAAATATACCATTAAGCTTAACTGGGTAGAGAAAACAATTATTTGCAATATTGTGAATTCCTCTGTGACATGCATAACATTACGCCTATCTTTACCTCCAAAAAATAACAAAATAGGGTCTTCGGATAACAGGCCCCGATTTGATGCCTATTAGTGACATGGGTGTTAAACCATTGTGGTGCATACATGCGACATTGGCGGTGAAAGGGTTAATGTTCCATTATGTGCCTGTTCCAGGCCGGAGGACGTTAAACAAACTGTCATCCCATGTTAAAAGAGCGAGGGAACTTACCGCCGCTCGGCGACTCACTTGTTTTTTTTTTATTATTATTGTTTATTTGTTGGTTTGTTGTTGTTGCTTTCTTATATTTGTTTGTTGTTGTTTTTGTTGTTGTCGTTTGCTTAGATTGACTCACGTTAAGGAACGCTTTCTCTGTTGTTGTTGTTGTTGTCGTTGTTGTTGTTGTTGTTGTTTTAAATACTTCTCTCCATGTTCATGTGACCTTGGGGGAAAAAAGATAGTAAGACAAAGTTATTGAGAAGACTCAAAAGTCTAATGAGGTTGGAACAGAATAAGTTTGATTTTTTAACGATAGTCGGGCCTTGACAAAGGAAGTGATTTTATTTCTCAATTACTGCGATTCTAAGCTAGCAGTTGTTCAGAGGAACAAACACAGGGCTCTAGACAATACGAAACAATGAACACACGCACGCACGCACACACACACGCACACGCACGTACGCACACACACACACGCACACACACGCGCGCGCGCGCGCACACACGCAGCAATATAAACACATACAAAGAAGCAGAAAGACAGAAAGAAAGACACACCGACAGAGACAGACAGACAATGAACAGGATTTTTTTTTTTTAAACATTCTGCTTGTGCATTCGAGCACACTCGTTGATTTATTTATTTATTTATTAACTTTCCTTTACACTGAAATTCTTTTGTTAGTAAAAAAAAAAAAAAAGTCTTCCGAAATTTTCATCAAGAATAAGTGTTTTTCCAGACGGGGGGTGGGGGTGGGGGTATAGAGAGACGAATATTTTATCTCTAAGTAGAATGGAATATGATAGCTCAACTGTCTGTCTCCCATAGCTTTACCTGATGCAATGATCATGAGCGCGTCTTAAGCAGTTAGCACGGGTAGTAACATGTAAATTAGCATACACAACCAATAATGACTGGATGTTTATGCTGATTTACATGTTACTACTCGTGTTAACTGTTTAAGACGCACTCGTGATTACCCTACTTGGCCCTGTAGTTACGAGTGCGTCTTAAAAAGTTAACACGTGTTTGAAAATGTAACTTAGACGAAACAGACGATTTTCGGAGAGAACAAAAACCTAGGGGAGAGCACTTCGTGAAAATTAGAGTTGCTTACCTCCATTACTCGATCAAATACCATAGCAACAATGCAACAATGGCGTCGAAGCTTGAAACCGCATGATGCGAGTCAGCGACTTGCAAACATTGTTTTTGAAAACTTAGGGGTGGCCAGTGGCCACAAACTGATGCAACTTGCAAAATGTGACGTAAAACTATAAATGACATATTTTTTTAGAATGACGCACGGTGTTCTAAGTGCTGTATGTCTGCTCAAGCACACGAGTCGATAGGCTACGAGAGCTGATGGTACAGTGACTTCACCTGTTTGAACACACCATGACATTGCTTACCTTCCATTTGGCAGTTTAGTCTAATTTATATTTGCATCGTACATCCAGGATTAAAACCCTTTCATCGCCACTGTCGCCTCTTGGCACCACAATGATTTGACACCCATGCCACTAAAAAGGCATCCAATGAGGGTCTGGTATCCAGTGACCTTATGTTCTTCATTTTGGGAGGTAAGGATAGGCCCTATTTTATGCACGCCGCAGAGGAATCACCCAATATTGCAGACAAAATCTTTTCTCTACCCGGGTAAGTTTAATGGTACATTTTGGCTGAAGAATAGCTAGCGTTGAAATGGTTAAATTAAGTTAAGTGTCTTAGACGCACCCGCGACTACAGAGCCAGGTGACACACGTGGCAAAACTCGTGTTTGCGTGGGTTCTAAAAACAGTCTCTAATCAAACTGTCTCCTTCGGCAGCGACTTGCGTTTGTCGTTGATTACTAGTTGTTACTATGCAACATCAACATTATACAATAGTGGAACATATCAAAAACCTTGTTGTCTTCGTTCGTGATCAATGTGGATGTAGACTAGCTTTTTCTGACTGCGATCAATCTGAGAATGGTTATTTCGTCTGTCGGCCAATACATAACACAACCCCCCACCCCACCCCCACCCCCAATCAAAGCAGAGATTAA
Organism: Phymorhynchus buccinoides; assembly: GCA_017654935.2. Taxonomy (NCBI): domain Eukaryota; kingdom Metazoa; phylum Mollusca; class Gastropoda; order Neogastropoda; family Raphitomidae; genus Phymorhynchus; species Phymorhynchus buccinoides. Next base: position 62,358,590 of record CM065680.1, read on the forward strand.
TATTAAGCCCGAGTGTAGTCTACAGAATAAACACGCAAAAGCAAACAGAAACAAGGGCGTCGCCGAGCGGCAGACATGTCCGTCACCAGCAATGCCACGCACTTGCGACACCCCGTAGAGTGTCACATCCTGACACAAAATTGGAAGGGATTCTGTCTTCTAGTTCACGAGATACAGCTTGAAGAAGAAACATATAGCGCAAAGAAGGAAATTTCGGTTTTCAAGGTCACACTTCAAGGTCAAGGTCAGCATGGTGATAATTTATGCTCGGATGTTTTCTTCTCTAGGGTATACAGTACCACACACAATCTGAAGCGCTTCTGTCAAGTACCAATGTGGACAATATGGCTTAAAACCCAATGTGTAGACCCCTACCACTTTCAAGGCCTACTGATCGCCCGGTCCGTGACCTTGACCTTGATCGGTATGCCACCATCAGAACGGGCATAAGCCAAAGTACCTTCATGCCAAATTTGAAGACTCTAACACTAACGGTGTGGGAGTTATGGCCCCTGAAAGATTTTCGGTTTTCAAGGTCGTACGCCAAGGTCAAGGTCACGACGGCAAAATGGTTTGCGCGGATGCCTTCCTCTCATGGTGACACACCAGCACACAAAATTTGACGTGATTCTGTCAACCCGTTCGAAAGATATCCTTGAGACAGTCAGAAGGAGAAAAAATGACCCTCCGATTTTCAGGCTCCAGCGATCTTTTTGACCTTGACCTTGATCGGTATGCCCTCATCAGAACGGGCATAAGCCAAACCACCTTCATACCAAGTTTCAATATCCTATGTTGATCGGTGCCCGAGATATGGCTAAAAATAGATTTTCGGTTTTCAAGGTTGTACGTCAAGGTCAAGGTCACGACGGCAAAATGGTTTGCGCCGATCTCTTCCTATTAAGGAGGCACACCTTCACACAAACTTTGACGCGATTCGGTCCAGCGGTTCGGGAGATATCCTTGGGACAGACAGGAGATATCCTTGGGACAAACCAGACAGAATAGTCCGTCTTGGTGAAAAACAGAATTAAAAACAAAAGCTTGCAACACGGGGCCAGATAAATATGTCTGCAAAAAAAAAGGTCAACATGCACAAACTTGCCAGACTTTTTTTTCTGCAGACGTGTCTCGCACATAGTCCGTCTTGGTGACGGACTAATAAACTGTACCAGAATGATATTTTGGCGGTCTCAGATACAACGCAAGCTTGCAATTTATGGTAAAACGGTGAGCCAGATAATCAACATAATATGTCTGCACAGAGAAGAAAAGGTCATAATTATGCACAAGATCGAAGTCGTCTTGCCAGACTTTTTTTTCTGCAAACGTGTCTGGGTTTTCCCCGCTGATATTAGCCTTACAATCCATGTTAATCATCACAGACAACAAAATGGCTACATAACTCGTTTTTAACTATACGAATATGACAGCTTCCTGTGTTTATGTTGTTGAAAAGAAAAGAAACAGAACTAAACTTAAAACCCTTTCATCGCCACTGTCGCCTCTGGGCACCATAATGATTTAACACCCATGTCACTCACTTAAAGGCATCAAATGAGGGTCTGGTATCCAGTGACCTTATGTTCTTCATTTTGGGAGGTAAGGACAAGCCCTATTGTAGGCATGTCACAGAGGAATCCCCAGTATTCCAGACGAAATCTTTTCTCTACCCAGGTAAGTTTAACGGTACATTTTGGCTGAGGAACGGCTAGCGTTGAAAGGGTTTTAAACCTCACACGCCAACATAACCAGGAAATCGTAAGTTTGCGTTTTAGGACATACTAACTAGAATCGAATTCTCTGTCTTTCTGTCCGTCGAAAACCTTTTTTTGTTTGTGGCACAAGCCACAAACCTATAACTCACTTTGTCGGTCTGTCGGTCTGTCTGTCGGTCGGTCCAAAATTGTTGCACATTTCGCAAAATTGTCGCACATATTTTAAAGGAGAAAAAAATACTTGGACATAAAGTAACATTTCAGTTGTCATATCTACATATCTACAGTCCGAGAGAGAGAAACAAAATAGAGATTTTACGCCTTCTGGGCCAAAGGGCCATTTGGGGCATTTGAAATTAAATTATGAAATACAATCCTTACGTATGGAAATAATTATATATTGAACAGAGCACATGAATCGTCATTTTAAAGAGTAGAAAATAATAAACATACGTAATACAGACACTGCAACAGACACGACGAGTATGCGGTGCTTCTTTCGATGAGCATAAGTAGGATAAATAGTTTTAAATGTTTTCCTAAAGATATAAAAAGTTACGAAATGGTGCAGAGATAACATTCTGGTTTACAGTGGTAAAAATAGACCGCACTTCAAATCGAGGCTGCTCTTTAAAATGATGTTTCGTTTTCAATTGTCGCACGCCACAAACGATTGCGAATCCGCGCTTGTCTATAGTTTGTAGGACAAAATAATACACATAACTATACTAACCTGAAGCCTCACACACCAAATTACCGTCAACAAAACAAAACTACGTCAGTTTTGATTTTGGTAGAATGCCCAGAATAAAGTCCTCTGTATGTCTGTCTGTCTGTTTATCTGTTTGTCTTTTTGTGTGTCTATCTCATTCTCTCTCCCCCCCCCCCCCCCCTCTCTCTCTCTCTCTCTCTCGCTCTCTCTCTCTCTCTCTCTTCAGCCCTGACATCAATATTTCAGGGAATCTTTCAAAACGTGACCAGCATCATGTTGTGATACAATGAACGAATAAAAGACGCATTAAATAGGATTTTCTCTGAGCTTGTCTCGGAAACAAACAATACCTCTTATGCTTTGTTTGTTATCCGTCTTTTCTGTGTGTGTGTTTTAGTTTGTGGCTCAAGCCACAAACCTATAACTCACTTTGTCGGTCGGTCTGTCTGTCTGTCGGTCGGTCGGTCGGTCGGTCTGTCGGTCCAAAATTGTCGCATATATTGACAAAATTGTCGCACATATTGTAAAAGAGAAAAAAATACTTGGGCAAAAAGCAACATTGCAGTTGTCATATCTACAGTTCTTAGGTATGGAAAGAATTGTATACTGAACAGAGCACATGAATCTTCATTTTAAAGCGTACAAAATAATAAACGTACGTAATACAGACACTGCAACAGACACGACGAGTATGCGGTGCTTCTTTCGATGAGCATAAGTAGGATCAATAGTTTTAAATGTTTTCCAAAAGATATAAAAAGTTACGAAATGGTGCAGAGATAACATTCTGGTTTACAGATTAAAATTATTGAAAAGCCAGGGGAGGCGACTCAGTGTATGTAATGATTGGAGTGGTAAAAATAGACCGCTTCCACAAACGATTGTGAATCCACGCTTGTTTCCCATTGTGTTGCGTTTTCTGATCATTTGTCTCTGTTATGTTAGTTGTTGCTTTTGCTGTCATTTGTTAATACTGATTTACATCTTTCGCGTCTCTGTTTTATTATGGGATTTTGCAAGAGAATACACAGGGAAGAGGAAGTGTTAACTCGTATTGTATGCCCGTCTGCCGTTTCCGACTACTGTGTGACTGCCGGACAGCAGCAGAGGCAGCTGCTATTCCGGCGGGCTAGGCTATAATTTGTTTATAGTGGATAAACCTTGCCCAGAGTACATCCCCACACTCTCGGCCAAAGGGAGTTGAGGACAGTTGGCGTTGGGGAAGTTCCCCAAGATCCAACCAATCCCATGGCTGCATCACTAGAGCCAGTGCAAGAGCCCCCTAGGTTTTTTCCTGCTTCTTCTTCTTCTTCTTCTTCTTCTTCTTCTTCTTCTTCTTCTTCTTCTTCTTCTTCTTCTTCTTCGTCTTCGTTCCACCGGCTACGCATTTTTAAAACCTCAGACCGAGTGATGTCGCAAACCTGGATGTCCGGTGAAGGTCGTCCGTCGTCCCCCAGAGTTCGGTTCTGAGGTCCGTCCCTCCAGGTCAGGTCTTGTATTGCATCCCATCATACAGAGGGCAGTCCTGAAGAACGTGGGAAGGGGTCTGGTCAGCTTGTCCATACTGGCATATGGATGAGTCTGCGACCCCAATCCTTCGAATCGTAGGTGTTCGCGGAGGCCACAGTGCCCTGTGCGCAGAGCCCCTAGTTTGAGAGTCACAGTTTCCCACGACAGACTACGCAGTGCTGTCATATTCCAATACTATAGAAGATCACTTATAGCACAGCTCTCATTTACTATCGGCCAATTCTACAGTTTAATGTCAACCAGTTATGTGGTAAAAGCTATTTGAGTAAAGGGCCTAGGCCTAGGAAGACTGGTCCTGCATTCTAGCTTTCATACGATAAGAATGATAGATACGAACCTTCTATCACACAACCCACAAAAGACACAACAAAAAGCAAAACATATTGTTTCTTTAGAAGCAGTAGTGGTAGGCTAAACATTGTACATTATGCTTCTAGTTGGCTCCTCCGAAATCGGCAAGTTATGCGATGTTAGAA
>CM065680.1:62368025-62397286 GCA_017654935.2 Phymorhynchus buccinoides
GAGAGAGAGAGAGAGAGAGAGAGAGAGAGAGAGAGAGAGAGAGAGAGAGAGAGAGAGAGAGAGAGAGAGAGAGAGAGAGAGAAGAAGTGAATTGAATTGTTTAATGAGGTAAGCTTACAAAGCCCATTCTCATGGGATAACATGCACAAGATTGTGTCCAGAAGAGAGAAGAACAAGCGCAAACAAAGACGAAAGAAAGCATGAATACAAATGACTAAAAACTATACATAAATAAAATGAAAGGAACGCAATGCACGACTGAACTGCATAGAGAAAACAATTTAATGAGCATGAAAACAAACAGTAAAAACAAAAGAAAACAAAGCAAAAAGAGACAAATATAACAAAGCTACGATAGAAACACAGATAATGAGAGAAAGAAAGAAGACCAGAAAGAACAGAACAAATAAAACACAAGCTCTCAAACGTCTGCAGAACGTTGGGCTAGAGGTCTTAATTTCGCACTTCACGGTGCTCTATTTCGTAGAGTTGAGAAAAAAAAGAGAAAAAATCCCCCCAAAAAAACAAAATGGAGAGCCATATAAGTGCACTCCCTGTGCTTTTCTGAAATACAAATTACTATATTTCATGACTTGATGCATAATGCTTGCCCTACTCCTTTATTCGTTCTTCGCTTGAAAAAACAACTTTAGAAGTTCAGCTTAGAAAATATTCCAAGCACATACCGTGCAACACCATTTTTAGCTACGACCATTAGGCTTAATAACGACCTTCCGTTGCAAAGTTGACAGCGTACTTGGGAAACTAGGATCACTATTATTATTATGCTCTTTTTAATCATGAATACTTCAGGAGTGTTAACTAAGATAAACGTGTTGCATTCGTTTCTCTTTTCTGACGCAGACACACAGACAGACACTCAGACAATGAAATGCACAGACTCTCGTTTACTTTTTTTTTCTAAAGTACTTCTGTTTCTAATGATAGGTCAAGTACAACGGAAAAGAAACAAAGAGAACGGAATGTGCGGCAAACTGTTCAAGAAGGAATCGATTCTTGTGCTTGAAAGTCACGATCCGCTCAAAATGAAATCTGCTTGCAGAGGCTTCGGTAGGCATGAGACAAAAAGAAAGTGTGATTTTAAGAGGGCTTGTTGGCTCCAACGGAGTGGCAAAATGAGCATGTAGCCAACGCCGTTGTATATATATATTTTTTTAAAGAGGATGTAGGAAACGTCGTTAAAGGGGCACCCTGACAGATGAGGTTTTTGCAAGAAACACGTCGAGATCACCAGGAAAACACCCTTCACATAGATCCCAACACACACTTTGCTCTGGTTTTCTAGAAATAAAACCATCAACTCGGCGATTCCGCCTTGGCGGAGGTGCTGTCAGTCAATTTATTTCAGTGAAGTGCCTTCTCTTTTCTAATGGCCGCCTGAGTCGCTTAGACCAAATCACGAAATTTCCACAATACAAGCCTTTTTATTTACAGTTTACCAAAAGGAGTTTCGCTCACAACAAAGGAAATATCTCCTCTTTTTTTTTTACTGCACTACAAAGAAGAAAAGCTTCCACCACTCGAGTGGCCTCCACCCACCCCGTCCAAAATGGCTTCTATCTCCGGCAACTGCGCCAAGGAGGAATCGCGGTTTTGACGTTTTGATTTCTAGGAAACCAGAGCAAAGTGAGTGTTCCGATCCTTGAAAATGCTGTCTTCCTGGTGATCTCGACGTGTTTCTTGCAAAACCTCATGCGTCAGGGTGCCCCTTTTATAAATAAAAAAAGTGCTTTGTGAAATCCGGTTAAGTTGAGACACGCAAGGACCGTACAGCAATGAACTTTGAAATGTAGATGCTTTTTATAGATGTAGTATGATGTCAAAAATGCATGGTTCAAAAATGTACAATGCACGTAATGCATGACATGGCTAGAACACGTGGAGCACAAAAGCTGTAATACAAGGTTAATAGTTTAGCTTCCTAATCCCGAAATAAAATATTGCCTATGCATTCTGTAGAAATTTGAAAGGAATGAATAAGGCTCATTTTAAAACTACGCACAAGATTTATACACAATTTTGATTATTGCTTAAATGTTGTTGTTTTTTCACTCCTTCCAGCCATGGGATATTTTAAAGGGTTTAATATACTAAAACCGCACGCCGAATATTGCAAGCATAACCCTTCCACCGCCAATGTCGCATTTTAGCACCACAATGGTTTAATACCCATGTCACTAAAAGGCATCAAATCAGAGCCTGTTATCCTATTTTCTTAATTTTGGGAGCGAAGGATTTGCTTAATCTTATATATATATATATTCGAAATCTGCATGTGTGTGTGTGTGTGTGTCCCTTATGCACGGCCACAGTTATCAACCGATCGACACCATCTTGGGCATCAAGCATCCTTGGCACCCGCCGAAGGTCATGCCGTGCTTAATTTTCGGAAAACTCCGCCAAGGACGAAGCGCGAAGCGTGATAATTCGAAGCGCAAGGACTCGAAGCACGCAAGCGCTGATTATATCAAAGGGGGCGGTTTCAAAAAGGGGGTGGAGTTTAGCTGAGCGCAAAGCGCGAGAAGTTGAACCGCGCGCGAAGCACGCAAGCGCCGAGTCTTTGAACCTATGTCTCATGTGCCAAGGGTTCCACAGCTAGTCTTATATAATTATGCCACAGATGAATTCGAAACATTATATAAAAAAAAAATTCTCTACCCCGTTAAGATTAATGGTATTTTTTTGGCTGAAAAATGGCTGGCGGCGAAATGGTTAACACAGTGTTGCGTGTTTTGTTTGTGTGTGTTTTTGTTGTAGTTGTTGTTGTTAGTTTTGTAGTTATTTTTGTTTGTTTGTTTTTAACACTGTTTATTACTCTTTGTCATTGCAAATTGTCCCCAAAATTGTGAACGGATGTTGACACAATACGCTTTCATTATATATCGTATGTGGATGATATTGCAACACATTTCGCTTATTAATTATTATGATTTTGTTTTGGCAGTCTTGTCAATAAATTAATGCAAATGAATTGCGTTCCAGAATCATTTATTTTCTCTAAAAAAATAATACACACCAAAACATTTCGTCCATAATTTAGTTCTACAAACAAACGTAATAAACAAAAAACAACACACAGAAAAGAGCGTTGCTCTATATTAAGTTGCTTATTTCGGGATAAAAATAGCGACAGGTACTTACAAGTTAGTCCCGGGAGCTTCCAAACTCGGGGAAAGCAAGAGAGAAAGAGAGAAAGAGAGAGAGAGAGAGAGAGAGAGAGAGAGAGAGAGAGAGAGAGAGAGAGAGAGAGAGAGAGAGAGAGAGAGAGAGAGAGAGAGAGAGAGAGAGAGAACACTGAACACTGAAAGATTTTAATTGTACATCGGCCATTGACCGCAATACAATGAAATGGACTGGTTGGGGGAGGTGAAAAATAATCCAAGGCATAAAACCTGCAACAAAAAGATGACAAACAAACCATATGACCATCAAACATAAGTGATGAATGAATTATCAAATATTAAAGTAATCAATGCGTTTACATTACAAGAACGACAATACTAACTTTACGCAGAATATACCTAAAAAGGCAAGTTTCGATTTACTATATGCAGTGATAAAGAACAAAATACAGTCCATGTATTTATAATATTCCTCTTTGCCTTCTATTCATAGCATGAAACACATATCTGGAGACTTTATATATGTGATGATCATTATCTGCTTTCAAAAGGACTTGAATAGGCAACTGGTTTATATCTTTAAGAAACTTGTTTCTGAGATCTTGAAACTGAGGACATTTCAATAGAAAATGTAGTTCATTTTCAATTTGATTACTACAAGATGGACACGTCTTTTCTTTATCGACTGTACTATAACGATGGATATTGTTGTTTAGAGGCAGAACATTTGAATCGTAATTGAGTTATAGCAACACGAAAACAATACGAGCTTATATTGGAGATATATCTATCTTTTTCAAAAATAACCTTGAAATCTCTATAATTTTCATATCTTTGTCGGTCTCTAATGGTGCCAGACCATTCCTGGATAAACATGTCAATAAGTCGCTGTTTAAATATATTTAGAAAAGACTTTACATCACCTACCCCTTGCTGTAACCAAACAAAGTTAAAACCTGTCATACACAGAATCTCTCTAATCTTAGAAACCCAACATTGCTTACCAAATTTATCTAATTCTAACAACATCAAATACGCTTTGTATGGCCATCTACCAACCGAGAGACAGAGAGAGAGAGAGAGAGAGAGAGAGAGAGAGAGAGAGAGAGAGAGAGAGAGAGAGAGAGAGAGAGAGAGAGAGAGAGAGAGAGAGAGAGAGAGAGAGAGAGAGAGAGACAGAGAGAGAGAGAGACAGAGAGAGAGAGACAGAGAGAGACAGAGAGAGAGAGAGAGACTCTCAACTCAACTCAACTCAGTTTACTGACTAGGCCTTCTGCCCATGTCACAAGGGAACAGTGGGGAGGGGGAGAATGAACAATGGCATATAACTAATAATACATACATAATGCATTACAAAACCACAAACATTTTAGATCGCATATTGAGGGAACAGTGAGAGGGGTAAGGAATGCAGAATAGTTGGCTATATGCAAGAAATACAGCAATTTAAAGAATTCAAACAAGAAAACATAATCATATTTCATCAATCCATCCTGTCATATAGGGACAATGGGGAGTCAAAACAGCACTAATATATCATATATTCAGTAATAATTAACGAAGAATTGCCAAAAATAACCTTCTTTTTTCTTTTTCTTTTTTTGTGGCTTTTGTGAAAATCGGGGGGGGGGGGGGGGGGTGGGGGGGGTGCTTTTGTGAAAATCGGGGGGGGGGGGGGGGGGGGGGGGGGGATAGAGGCCACGGAAAAATTCATACAAAATGCACAAAGACAGTGTCATTCGTCGTGTCAATTTCACGAGGGAACGATGGCAAGACAAAGCACTGGTCGACAACAATGTTTATCTATCTAAACACATACAAATATCCATTAGTGTTCTTGTCATTAGACAACAATGGGAATAAGAAGGAAAACAACAGAAGCATGCACAAACTATTGAATAACAATATACATGAAACAAGCGCGAAATCGCCATAGTTTGTGGCACGCGGTCTATTTTTACCACTCCAATCATGAGTTACCTCCCCTGGCTTTTCAATAATTTTAATCTGTAAACCAGAATGTTATCTCTGCACCATTTCGTAACTTTTTATATCTTTTGGAAAACATTTAAAACTATGTATCCTACTTATGCTCATCAAAAGAAGCACCGCATACTCGTCGTGTCTGTTGTAGTGTCTGTATTACGTATGTTTATTATTTTGTACGCTTTTAAAATACATCATTTTAAAGAGCGGCCTCAATTAATTTTGAAGTGTAGCCTCGATTTGAAGTGCGACATTTTGTCAAAATGTGCGACAATTTTGGACCGACAGACAGACCGACCGACCGACAAAGTGAGTTATAGGTTTGTGGCTTGAGCCACAAACAAAAAAGGGCATTCATCAAAATCATACCTTTCATTCAACAATAATATATTGATTGGTATCTGTAGTTAAACGCTTTTGATAGGAATAAAGCGAGTGGTATACATATTCTTCTGTCAGAGAGCAGTAATGTTAATTTAAACGCATTTGGATTAAGATAATGCTTTGGGGGTATGTACGATTCGCGTAATGCTTTGTATTGGGGACAAACAAGAATAAAATGCAATTCGGTTTCATCAACATCAGAACAGAAAGGACAGTGTTTGCTTACTTGTCTATTTGAATGTCTAAATCGGTGGGGTTTTAACTGTGAGACACCAAGTCTAATTCTAGTCAGGTATTTTCTGATAGCAGAATTTCTTACAATGTCACGTGTAAGAGAGAGAGAGAGAGAGAGAGAGAGAGAGAGAGAGAGAGAGAGAGAGAGAGAGAGAGAGAGAGAGAGAGACAGACAGAGAGAGAGAGAGACAGAGACAGACACACAGAGAGAGAGAGTGAGAGAGAGAGAGACAGAGAGAGAGAGAGAGAGACAGAGACACACAGAGAGAGAGAGAGAGAGAGAGAGAGAGAGAGAGAGAGAGAGAGACTGCTTGTTTGCTCAACGAGGTTTAAGCCTTATGCATGAATCAACATAATTATTGATGTTTCATTTTTTCTTTGTCTCTTGTAAAGGACCTAAAATTGAACAAATTTGGTTTGTCATTGAAATTGTTCACAGTCAATATTCAAATAAAGCGAATCAAAGAGCAAATGTGTTGGTGCATCAGAAATATTTGCCAAGCACATTTTGTCATTTGTCTTGTTCTTTAAGTTTATGGAAACTGCATCGCACTTCCTTTACACACAAGAACACATGTCATACACACAGAGACACACGATAAAAACACCACCACAATAACATGCAAAGCATAATGGTATGCTTAACATATGATGCATTCAAACCATTAAAGTAAGATGTGAGTGTGTGTGTGTGTGTGTGTGTGTGTGTGTGTGTGTGTGTGTGTGTGTGTGTGTGTGTGTGTGTGTGTTGATAACATTTAAATGCATTATAGACTTATTCTAATATACTTTTAAACTTCATTTACAAACTTTAAGAGGAAGCAAGGGCCATCATTTCTTGTATATTAGCCGTCTAATATCACGGGAAGTGGATAGGCGTTACATGAAAGACACACACACATACACACGAAAACAAATCCCCAGAGTATTCGATCTGACACCAAATTACTTCTTTTGTTTAAAAATCGGGGTTTCATAAATGGAATCTTCTGGGCGTCTTTTGTAAAGAACAAACAAAAACCAACAAACAAATCCACAGATAATCAGACAAAGGAGGGAGTAAACAAGTACAACAAAAAACGAAACAGAAAGTGAAGAAGCCATCTGCAATCTTGACAGTTAATTTCGCCATCCAGCAGGAACCAAACCATTCGATCAGGCAGCAGAACACCAAAAAATGCTCCCCCCAAAGATGGAATCACAAATGAGAGGATCATATGGCTTGACAGATATAATACTAAGCAAAGCAGACACTCTGGGGTATTTTTGTTTTAAATCTGGAATACTGAAAAATAAAGTTTGAGGTGCAACAAGAAGATCTTATAAAATTCAGTTCACAACACAGAATGAAGATGGCCATGAAGAGATACAGGCAAATTACTTGAAATAAAAACAACCCAAATTGTTTTGAGAAAAGGCAAAAGAAACAATAATTGGTCATTGTATGGAATCAAGAATGGTGCAAAATTCGCGTGGTAGTGATTAATTGAAGTACAATTAGTTATTTTAATTGTTAATGGGTTTTTGTTGTTTATTACACCTCGTCGAGGAGGCACAGTGGTGACGGCCACGTGCTGGACCTGGATCTGGAGAATGTTATTATTGTATTAGTGTGTTATTGTCAGTAAAGGGGAATGTGGAGAATGTTATTATTGTATTAGAGTGTTATTGTCAGCAAAGGGGAATGCGGAGAATGATATTATTGTATTAGTGTGTTATTGTCAGCGTTAGCACCACAGACACACACATTTGCTCCGTCACTGACATGTACGCACACAAACACATTATTTTATTTTGTTCTTGTCAAAGCTATGTATATTAATGTTTTCGTTGATCCATAGTATGTTTTGATTATTTTTGTTTTTTGTTTAATTTTGTTCGACCAATATTAAAAGCAGTGTTGTAATTTTTTAAATTTTTTATTTTTTTTAAGCAGAAAAAGCCCCCTAGTACAACAGGCACTTGGAATGAACCTGGCATTCCTTCAGGGGAACTACGTGCGCTTCTTTCGTCAAGCTCTTCGTCTCTCCTCCCCTCTCTGCCTCTGTGCCGTACATCGACATTTCCATCACATACGTGTGTAAGTTTTTATGCAAATGGTAGCGTTAAGGTGGCGCACTACCTTATCGTAGGGCATTGTTTGTTATTTTTGTTTCTCAGGAACTAATTAAGATATCTACTTGAAATGTTGCACACTGATACAGAACATTACCCTGACCATACATGCCACATATGAAGACTCTGTGAAGGCACTATGAAAGTATGGAGTCCACCCAAAAAAAATTTGCACGAAAAAGTACCCCCTCACCTGCTCTCAATTCAAGTACTGTATGTTGATGCTGATCATTTGTCCACTTTCCTAAGACATCAATGAGTGCTAAAATTAGCATGCCTGAGCTCTGTTAACTTGTGTTCTTTGTCTAAAGCGAGATCCTATGAATTTTTTTACTATTGTTTGACAAGACAAAGAACAAAAGTTAACAGCTCAGTCATGTTAATTTTAGAGCACCATTGCACTCATTGATGTCTTAGGAAAGTGGACAAATGATCAGCATCAGTGATGGTTGGGGGTTGGGGGTGGTTGTGGGTGGGGGTGTTGAAGGGAGGTGGGTGTTAGTGTGTTGTGTTATGATTATATGCAATGCATTCTGAATCTCTAATGTATTCATTTTCATAGAGATGTATGGTGAGGATACGTGAACCAGTCTTGTTAGAAATGTTTGTACGAATGGTGAGTGAAAAGCGCATTGGGAGTTGCTTAGCAAGATTATGCGCTATATAAACATTATTAATTATTGTATTATGGTTTTTTAACGGTCTGGTTGTCCGTTGCATCCAGATGAAGGATGATGATGATGATTATTTTTGCCATTAACAGCCATGCGCTTCGTGTGATGATCGTTGCCTACAACAGTGAGGCAAGTCAGTTTCCCATAGCCACACTTGAGCAGAGCGCTAGTTTTACTCCTACACACACACACACAGAGCGCTACGTTGAAGGAAATGCTATACCTTTTATCTTTACAGGGCTGGGCAGTGGTTCCGTGCGTGGCTTTGGTGGGCGAGGTGTTTGAAGATGATGGTGATGACGATGTTTGTCGTTGCAATTGTTATGTGATAATTGGAATGTGACGGCTGTACACAGCGGACCAGACCAAGCTGAAAACTGAAAACTTACGTACCTTACCCCATTATGGCCATATTGTCCTTTAGAACCCATAAGATCTGAAGTTGGTTTGCTGAGCCATGATGATGAGATGATGATGATTCTCCTTACAATCTTTTTGTGAAAATGATGGAGAAGATGATGATGAATTTTCATCATCACAGACAATCGTAACGTGAGGATGAAGAATGTGATTGTTATGTTTCTCATCCCACATACAATCGTCAACGTTGATGATGAAGAAGGTGATTGTGTATGTTTCTCATGCACAGACAATCGTAACGTGATTATGCAGAAGGTTATTGTGAATGTTTCTCATCACAGACAATCTTAACGTGATTATGAAGAAGGTGATTGTGATGTTTCTCATTGTCAGACAATCGTTACGTGTTGAAGAAGAAGATGATGGTGATGAAGATGATGAAGATGATTTTTTTCCATTACAGCCAAGCGCTACGAGTGATGAGCGTCGCCTACAGCAGCAAGGCGTGCCAGTTTCCCATAGCCTCACTGAGCAGAGCGCTTCACACGCAGAGCGCCACGCTGAGGGAAATGCTCCACGACTGCGCTCTGCTGTCTGACGACCAAAAGACATCGGCGCAACACGTCAACTTTCTCAGGTCAAAGTTCAACATGCCTAGCAAGGTGACACTTTAAAAAAAAAAAGTTATTTCTATACTGTCTTGTGTATTTTATTAAACCAAATTTGTTGGTATTTTCTAGTCACAGAGACTAATCTGTACAAATTCTGGTTGCTCCCACCAGGAGAGCGCATCACTCTAAGTACAGCGCCACATTGTTTTTGCTGCTATGTGAGTTTGTGTCATCCATCCCAACACTGGCACAACAAAGCCTATTCCTGTACCAAATAGCGCAACGGGCTTTAACGTGTGCGCAAGATCTTGTGCCTGCATTCACACACGGGGACCTCGGTTTAAGGTCTCATCCAGGAAGGATCAGGAAATGGGAGTAAAGAATCTTTCCCAAGGATACAACACCGTGATCGGAGCTGGGTTTGAACTCTCGAACGTTCTCGAACGGCCGCTGGATTACGAGCGGCGACTTCAGAGTTTTGCTGTTATGTTTTCTTATGTATATTACAGTGGAGCCTCCCTTTATAAGACCTTTCAAAAATCATCCAAAATGAGGTCTTATAAGGTAGGGGTCTCATAAGGGGGAGGTATTTGTAATACTTACAAAGAAGGGCAATGTCTCAGAGAAGTAGGTCTTATGTGGGAGGGAGTCTTATAATGGGCGGTCTTATAAGGGAGGTTCCACTTTATTTTTAGGTCACAAAAAACTCATCTCTATAAAATTTGGGTTGCTCCCACCAGGAGAGCGTGTCGCTCAAAGTACAGAGCCACCCACTTTTTTGCATACTACGTGAGTTTGTGTCATCCATACCACAGCACAACACGCCCTACTCCGACCGAATAGTGGAATGGGCTTTAACGTGTGCGCAAGATCTTGTGCATGCTTTCGCACACGGGGACCTCGGTTTTAGGTCTCATCCTTCGGAAGGACCAGGAAATAGGAGTAAAGTATGTCGCACTTCACTTCCTTAAGGACACAACACCGTGATCGGAGCTGGGTTCGAACCAGCGCACTCGGTCGCAAACCCGCTGGATTACGAGCGGCGACTTCAGAGTTTGTTGTTATATGATTACGTATATTAGTTAGGCCGGCTTCAAGTTAGACACGTAAGTTCCGTACGGAAACCCCTAAATAAGTGGAAGAAAGAAGGATGAAACGTTTACGCATATAGGGGAAATTCGGACACATGCGCAAATCTTGTCCCTTCTTTGTTTCACTTATTTATAGTGGATTGCGACACACGTTTACGCATGGAGTATCCGCTTATGTGTGTGTACACGGCCTCATGGTCAGCAACCAAAACAAATCTGCATTTCCGCTGAAAGAGTGCGAAAAAAAGAAGAAAAAGAACTCAAATTGAAGGTGTAGCGTTTTAACCGTACTCAGCACTGTCGTTAGCTATCAAAGCTAGTGATGTTCCTTGAATCGTACTGTACTTCCGGTGGGTTTGCTTCCGGTTTACAGCCCCATATCGCCAATTCAGAATTGAAGATGCCGAGAAAAAACACAAACACATGCACATGATTATCTGCCCCCACCCCCACCCCCCGCATCCTGCGCTCATAAAAATTTTCAACAGGGTTGGGCTTGGACGGTGAAGTTGCAGCATGTGTGTGTAAAGCGCTGCCCCCCCCCCCCATCCCCTCAAATTATCCCACCCCAGCCCCTGTTATCAAAAGTTTCGGAACAGTAGCCCCGAAATTTGTCCAGGCAGAAGTTGATTGATTTCTCGGCCAGGCAATACATCCCTTTTTCTGTTTCGTTAACATATTCATCTCGATCGGGAAATTACTGATGAGATGCCTGGCAGAGTGGTTAAGACGTTCGCCTGCCATAGAACTGTAATTGTGTGACATCTTCATCGTGTTTGTTGGAACCCGGTTCATGAATCCCCACCCTCGAGACGGGTAGATGATGAGATTACAGCATTTCCAATCGGTCAGAGACCTTATGAACGGTGTTCCTCAAACCCCGGCCTCCTCGCCCTTTCTTTCTAAATGGACAGGAAAATCAAACTGAACGTCGAGTCCTTCGGATGGGGACTTAAAGCTAGTCTGACCGTAGTGCGCTCATACGCACGTAAAAATCCCGCAGCAGTGTTGAAATTCGGTAAGAGCAGGGAGAAATCATGCTGCTTGGTATGGCCAAATTGATTAGCTAGGTTTTCCAAGTGTACCAACCACCCCCCCTCACCCTTAATGGGTATGCGCTGCACTTGCGTGACGACCGCGCTCTCCGACAACGACATGAGAACGAGCAGCCCGAATTTCACAGAGATAATTCTCTGTGACTAGAACATACCAAATACCATAATACCAATAAACAGGTCTGCTTTACTGTGTGTGTTGCAGGTGCACCGATACAAAGACCCTGAGGTGACAGCGAGGACTGGAGGAGGCGCACCTGCCGTCTTTACTGCTGGGAAGCATGAATGCTTAGCTCACTGTGAACCCTAGTTCGAACCTGGGTCCAGCGGAGTTTAATCATCGTCACTCTGCACTAGGACCTTATGGTCTTTCGGATGAGACGATAAACCGAGGTCCCGTGTGCCCATGCATTTAGCTCACTGTAAAACCCGAGTTCGAACCTGGGTACAGCAGAATTTTCCTCTCACTCTGAAACTAGGCCTAAGGCCGTGTACACACATAAGCGGATATTCCATGCGGAAACCCGTGCGCAATCCATAAATAAGTGAAACAAAGAAGGGAAAAGATTTGCGCACGTGTCCGAATTTCCCCTATATGCGTAAACTTTTATCCTTCTTCTCTTCCACTTATTTAAGGTTTTCTGCACGGAACTTAACGTGTCTAATGTGAATTCGGCCTTATGGTCTGAACGTGGAGTCTTTCGGATGAGACCAAGGTCCCGTGTGCCCATGCATTTAGCACACTTTAAACCCAGTGGCAACGAAAAAGTTGTCATTATGGTCAAAATTTACCACCACACCCCCTTTGCCTTCCTCATCAATCACACAAAAAAAATCACATGCAAATTTTTATTTTAAAAATTGGGTGGCGCGCCTCTGGCTGTGATGCGCTCTCCAGGTGGGAGCAACCCGAATTTCACAAGAGACACCTCTGTGACTATAAAGGACCAAATACCGAATACCACTCAGCACCACAAATATGTCCCATATGTGCCTACCCGGGTCGAGAGGACGTAAAACACCAAAATTCATTCAGTAAAAATTACAAAATTCTGATCGCTTCTCGGCCTTTTGGCTAAGACAGTGGGTTCAGGAACATAAATTTTTTGTTTATACCCTGGTTGGTTTGTTCAGCCCGTCGTACATGGCGAAAGCCGATACGCGACGTTAAACTGAACTTCCATCCATCCACCACTCAGCACTGGCTGGTTGCGTCCCCTTACAGCCGTTAGGTTCGAAAACACATCACCACAAACAAAATTATGTAAAATTATGGACCAGTATTTTCAGAAAAGATTACCAACACCATGCACTAAACGATCGTAAAACGTCAGATTCCGTACCTTCGTCGTTTTGTCTCCCGTTGACGAAAACAGCTTACACATAAAAAGAAGGACATTTCACATTCCGATCTTTGAACCTCACCACCACCACCCCCTTCCCTCCCTCACAGCTAAACCTGAAAGTAAAGCCTGCAAAGGTTGGTTGATTTCAAGAGAATTAAGACAAAGCAAACTGAAAAAACATAGATTACGATGTGGCTCTTGAAAAGCCGGTTACACGCAGGAACCTCGTGAAAACTCATGAGCTGAATCCGGCTCATTCGTCATGAATGAGTTAAGAGTAAAAATAGGAAAGTTAGGTGGTGTTCTGAAGAGGCTCCACTGAACTCCACCGAAGTGACTCAGCAGCAGTGCAGTGTCTCCTCGGTTGGTTGCCTCCTGACTGTCTAACATAGATTCGCTCCCCTTGAACTGCTGGTCTTGGATTCTGCGACCTGAGCAAGCCGGGGTGTGGCTGTGAATTGGGATTCGGGATGAGCGGCGTGGGAGCAACGCCACTGTACGAGCCCAGAAGATGGGACAGCATTTTTGTTTGTGGCTCAAGCCACAAACCTATAACTCACTTTGTCGGTCGGTCGGTCGGTCTGTCAGTCCAAAATTGTAGCACATTTTGACAAAATTGTCGCACTTCAAATCGAGGCTACACTTCTGGCCGCTCTTTTAAAATGATGTATTTTAAAAGCGTACAAAATAATAAACATATGTAATACAGACACTACAACAGACACGACGAGTATGCGGTGCTTCTTTTGATGAGTATAAGTAGGATACATAGTTTTAAATGTTTTCCAAAAGATATAAAAAGTTACGAAATGGTGCAGAGATAACATTCTGGTTTACAGATTAAAATTATTGAAAAGCCAGGGGAGGTTACTCATGATTGGAGTGGTAAAAATAGACCGCATGCCACAAACTATTGCGATTTCGCGCTTGTTTTTAAACTAGGAAAGACAAACACCTAATAAGAGTTGAAATACGGTCTATGTGCCTTATGCGTTCTTTTAGCGTTAAATTAAATTAAATTAAAATCCGATTACTGTCCTGAATGGGCATTTTTTGTCTTCCACTGCACATATAATATACTCATGCAGCACATAAAGCTTGACATAAAAACAAATGAAGATGGCACGTGAATGCATAAAATGTAGACTAGAAACACATGTATGTATGTCTGTCATTTCCGACCATGACTTATGCCAGATAGCAGAGGGGGCAGATGCTATTCCGGCGGGTTGGATGCAACTTTTTCCTGGAAAACAAGGATTTCCTGTTTTTGAATTTTGCCAGAAAAGGAAGTTTCTTTTTTTTAGAACTTGTCAAACAAGGTCTTTGTGTGTCTACTGTATTTTTCAGACACTTTAAAATAAGCATTTGTATAAATTGTGGGAAAAGCAAACTGAAATACCTTCATAAATCAATTGGTCCAGCCTGGATACTACGAAAAGCCTATGGCCAACTGTAATATATTGTCAATACCACCAGACAGTTTTTAAAAAAAAAACATCATTAAGTTCAAACTCTCATTTGCGCTCTCCCAATTTCCGTCGAGTTTATAGCCTTCATAGGCTTTTTCGACATACGAATCCAGATCCAGATCATACCCCGGCCTTTCAGGGTTTTTTTCATTTTGTGTAGTTGCACCCATGGATACAAGTGTGATTATATGTGCCATCTTTTATGAGTGAATGCGTGTGTGGGTGTTGGGGGGTATGGTGGCAATATTACAACTACAAGTGTGAATATTTTGTACCAAATGATTGTGTACATGGGCATGTTTTGGTTGCTGTATAAAAGTGAATATTTTGTACCAAATGATTTTGTACATGGGCATGTTTTGCTTGCTATATAAAAGTGAATATTTTGTACCAAATTATTGTGTACATGGGCATGTTTTGCTTGCTAAAGTGTGAATATTTGTACATAATGTCTTGTGTGTGTTGTGATGGTTAAAGCATTGCAAAATGTTATGGTACATGTCACGTATCAATTACAAATTAATTGTCTGCGACGAATGTGCTTCAGTTGCAATATTCCAAGCATAAATGATTGTAAAATGACCATGCATGAATGAGGTTTTGTTGCAAAAATACAACAATAAATGCATAGATGATGATAGATCTACAAGAGAGGATGTGCATGAATGCTGCTTTAGTTGCAACATTACTTGCATGAACATTACAGTAGCATGGTTTTACACTGATTTCAGTATTTTTAAATTTTTACCAGAAACTGAACTTCAGGTTGTTTTTTTAATTCATCAACAAAACCAAAAAAACATAAAAATGACCACAAGCGATTTGGTGGCGTTTTGAACTTGGTTGTTCAATCTTGGAAGTGTACAAAGGAAAATGTAATCATTTTACAAGGCTTATCGCACTCAAACTGTCTCTGTCTACCATTTTAACAGTATCTCTCTCTCTTAAGTTGCCCCTCTGAATTGTCCGACGGGGCTCTGCCCATGTACCCTGCCGGGGCCATGGGTCCTTGGACCCCTGCCTTTCAGGTTATTTTTCATTTTGGGGAGTTGCATCCGTGCAGTAGTTTTCGGACTAATAAGACCCCCCCCCCCTCCCAATTTTATACAATATTTGATTTTGTTGCTATACTTTCTTACTATTTCATCAGTCATATTATAAGGCGCAGGGTCTCTGTCGGGGGGTGGGGGAGTATCACCTTATAGTCCAAAAAATGTGGTATATTGTTTGTCAGAGTATCTTCCTCTTCTGCGTTCCCAGGCCATACAGCCATAATGGGTGAGGTACGTATGTGTCTGATTTTCAGTTTTCACTGGTCTCCCCACTGCGTACAGTCGACACACCTTCCGATTTTGGAGGAGCTCTAAGATTGGAAGATGTTTTTTTTGAAAAAAGGCAGGAGAATGGGCCAATAAGTCAGAAAGATAGATGATAGAAAGCAAAGGGAAAAGGCAGAGTCAAAGAGTGAAAGACAAGAGGACGTTACAAGTACAGAACTTCCAGAATGTGGGGGAACTATTTTACGAAAGACCCCCCTGTATCCCCACGGGGAGATACTCATTGAGTAGGGAGCGCAACTCTGTCAGTGTCTGGACGACGCCTCGCAACTTCGTGTACAGTGGAACCTCCCTTATAAGACCTTCAAAAAACATCCAAAATGAGGTCTTATAAGGGAGGTAATTTTAATTCTTACAAAGAAGGGCAATGTCTCAGAGAAGCAGGTCTCATGTGGGAGGGAGTCTTTTAAGGGAGGTTCCACTGTATTCTTTTTAATCTGCTGCACATGCTGGAAAAGAAAATCTTCCATTTTAAAATTGTCTTTTAATGGACAATAAAGTTTTTTTTAATTGAATTGAATGGAGGGGGTGGGGTTGTCCAGCTCCCCGTATGGAGGCACGAGGCATCCACCCACTGCCCCATGTCAGAGTATAAGGCGCAGGGGTCTGAGTCTAGGGAAGAAAAGTATCGCTTTTATAGTCGGTAAGATACGGTACATGTTACAAGATGATGTTTGGGCATGGATGGAATACGTTTTGTATGCAATATTAACCTCTTCACTGCCCTGTCCCGGATACTTCCGTCAACTTCCGGTAACCTATAAACTGCCCCATCACGGAAATATCCGTCATAGGGTTATTCTAAGAGTTTCCCTTTTTCTATACATATGCTTTTCGCAGCATGTGAGAGTGTTCTCAAATGATAGTATATTCAATTTCTTTAAAATAAACAAAAAGTACAATGGAATCTCCCTTACAAGACCTTCAAAAAATCATCCAAATGAGGTCTTATAGGCCTCTGCAACTAGGGTTATTAACGCCCTTGACAGTGAGAGTGATTGCTCTTGTTGGTCAGTACTGACAAGGGCATTCACTCTTGCGAAAGGCAGCCATTTAGTGGCATCAAATAGGGTTATTGGCGAGAGTTATCCCCCTGTTTGGTCAGTACTGAACCATCTTCCCCCACCCACCAAGGGCATTCACTCTTGCAAAAGGTGTTCGTTGCAGACCCCAATAAGGGAGGGGTCTTATAAGAGAGGTAATTTTAATACTTTAAAATAAGGGCAATGTCTCAGAGAAATAGGTCTTATATGGGAGGGAGTCTTATAATGGGAGGTCTTATAAGGGAGGTTCCACTGTATAGGTTATATGCACTTATTTAGAAATGTTTGCGATAACTCCGCAACCTAAAATGGCTTGGCAAATAGTTGCCTCAGAACCAGAAATGGTCTTGGCAGTGAAGGGGTTATATCATAATATACTTGAATGTGTGTACAAAATGATCTGTGTGTGAATGAGTTTTCTTTTGCATTTGTACAAGCGGAAAAAGTATGTGTATAAAGTTAAAGGGGCACCCTGACTGGATGAGTTTTTGTAAGAAACACGTAGAGATCGCCAGGAAAACACCCTTTACAGAGATTGCAACACTCACTTTGCTCTGGTTTCTTAGAAAACACAAACCGTCGAATCGGCGATTCCTCCTTGGCGGCGGTGCTGGAAGTCAAATTCTTTCACCCAAAGAGAAGGTGTGTGCCAGCAAATTGTTTGCACAAAATTTTCGCAATACAAGCCTTTTTATTTTTTTTCAAATTTATTTTATACAGTTTATCTAAAGGAGTTTCGCTCACAACAAAGGAAATAGCTCCTTTTTTTTTTTTTACTGCACTACAAAAAAAGAAAACGCTTCAACCACAATGAGTGACCTCCACCCACCCCATCCAAAATGGCTACTCTCTCCGGCATCTCCGCCAAGGAGGAATCGCCGTTTTGACGGTTTGATTTATAGGAAACCAGAGTGTTCCTATCCTTGAAAAGGCTGTCTTTCTGATGATCTTGATGTGTTTCTTGCAAAAAATTCATCCGTCAGGGTCCACCTTTAAGGAATGAGTGGGGGGAAAAGTTGTCAAAATTTAAAAAAAATAAAAGTGTTTGATCTGACATCTATCTGATGTGGTTGTTCTAAGTTTATGTTGAAGTTTATGTGAGAAAGGGGGTGGTGGTGATGATGATCGTTAAGATACACACACACATGCGCTGCACGCGCATACACACGCACACAACATGCCTACTTTATTGTTCATCTATGAAATAGAAACACCCGGAGGTGCTAATGGGACCCAGAGAAACTAAACGAAACAAAAAATAATAAAACTGTTTTAACAACCTGGTTGAAACCCCCTTTCCCAATTGCATAATCCGCCCCTTCAAACCCACACAAGCGCACACATAAACAAAAAGCATACACACATGTACATGAAAATAGCAGCATCTAGCCTAGGCCATTTGCACACATTCCATCGTACAATCACGCACGCACAAACGTACATGGTGCACATGTGTAGAGCGTAGGTGTAGAGTGGCACAGTGATATCGCGTTCGCTTCGTGTCAAGTAAACCCGAGTTCGAACCTGGGTACAGGGGATTTTTTTCCTCTCATTCTGCACTAGGCATTAACGGTCTGAACGTGGAGTCTTTCGGATGAGACGATAAACCAAGGTCCCGTGTGCCCATGCACTTAGCATACGTTAAACCCAGTGGCAACGAAAAAGTTGTCATTTGGTCAAAATTTTACCCCCCCCCCCCTCCCTCATCAATGACATAAATCGCATGCCCCCAAAAAAAAATCCAAAAAAAAATAATTGGCCTCTGGCTGCGACGCGCTCTCCAGGTGGGAGCAACCCGAATTTCACAGAGACGCCTCTGTGACTATAAAGTACCTAATACCTAATACCACATAGAAAATCTGTTAGCTTGCACAGCATATGAGATGTGCATATGTGCACAAACTCGCGTGCATTTGCACACGCATTTAGACCTAGGGCTTACACGCATGGTCCCTATATGCACATTCTCTCTCTTGATCTCGATTTCTCTCTCTCTCTTGATCTCCATCTCTCTCTTTGTTTAAAACCCTTTCATCGCCACTGTCGCCTCTTGGCACCACAATGATTTAACACCCATGAGGCATCAAATGAGGGTCTGTTATCCAGTGAACTTATGTTCTTAATTTTGGGAGGCAAGAATAGGCATGTCACAAAGGAATCCCCAATATTGCAGACGAAATCTTTTCTCTACCCAGGTAAGTTCAATGGAAAGTTTTGCCTAAAAAATGGCTGGCATTGAAAGGGTTGAACTTACTATGCAACCATCTGAAAACAAGTCTGTGGTTTGGGGTTTGGCTGTGCTTTTAGACAAAACATTCAAGGTTTGTTATTTGAATATGCTTGTATGAAATTGTGTGTATGTCCATGTGCAAAACAGCTTTGTTGAGTAAAATGTTTTGTAGAACTTGTTTGTGCGCATCCACGCAGTGTGAAATCATATTTGTCCTAAAATATTCTGTAATCACTCCAAATGAAAAATTGTTCAGTGATCGGCAGGCTACAACGTTCCACTTTTCATCCAGCTGAAAAATCATTTTGTGTTCTGTTCTTTTTCTTCCTTCAGTCCTTTCTTACTTTAGGCTACTTTTTTTCTTCTTCTTTTTTGTCGGGGGGGGGGGGGGGGACAAATGCCGGCCATGGCCGGGCCGCTTGCTACGTCCTTGAAGGATGACTATCGTGCGGAAATACCATGCGCACTCCGTAAATAGTGGAAGAAAGAAGGATACAAATTTAAGGGGAAATTCGAACACGTGCGCAAATCCTTTCCCTTCTTTCTTTTAGTCTTTTTAGTCTGAAAAGAACGTGTATTTTAGTAAGAGTTTTGTTTCGTTTGTTTGTGTTTTGGGGGGGCTTTTTTCTTTTCTTTTCCAGACAGTGCGTTTTTAGTAGACTGCGGGGTGGATACAGCGGTGGACTGGGACCATCATAAAAAATAAAAGTCCGTCGAACGTGACTTCCGTTATACCCTCGTCTGCCATTTATCCAACAACATGGTGTTCGGACAAGTAGCCCGTTTGTCGAGAAACTTCAGCACTTCTGCTGTCGTCAGGAGTCAAGGATGGCAGCAGTATGGCATCCCAGGAGCAGTATGTATTGTTGCTTATTTATTGCCCATTAATGATTGCTTTACTTTGAAATTTGGCTGAACAGTTGACAAAAAAATAGCAACGAACTCGATAAAATGCGTGAAGGTCATGACAATTTTGAATTTGACATTAGTAATCGATGATCGACGATTCCAGTGATTTCTACCCTTTCAACGGTCAAGCTTTAAAATAAATCACTTGTCCGTTTACTGATTTAGCTCTCTTTATTGTCAAATCGTAAGCCATGCTACATTCTAGACAGATGTAGAACAGTTCTGAGTTTTAGGGAAAATGTTTGGTAGGCCTAAACTGGCTAAAGATGCAGATCTGAGATCAACACTCACTGACGGACCCTCACTGACACTGTGTGACAGTATCACAGTCTTGGTTCATTTCGTTCTTTCTGTCTTGCCTTTATGATTTATCTTCAAGTATTATTGAAAACAGTGACGTACCGAGGATCAAAAAATGATAGGATAAACAATCCTGAAACAAGAGAAACCAAATGACAATGAAACCTTGAAAAGGTCAAGGTCACGGTTCAAGATGGAGACTGCTAATTTTTGTCTGTGAAGTTTCGGCTTAGTTTTTCTGAGAAAGAAAGCGTTTCCGGTTTCAGAAAAATTCTACCTGTGGCTTATTTAAGTTATTTTTGGCCCTGCAGTAGCCAAAGGAGCATATCCTTTGGAATTGTTAAGAATTATTTCCAAGCGAAGTTTGAAATATTCCTGGGTTGAGTTTCTCTAGACGACGGTCGCCGCACACATTCATAACTGTTACGCCAAAAGGGGTCTAAGAAACACTTTAGAAAACGTTTTCGAAAGAATATTACAAGCTCTTGTCTGATTCAGTGATTGGTCCCCAAAAAGTATTATTTTAACCAAACTTTAATGGACCAATCAACAACAAGAAATGTATTCACCCCATGCAAGTCACATGATAGTTCGCCAAGAAATACTTTGGGAGTAGCCACAAAACGTTTTTGGCAAAAGAGGTGTTTCTTATAACCATTTTTGCCGATTTGCGCTCACGCTACGTAACGTTATCCCTTGAGAAACGACCCCCTGGTTTGAACTCAGACAACTGAGTACTCTCTCTCTCTCTCTCACTTTTCAGTGTATTCATTTTCCGACCGGCAACCTTCGCAGTTTCGGTCTGCAGCACTTTTGACATTTTTTTTGTTTGACTTTCTTTTCTACATGCACCTTAACTGATCTCCATTGCACTAAGTTCTGGCGTTCTGCTAACATTGGTTAACCCAAGGCATTTATTTTCTTCTAATTGTTTGTGGTCTGTTCAGGTAAGTGAAATTGAATGCAGAAATGTTTGACTGAGTATCTACATCTACTGGTCTACAGCCAGTACAGGGCTCCCAGGGACCCCCATTTGGGGGTCTATGAAGTACTAAAATTCTAAAAGACCCTCTAATTCTAAAAGAATGCAGGGGGTCCCAGGGAATGCACTAGAAAAAAATCTGTTTAGCATTCGCAATGCCACTGGGACCCTCTATCCCGCCTCTAGGACCCTCTATACTGTAAGTGAAGGAGTCCCTGGGATCCCTTGTTTTGCGGGATGATTGGGAGCCCTGAGTAGTTTACTTTTGATTTGATGTGAATCACATTCACAATGTCAGGTAGCAGGAGCAGGCAAAACAAATTCCACCCAAAACGAGTCTCCAAAACCTACAAAGGGTAATGACAAAAAAGAGAACTACAAAGGAATTGAGTGTTACATGTGTAAACCCTGGTTTCACCGTGGCTGCTGTGATCTCACATGATCAGTTTACATGTCCGGGTCAAGGGGTTAATTACATGGTGTGGCTGTGTTTCAAATGGTGAGTCTGGTAGATCTGAGGTTTCCACACGCATGGAAATCAAGCTGGATACCAGGATAGTGTGTTGAGAGAGATCAAGGGCTTAACTCTTCTACTACCAAGTATTACTTAGACTGTTTACTGTTGAGCACCAAGTAATTTTTGCAGCTGCACTGATTTTCGCACATACTCACTTTAAAAATTCATTAAAAATACTCGCTCGAATCATCACTAAAAATTCCCTGTCGATCTGCTGCTGCAAACCCAAGATCATTCAGCAGCTCTTTTTTTATTCGCCTAAGTTCAGATTCTGCCACTTCTTTCACAGTAAATCCAGTGAATGCTTCGTCATCACTGTCGCCATCTTGTAGAAGTTCACGCCAAAAGTCATCGTCAGTTTCCATCGTCGAAAATATGACGAAAATCGATTGAAAATTGCAAAATTTAGCCTACAAATGCAGATGGCGGAAGATTGTGCTTTCCCTGAGCGAACTGCGCATGTCACGGAAGTAAAGGATGTGATGTCACTTCATATAAATAGCGCAAAGGGGGACACCGGGGTTTCCCTAGTATCTGGCGGTCAAACCCGCCCATGGCTAGCAACGGTAAACAGTAAACCGGGCGGTTCAACCCACCGACGGCAGCAGAAGAGTTAAGAGAAAGGTTGGATTCTTTTAAAGAGAAACATTCAGCATGCAGTGTTGATATAATCGAAAAAAAAATAATTGAGACAGTTAAAATCAAACTCAAAAGTAGATGAATACAAATAGACAGATGGCTGAAACTAGTGGAAAAGAAAGCTTAAGATTATTGTGGCTAATCTGCCTGAAAGCGAACTGGAGACAGCTGAGAAAAGAAAGCAGGATGATAGGGACAGGGTTAGAAAACTCATTGGGAGGATAAGTGATGAAGTGAAGGTGGAGGAGGTGGATGACCCAGTCAGACTGGGAGCTGTTCGAATCGGCAAAGAGGCAAAACCCAGGTTGCTCAGACTGACTGTCAAACGTGAGGACACCAAGAAGAAAATGAGAAATGTAGGCAGTCTCAACAGAGACGTCCCTCCTAAAAACTGCATGAATGATGGATCAGATGCCAAAGGAAAGGGAGAACATAAAGAGACTAAAAGAAGAATTGAAACTCAGAAAAGAACGGGGAGGGGACCAACATCTCATAAACTACAGAGAAGGGAAAATTGTGGTCAGGCAGGCGAAATCAGACAGAAACACAGTAGACTGAAGACAAAACGCCCTCTTGTGCATCAGCTCAGGCTGCAGCCGAGAAAGGGGCTGACAAGACCGACCAACATTGACCCAAGGAAGGGACACACACTGTACATAATGTCAATAATCCTGTTTGTCGTGAAAGTGTTTCTAGTTCATTTTCTAATTCTTCTTGTGCTTTTGAAGATTGTTGCAAAGTTATGTACAGTAATGTTGATAGCTTATTAAATAAAAAAGATGAATTACTTGTAAGATTATCTGATGTAACAGTAAATCCAAATTGAATCTGTTTGACAGAAATTCTTCCTAAAAACCAAGTCTATTCGATTATTTTCGTCAGAATCAAAGATTTATGATTTAAGAAACAAAACAACTGCTTGAAGCGCTACGAACTTGGCATTAAACGGTCGCCATTTTTACGGGAATTCCCCATGGTTTACGGCAACACTGATCGGCGACGCTGCATTTTGAGGGTTTACTTTGTTTTTCCTTGCTGATTATTTTTATTTTTTCTAACGTTTTGTGGCATGAAAATAATCCTAAGCTGATTCTAACCCTATCCCTTACCCAATGAAGTACAAAAGTTGAGCGGAAAAAAGCTGCAATTTTGGATACGCTCGTGGGATTTAACACACACAAAATCAAGAAAACATAAAAATTGAAGAAATCTAGACTCTAATTTTTGGGAGGTAAGGATAGGCCCTATTTTATGCATGTCACAGAAGAATCCCCAATATTGCAGACAGAATGTTTTCTCTACCAGATGGAAAGTTTTAGCTGAAAAATGGCTGGCGTTGAAAGGGTAAAAGTTAAAACAGCAGATCCCCACTGAGTTTTAAAACCCTGTTAAGTGTTATGCTGTATTTCTCTCTTATCTGTCATCTCTTTTCCTGCTTTCATTCATGTTTCTTCTCGGGTTTACTAGCCTAGTTACTCCCAGTCCCAGCATATATTATATGTGGTTGAACCTCCCCGGTTCCAAGACATAATAATCAGCCGTGGATTGTGGCCACGCATCAAGAAGAAGAAGAAGACCAGGCGTATGAAAAAGATAGTGAGCTTTATATGAATTTATCGTTTGTTTCTTCAGAAGTGACAGATTTCTCAACCCCCAAAGAAATGATCATGAGGCGCATTTTCACACATTTAATATTGAATTTGTCAGCACTTAACCGTGCCAACACTTAATCTTTGCACCACGATGATTTAACACCCATGTCACTAAAAGACATCAAACCACGGTCTGTTATCCAAAGACCCTATTCTCTTCATTTTCGGAGGTGGGGATATAAGGCCTTACTTTAAATATGACATAGAGGAATCCCCAATATTACAGACAGATTTTTTTCTCTGCCCAGGTACGTAAGCTTAATGGATTTTTTTTGATGAAAAACGGCTGGCGGCGAAAGGGTTAAACAGGTTCAAAAGGTGATGTCACTCGTGTCATTGCGTAACAAATATTTGTGTGTGTGTGTGTGTTTCAGAACCTGCCGTTTGACATCAGCAACCAGTACAAGCTGACCCTGTACTTCGCCCTGTTCTTCTCCAGCGGCTTTATATGTCCTGTGTATCAACATGTGTGTGTGTGTTTCAGAACCTGCCGTTTGACATCAGCAACAGGTACAAGCTGACCCTGTACTTCGCCCTGTTCTTCTCCAGCGGCTTTACGGCGCCCTTTTTGCTGGTGCGACACCAGATCCTGAAGAAGTGAGCCGCCACAGCATGCTCCACGCCTAGGGGGTGAGTTGGCATCCCAGCCAGAGTTTAGTTATAGATTCTCCCCCATGGGGATACTGGGGGGTGTTTCATAAAAATAGTTCCTCCACCTTCTGGAAGTTCTGTGCTTGAAACTTCCTCTAATCTGCCACTCTCTTTGACTCTGCCTTTTCCCTTTGCTTTCTATCTACTGTCTTTCTGACTCATTCTCCTGCCTTTTTTTTAAAAAAATCTTCCAAATAATGTTTCTTCTTTGAGCTCCTCCAAAATCGGAATGTGTCGGCTGTACGCAGCGGGGAGACCAGTGAAAACTGAAAACCAGACACATACGTACCTTACCCATTATGGCCATTTGGCCTGGGAACGCAGAAGAAGAAGAAGTTATAGATTTCAGATGCTAGTTCTCTTAATCATACTTCCAGCTTTCGCTTCGATTATCACATTTTTGCCTGGCACAGATTCTTGTTTACACTTCTACAGCACCAGGTTGAAGACATAAGTCGAAAATGTGTGCTCTCAAAGGGGGTGTTTGGCGAATTATTGACCAAATTTCAGATGTGTGTCTCTTCCCCCCAAAGTCGGAGTGTGGCTGCGCACATGGCGGGGTAATAATTATAAAAAAACGTTCACACGCGTAATGTTCTCATCCGTAGCTGATGCACTTGTACCATAGTGTTCAAGTGCTTCTTCGCTGTTGGGATGATCCCTGGAGTCTTTTAGCCAGGGTACGACAACAACGGATGTGTGTCTCTTGAGTCCAAGGTTCAAACCTCTCAAAATGAGTCTCATTGGAGGTTAAGGGTTTTAGACCATTTCGCCACTAAATGTATCAAATTTGTACCTGGCGCGCAGTAAAAGTTATAAAATAGACTTTATATAGAAAAACTCTCTACACCGATTGGTTTCCCCCACAACGAACCACTACAAAAGCAAAGTCAGGGGAAAAATTGTGGTCTAAGGGAGCGAAGCGAGTTTAGAAGTGACCAAGGTATGGTGTGCACACAGATTTACTTCCCTTGAAGTTGAAGCAAATGCATCAAATTGACTGCTATCTATTAATTCCGGACATATATGTCTGGAACGACTTGAATGAGTTAAACATACATTACATGGGTTTGTCAATTGACTTGTCAGTGTACTGGTGGTAAAAAAATGAAAGGTCCCATAGCCTATCGGCTGTAGGGGCAGTGAACTGTTGGATGTTCACCGTGTCAAGGGCACAGCATTGGGGCATGTGGGTGGATGCCTCGTGCCTCCATCCGGGGAGCTGGACGACCCCACCCCCTCCACAAGTCTCTTTTCCCTTTGCTTTCTATCATCTACTATCTTTCTGACTTACTGGCCCATTCTCCTGCCTTTAAAAAAAAAAATCTTCCAAATAATTTTTCTCTTTAGTTTGAGCTCCTCTGAAATTGGAATGTGTCAGCTGTACGCAGCGGGGAGACCAGTGAAAACTGAAAACCGGACACATGGCCATATGGCCTGGGAACGCAGAAGAAGAAGAAGAATGTGCACTACATCATGGAAGGCAGAGCCCATCCCTCTCCTTCCACCACCTTTAATCTTCCCTGAACGAATCAGGTACCCAATTCACTGCTGGGTACCGGCAGTTGTACAATGTCATGTAGATGTGTGGTTTTTTTTACCACTTCCTGCTTCATTTAAGCAACAATTTATTTCATTCAGTTTCAAACATTCAACCATAAGATAAATGGCACTCTCTTCCGTGGTCTGGTCACACTCTCATAGGTGCAACTTTTCCTGCTATACAAGGATTTCCTGTTTTTTCAATTTTACCAGAAAAGGAATTTCCTTTTTTTTTAAATTTGTCAAACAAGATCTTTGTGTGTGTTACTGCATTTTTCAAGCACTTTAACCCTTTCACCGGCCAGCCATATTTCAGCCAAATATTTCTGTTAAATTTACCTGGGTAGAGAACAAAATCCATCTGCAGAATTGGGGATTCTTTTGTGACATTATATAAAATAAGGTCTGTCCTTACTTCCCAAAACTAAGACAAATGGGTCTTTGGATAATAGACCCCAATTTGATGCCTTTTAGTGACATAGGTGTTAAATCACTGTGGTGCTAAAATGCGACTTTGGCGGTGAAAGGGTTAAAATAAGCATTTGTATAAATTGTGAAAAAGCAAACTAAAATACCTTCATAAATCAATTTTTGCTTCAGCTGCAGGGGGACATTACCCCTGGACCCCAGCCTTTCAGGTTTTTTTTCATTTTGTGTCGTTGCACCCATGCACTTTAGTGGACCAGCATACTGAAGAACAGGTACGTGTACCACCAAAAACAAAGGATAATTCGCAATAATTTTTATTGTCCCAGTTTCATAATCCTTTTTCAGTTTTTGCGAAACTTTTTTAACTCTCAAAAATATTTCATCATATAAATTTTCAGTCCTTTCTTCTTCTTCTGCGTTCCCAGGCCATATAACCATAATGGGTATGTGTCCAGTTTTTCAGTTTTCACTGGTCTCCCCGCTGCATACAGTCGACACATTCCAATTTCGGAGGAGGGGGTCCTTTCAATTTTGACTAACTAGATTTATATTGTATTTTATGAGACATTTAATCATTGAAGATTGAATAATCATTTGTGTGTATGCATGTGTGTTTATGCAGGTAAAAGCCACAGCGGCAGACAGCAGCGCAAAGAAAATGAGACAAAGGATCGCCGTGGAAACCATCCCATAATGCACTTGTTGTCCTCAACATCATGGCGCTAGCAGTCCGGCGCTGTGGCTGGTTTTTGTTTTTTTAGTTCACGGAGTTAATGTTTTCGTCTGTTAGTTTTGTAGTATTTTAACTATTGGTTACTGAACAATAAACTCAAGTATGTGGAAAACATCTAAAGTGTATGTGTGTTGAGTTTTTGAAAGTCAGTTTGTCCAGTTTCATGCATACATATTATAATGTCAGGGGAGTTTTTGAAATCCGAGAAAATTCCGGATTTTACTGGAAATATAGAATTCCGAATTTTCCCAACCTCCAAATTCAGACATTTTCCAAACAAGTGGCTGCATGTTGTACTAATGAAAATCATGACAGAGAGATTGAGAGAGAGAGAACACTTGAACACTTGTATGCTTTTCTTTATTCATTATTCATTAGGTCTGTCTGTGCTCCACTGTAAGCCCTGTCTCATTTACATCTCTCTCTAAATACATTTGCTCTCTCTCTCTCTCTCTCTCTCTCTCTCTCTCGTCTCTCTCTCTCTCTCTCTCTCTCTCTCAGTTGGTATCAACAATGACCTCTTTGTATATTAATTTTGGAATTTTCCCAATCTCGGGAAGATTCCGAATTGTCCTGGTAAAATTGCAAATTGTCCTTGATTCCCAATTTTCCTGTCACATAATCCAGTCATCAGAATCCTGTCACATAATCCAGTCATCAGAATTGTCAGAGGATTAAGATTTTCTGACAGAGGATTGGCTTCTCTTATCAGAGGTTTTGTCTTTTTATTGAGTGTTATCTTTTCTGTTAAATAGCATTTTAAAGTGATTTCTCACTATATTAAGCCTTTTTGGTCATGTTGGGAACTGATTTCAGTGTTGTCCCTTAACAGTCTGGGGCCTTGATGCCCCCTTTTTTTACCGCGGTTTTCAGAGGATTGGACTTCAGACTATTCTGATGCCTGACAAACATTTGCTGACACACAATTCTACCCATTCACTGTTGTTGTGTTTTCGTAATCTGTGTGAAGGAGAGAGAGAGAGGGGAATGAGTTATGTGAATCATTGTTTACCTCTGGCAAGACTGTTGTTGTTGCATTGGCTGATTTGTTGGTGAACAACTTCACCAAGTTATTAAAGACCCACCAGATCATGTGACAAAATCACGGGTTTCACGTGCTTTCCCTCCCTCTTACAGCTGGTAAGAAATCTTGTTTTGACCAGGTTTGACAAATGCACCCCAAATTCAAAACGAAACATCATTTTAAAGAGCAGTCTCAATTTGAAATTGGGAATTTGTATGTGGGTCACAGCTACCCAGACAAAATCCAAAGGACTTAATCATGGTGGGTCTTTAATAATAATGATTTATAGTATTTATATAGTATTTCTTGCTACGCAACTCAATGTGCTTGCATCCACCATTCATACTAACTCATTCACCCAACAGTACACTATTTATAAAAGCACCAAAATGTGAATAAATAGATCAATACCAACACATAAACACACACACATGCGCAAATCCACAAGGACACACTATACACAACCATAGTTGTGGGGTGGAAGGAAATTACTGACAGTGTTAGCAAGAGATCTACAGAAGAGAATATGCTTTTTTTGAAGAGGCAGGTCTTGAGTTGAGATTTAAAAGAAGAAAGAGTAGGCCGATTTCGGAGGTCTTCAGGGAGGGACTTCCAGATGGCAGGTGCTCTGAAACTGAAGGCTCTCTCACCAACAGATTCCAGAGATCGTTTGGATCACTTATTACCATTTTTGTTTTGTTTTACTATAAATAAAATCTTGCACAAAATTCAGATTTTATTATTTATAGTTTCTTACTACCATAATATTATTAGTCATAATTTTAGTCGCTGGGGTCTCGTG
>CM065680.1:62405286-62407786 GCA_017654935.2 Phymorhynchus buccinoides
TGACTTGACTTGATTTGCACGTTGGTGAATTTGTTTTGTTTTTTAACTTTGCTTGCCCGTTGATGTAACTGTGCGTTTGATTAAATATGTGTGGGTCTGTGTGTGTATGTCTGTGTGCAAGAACGCGTTCACTCGCGTGCGTGCACGTACGTGCGTGTGTGTCTGATGTGCGTGTGTGTACGTATGTGAGTGTTTCAATGATGATTGTAAAACGCTTTGTGCTCGATAAAAAGCGCTATATAAGTGCCCGTTTATTATTATGATTATTATTATTATTATTAAACTGGCGCTTTATACGTCCGATGAGACACGTTCTGTTTGACACAAAGCGTTCAAAGCTGTTCAAAACTGTCACAAACGTTTAAAACAAATGTTTTGTGCAGATCGCATTTAGCTCTTTTCTTTTTTCATCAAAATATGATAGAAATATACGCAAGTTGCAACATCTGTAGCACTTAAACACTTCTCCCGTTATTTTTCTTTCATTTTTGAACAAAATACAAACAGTATATCTAAGATGGTAAGCAAATGCG
This sequence comes from Phymorhynchus buccinoides, assembly GCA_017654935.2. Classification (NCBI taxonomy): domain Eukaryota; kingdom Metazoa; phylum Mollusca; class Gastropoda; order Neogastropoda; family Raphitomidae; genus Phymorhynchus; species Phymorhynchus buccinoides. Next base: position 62,405,820 of record CM065680.1, read on the forward strand.
CGGTTTTAAAACAAAATTAACAAGGGCGTCGCCGAGCGGCAGACATGTCCGTCACCAGCAATGCCACGCACTTGCGACACCCCGTAGAGTGTCACATCCTGACACAAAATTGGAAGGGATTCTGTCTTCTAGTTCACGAGATACAGCTTGAAGAAGAAACATATAGCGCAAAGAAGGAAATTTCGGTTTTCAAGGTCACACTTCAAGGTCAAGGTCAGCATGGTGATAATTTATGCTCGGGTGTTTTCTTTTCTAGGGTATACAGTACCACACACAATCTGAAGCGCTTCTGTCAAGTACCAATGTGGACAATATGGCTTAAAACCCAATGTGTAGACCCCTACCACTTTCAAGGCGTACCGATTGCCCGGTCCGTGACCTTGACCTTGATCGGTATGCCACCATCAGAACGGGCATAAGCCAAAGTACCTTCATGCCAAATTTGAAGACTCTAACACTAACGGTGTGGGAGTTATGGCCCCTGAAAGATTTTCGGTTTTCAAGGTCGTACGCCAAGATCAAGGTCACGACAGCAAAATGGTTTGCGCGGATGCCTTCCTCTCATGGTGACACACCAGCACACAAAATTTGACGTGATTCTGTCAACCCGTTCGAAAGATATCCTTGGGACAGACAGAAGGAGAAAAAAATGACCCTCCGATTTTCAGGCTCCAGCGATCTTTTTGACCTTGACCTTGACCTTGATTGGTATGCCATCATCAGAACGGGCATAAGCCAAACCACCTTCATACCAAGTTTCAACATCCTATGTTGATCGGTGCCCGAGATATGGCTAAAAATAGATTTTCGGTTTTCAAGGTCGTACGTCAAGGTCAAGGTCACGACGGCAAAATGATTTGCGCCGATCTCATCCTATTAAGGAGGCACACCTTCACACAAAATTTGACGCGATTCGGTCCAGCGGTTCGGGAGATATCCTTGGGACAGACAGAAAAAAAAAAATAAAAAATAACAAAAAAATAACAGACAAACCAGACGATCGCAATAGTCCGTCTTGGTGACGGACTAATGAGTCCGTTAGTGTAACCATACAATTAACGCATTCTAGAATCAGAACCTAAGCGACATGCAAAAGGGCTCGGTATTTTGTAACCATAAGCTAAGTGATTTATAAGCGCGAACTAAGTGGTTAAACAAGCGCGGATTCGCAATCGTTTGTGGCACGCCCAGCGGTCTATTTTTACCACTCCAATCATTACATACACTGAGTCGCCTCCCATGGCTTTTCAATAATTTTAATCTGTAAACCAGAATGTTATCTCTGCACCATTTCGTAACTTTTATATCTTTTGGAAAACATTTAAAACTATTTATCCTACTTATACTCATCGAAAGAAGCACCGCATACTTGTCGTGTCTGTTGCAGTGTCTGTATTACGTATGTTTATTATTCTGTACGCTTTAAAATGAAGATTCATGTGCTCTGTTCAGTATATAATTATTTCCATACCTAAGGACTGTAGATATGTAGATATGACAACTGAAATGTTACTTTATGCCCAAGTATTTTTTTTCTCTTTTACAATATGTGCGACAATTTTGGAAATATGTGCGACCATTTTGGACCGACCGACGACCGACAGACAGACAGACAGACCGACAACGTGAGTTATAAGTTTGTGGCTGTGCCACAAACAAAAAAACACAAGTGATTAACATGCACACACAAAAATTGACATAAGAACAAAAACTTACCTTACCATTATCACCACCAATAATAGTAAACCTGAGTCTTGTTATTTTTTTCAGGTCGCGGACTTCCGATATTTAGGTTGGTTGTTGCTTCTGCGCTGCATCAGTCTCATCTAAACTTAATCCATCTATCTTCGGTCGTCAAGAACTGGTAGCACTAGTATAGTAGGAGAACAAGACCCCCAACTCTCTAGAGAGTATCCTGGCATGCCAAGGTGCAGTGAAAGAAGATGGAATTTCGGCGCTTACGGAGA
>CM065680.1:62417131-62449631 GCA_017654935.2 Phymorhynchus buccinoides
CACAAGGGCAGGAGAACGGACGAACTGTTAAGGGAAGAAAGATAGCGATGACAGAAGCCAAAGGGAAAAGTGCCTGTATCCACTGAGTAACCATATTAGAGGAAGTTACAAGCACAGAACTTCAGAAGGTGTGGGAACTATTTATTACAAAAAGACCCTCCCCCCGGCATCCCACAGTGGACATCAAGCATACGGGAGAGAACATCAAGCATGTGGCACCGCCGTTTTGCGTTACCCAGCCACTTGGGCAGCACTCCGACTTCAGGGATTGGGTGGTAGTAATCTGTTAGTTAAAGACCTCCCACGTCATGTGTCACAGTCCCTCTTATGCCTAGGGGAAAAAGAAATTTTTTCTTACAGCTATAAGGAGTGAAAAACTGTGGATTTTGACACATGATGGGTGGGTTTTAAATTGTTGAACTGCGGTGTGTCAGGTGTCTCAAGGCATGGAGTAACTGGAGCGGCCGCAAGTTCGTGCACCGAAAACTGGCGGCTCGGAACATACTGCTGTGCGACCAACATTTTGCCAAAATATCCGACTTTGGCATGTCCAAAACTCTGAGAAGAGAGAATAACTATTACATGGTGAGTTGTCATCGTCATCATCACCATCATTGTGATAACTATTGTAGCATAAGTCGTACATTGATATATGCTTGCCGTGCGCTAACACTTTGCCCAAAATATCGGACTTAGGCATGTCAAGAATCTGAGCAGAGAGAATAAATCTACTACCCGAGTGAGTTGTCATCATTCAGCATCTTGTCATCATTGTATCAACATCGTCGTCGCCATCGTCATTGATATACAGTGAAACCCGTTTAGTACGAATTCCAGGGGAGAGGGCCAATTTACTCGTTGTAAGCATTGCTCGTTCAAACCATTTTATCGATTTTGGCAACCCTGATAAACCTATCAATCGGTCCTCACATCTACTGTGATGTGCGTGTTGGTAAAGTGTGAAAAAGACAGAAAAACGGAAACAACACACTTACCCAACAAAGCATGGTTGTAAGCCCAGTATCCATAGGGTTTTTAATGCCGATTACAAACACATTAAAACAGTTTATTAACACACGATAACATCAAAAACATAAAATCCACACACGCGCTTTTAAGAGAAAGTTAAAATTTCCCGGAAATCACAAGATCAGTGCGCAAAGAGTGAATCCAGTGTCGTCTGCTTGCGCTGCAGACACCCAAGTTGTTATATCGGACAATCAGAATGCCGCTTACATATCAAGAGGTCAGTCAAAATGGCGATGCTGTTATCAGTGTGTTCTCGTTCTAGCAAGGTAATTGTGCAAGAAAGCTTGACTTAGGGATAGCGGTGTGGTTGTAAGTGCGTTCTAGTTCTAACCGCATAGTTTTTGCATAAAAGCTTGACTTTGGGAGTCAATAAACTGTACGTTATATGCAAGTTGCTCGTTGTAGCGAGCTCGTTGTTATGTAGAATTATTTAACAAGGAAAAAGAAGGCTTGTGGTCGGGAATTTTGAAACCACTCGTTAAACACGGGCTCTCGGTTAAAACGTACTCGTACTAAATGGGTTTCCCTGTATGCTGCTGTGCGACTAACACTTTGCCCAAATATCCGACTTTGGCATGTCTGAAACTCTGCACAGAGAGAATAACTACTACATGGTGAGTTGTCATCATCATCGTAATCATCATCATTGTTATCAACATTGTCGCCATAATCGTCATTAATATGTACTGCCGTAAGATGAACACTTTGCCAAAATATCCGACTTTCGCATGTCCAAGACTGAGCAGAGAGAATAACTACTACATGGTGAGTTGTCATCGTCATCAGCATTGTCATCATTGTTATCAACATAATCATCGCCATAATCGTCATTGATATATGCTGCCATGTGACCAACTCTTTGCCAAAATATCCGACTTTGGCATGTCTGAAACTCTGAGCAGAGAGAATAACTACTACACGGTGAGTTGTCATCATCAGCATCGTCATCATCATCGTCATCGTCATCATTGTTATCATCATTGTTATCAACATCATCGTCACCATAATCGTCATTGATATATGCAGCAATGCTGCCGTGTGATCAACACTTTGCAAAAATATCCGACTTTGGCATGTCCAAAACTCTGAGCAGAGAGAATAACTATAGTCGATCCCCTCTTTTAAGACCTTCAAAAAATCGCGAAAAAATCAGTCGTAAAAGAGGGGGGTCTTAAATCAGGTGTGACCAAAACAGCACTCAGTGTCTCACTACACCGTATATGACGCACAGCGGCACAGGCCACAGAGCTTAATCTAGAGCGCGGGATTAGTAAAATCCCCCAAAATTTTGTTCCTTCCCGCCGATAATATGCGCGAGGGAGCGGGGCCGAGTCCGCAGTTTTTACAGATCGATGCGGGAAGACCTTCGTCGTCTGCTAAACCCGTCATCTGGACAAACTGAAAGTATCGAGCCGGAGTGAAGGATTTCTCGACATTTCATTAGTTCTTGACAAAATGATATTGTTAATCAACAAATCGCGTTCTTCTAGTTCTACCGACAGGAAGTTGCGAGAGCTTCGCCCGCCATCTTAAATGTTCTTCAAAATGAAGCGGGCAGGGACCCTGTTTGATTTTGATTTTCGCGTAGGCAAAGTGAAAACAAATAATCCTGTTCCAAGCAAGTGTGGAAACCTCGAAGAAAAGGCTTCTACATCTAAAACGTCGGAAAAGAATGACAACAGTGGCAGTGCAAAGGAACATCGGTTCCAAATTGACTGGTTGAAAAAGTGTTCATGACTGACGAAGATTGAGACAGGGATGCAATTATTATTATTATTAGAACATTTAGAACGCCTAATCAATTTAATGCCCTAGGTGTTTACAATATAAAAATATAATATACACATATAACACCAAATATAATAATATTTAACATATAGCAATGTACATTGTGTTGGAGCAAGCACAATAAGAAAGAATATGTAATGTGATGTGGGGTTGGATAGGGGGGAGTGTCCCCCTTTTTTTTTATATGAGGGGGGGACTGCCCCCCTTTTTCAGAAATCCTAGATTAAGCTCTGATGCATACACTAAAACTAAAACATGCATTCTCCGTCATTCTTGAATGAAACATCCAGCGGTCTAGCTAATATACGAAAACGAGCGCGAAAACAGAAAGTGTGCTTGACGGTCCCGTGTTGCACTCACACACAAACTACACATAACAACAGTACAGACCTAATTTTCGCCATTTTACGCTCTGGCAGTTCATTTTCAGTCACAGTTTGCACACACAAAACATTTTTACCGCGCATACAACTTGGCTGACAAAAATGGCGCCGCACACACCGCAAACACGGAAATCACGGCAAACGCTAATGCGCCAGCTGCTTTCATTTATCGGATTTTGTGAGTTGTTTGCATTCAGCAAGTGTTTCAGTGCACGCACTAACGCTCGATTTATCAGTTTGATAACGGAAAGGAGCTGCTTTTCAACTTATTTTTTGTAAAGTGAGACCATTCACTGAGTTCCAACTTATGGAGTGTGACCGATCACCTAGTTTCAACTTGGGAGTTGACTTCGCATTTAGGCCTACGTGTGCACAGAGTTCGTAAAGATCGACACGATCGCGACTGTTTCAGATTTTTCAAACTTTGATCATAAAACTGCTCAGTGATGACACATGTGCATAAAAGTGGTGACATTTAGTGGTCAGATTGTGATATCGCTGATTAAATTCTTCAATCGGCCATCGGCATGAGAACGGTTCGTTTTTACCGAGATTGACCTAACAACAGTGGTACCCCAGCTGTGCGTCGGCTCCGAACTGAGGCCGAGAAGGATAGATATCATACGTTTTTGCGACTGATAATTGTCAGAATGTGTTGCATCGGTCGTAAAATCAACAAGATTTACGGTCGTAAAACGCATTAGAGGAGGTCTCCGGAGTCGTAAATGAGGAGGCAAGTTAAGAAGAAAAACGATCCGTCATTCATATTTCAGTCATAAAAGAGGGGAGGTCGTAAATCAGAGGGCCGTTCATGAGGGGGTCGACTGTACTTGACAGTGAGTTGTCATCATCAGCATGTTCGGTCGTCGTCATCATTGTTATCAACATTGTCGCCATAATCGTCATTGATATATGCTGCCATGTGACCAACTCTTTGCCAAAATATCTTTGGCATGTCTTGGAAACTCTGAGCAGAGAGAATAACTACTACACGGTGAGTTGTCATCATCAGCATCGTCATCATCATCATCATCATTGTTATCAACATTGTCGTCATCATCGTTGCAATAATCGTCAGTAATATATACTGCTGTGCGCCTAACACTTTGCCAAAATATCCGACTTTGGCATGTCCAAAACTCTGAGAAGAGAGAATAACTATTACATGGTGAGTTGTCATCATCATCATTGTTCATCATTGTCAGTGTTTCCCATAGGGGTGAAATGTGAGAGTCCCAGGGACTCCCTGTGCAAAATTTTAAGTCCTTTTCATATTTTTAAGAGTCCCCTAAGAATATGATAAAAAATGCTTTAACAAAAGCAAATACATGCTAAACACACATGCTACATGCACAGTGAACACACAGGCAAACACATGTGCATAACCCCTGGAAATGGAATAGGCTGACTACAGAGAGAGAGAGAGAGAGGGGGGGGGGAGACAAACAGATCGAGATATGGACAGAGAGACAGGCAGACAGACACACAAGCGTACACACACACTTGCATATGCAGTAGCTTATGTTTTTGAGATGATGCCATTCACATCTCTAAAAGAACGGCTTGATGCTGCTGCTTTTTCCTCTGTCGAACTTGCAAAAACCGTTCAGATTTGGTCAACGAAGAAATCAGACCTAAAAGTTGAAGCACTTCACTCTCGCGAACAAGCATTCAGATGTAAACAAAGATCGTTTTGGAATGACCGGACATGTGTCTGCTTTAGAAAGGAAAAACCCGGATGGTCAGAAACAAGACTGACAACCAGGAAAACCAAAGCAAACAGACTGACCGCTGTGGCACGAAGCGAAAATCGGGTTCGGAGTTTTGATATGGAAAAGTTGGGGTGGCTTGACCTAATTCCAACGATCCTACAAGTTGCAGACGATGTCTGAGCGAGTTCCGAAACTAGCAAACATATTCTTTTGCCCCTTTCCTACTCGTGGCTTCTTTTTGGGAGGCATGGCTGGTTTTAAACATGAATTGTCAAAAGGCCGAGAACGATCTTGTTTAGCACTAGAAGACTAGGTCACGCTGGAACTTTATTTGGTCTTCAAAAAGTCGGATCGGAAAAGCTTTACCGAATGCGCAATGCCGCCTTTTCTTCGTTTCGGCGTTCGTTTCGCCAGACAACTTTTAATTACAACTTTTTAGTTCTGATTATGGTCCGAGGCCGCGGAAGAACTAAGTTTAGCAGACGACAGAATCCTTGAAGTTGTTGACTGCTTTGATGAAAAATCAATCGGTCAGATGACCGCCTGCCTGCTAAAACTATCCGTCAAAATCGAAGGTTTATGAGTCAATGACCGATGACCGACGCCAAGAATGAACCCTGCTGTCTCGGTCTGTTCAAAAAAGTGTGCGTCCCATGGGACGCCCAGAGCTGAAATCAAAGAGTCCTTCTGTGATTTTTGTGCTTCAGGGACGTACATATGTGCGTTATGGGAAACACTGATTGTTATCAACATCATCGTCGTCATTGCAATAATCGTCATTAATATGTACTGCCATGTGACAAACACTTTTCCAAAATGGTCGACTTGGGCATGTCTAAAACTCTGAGCAGGGAGAATAACTCGTCATTGTCATCAACATGATCATCACCATCATCATCATCATCACAATTATCATCATCATCACCATCATCGTCATCATCACCATCACGTCATCATCATCAATGTCATCACCATCATCATCATCATCGTCATCATCGTCATCACCATTATCGTCATCACCATCATTTGTCATCATCATCATCGTCATCATCATCAACATCATCATCATCACCATCACCATCGTCATCAGTCCCCATCATCATCGTCATCATCATTTTTTCATGCCTCTGCATCTTACCTTCTTTTGACTGAAAGGTCTTTGCCATTTGAATATGTGTGTGTGCATGTGGTTTGATCTTTTGTCTTTTGAAACAGTGATAAAAGATAGGCCAATGGCCGTTGAAATGATACGCTCTAAAATGCTTCGACTCTGGAAGTGTAACCGTGATAATGATGATGATGAGGAGGAGGAGGAGGAGGAGTCTCAAGAAGCAGGCAAATGGCCGTTAAAGTGGTAATCCCTGAAATATATCAACTACTGGAAGTTTGATGATGACGAAGATAATAATGATGATTACGATAATGATGATGATGATGATGATAATGATGATTGTGTTAATGATGATGATGATAACAATGATGATGATGATGATGATGATTACAATGATGATGAGGCGAATTATGACGACGATGATGATAACAATGATGAGGAGGAGGAGGAGAATCATGATGATGATGATTATGATAACAATGATGATTATAATGACAAGGATAACCAGACCTGTTTACCATTCCGGTTTAGCCGGAATTATTCCGGAAATTTGCTAAAATTCCGGGTAAAATAGTAAATTCCGGGTGAACGCTGAAAATTCCGGATTTCGAAAAAAAACGTCTATTATTTGTTTCCGTTCGTATGAAAAGACGCAAGGAAGTTGACCGAAACGTGGTACCTAACACACTACGTCATCAGAAAAGGGGTTGTGCTTGACGTCACATGCATTAAATGCTGCATTTTCATTGGTTAAAGGGGTGAAATAATGTTTTTATTTTGGTCGATCTATTTCGGGACTGAGCAAATGGCGGTCAGACTTTTACTGTCAATTCGAAGAGCTTTCCAGGCAGTTTTTTTAATGGTAGAAATTGTAATTAGGACTTGAAATGAGTCAATTTAGATTATAAATTATTATCACTGGAAAATACGATGATGTGAGAATTTTGAAGTTTTCAAAGGAAAATGAAGTGAAAATTGATCGCGATGGCGCCGAGTTGCAACTTGGCATCCGCAGATCCGCGGCTGAGTGATTTTTCTCTGTCCCATCGTGGACATTTCCAGGTATTTTGCTTTTTCCAGCTTGTTTTATACTAAAAAATTACTAAGAATTAGTGACTGAATTTACTAATAAAACTTTTCTGGCGAAATTGAGCCAAGAAATCATCACAATAATGAAAATCGACGCCGATGTTCGCGGAAAGGAGAAGAAGAAGAAACCGCTTTATCGCGAGTCGTGTACAGATCATGTGAATTCCGGTTTTTGTTCTCAAATTCCGGGGTTTTTTGGTGGCAAATTCCGGGTTTTTCATTATAAGGGTAAACAGGTCTGGATAACAATGCTGATTATGATGACGTGGATGATGAAGATAATAATGATGATGTTTGATGATGATGATGATGATGATGATGATGATGATGATGATGTACAATGATGATGCACAATGATGAGGCAACAGGAGAACCCACAAGCACCAGGCAAGTGGCCGTTGAAGTGGTTCGCACTGGAATGCATCAACTACTGGAAGTTTGACTCCAAGTCTGACGTGTGGAGCTATGGCATTGCGCTATGGGAGGCTGCGTCCTACGGCTCTAAGCCTTACTATGTGAGTCCCTGTGTGTGTGTATGTGTGTGGAGCTATGGCATTACGCTTTGGGAGGCTGCGTCCTACGGCTTACTATGTGAGTCCCTGTGTGGTTTCCCCCCCCCCTGTGTGTGTATGTGTGGGAAGCTATGGCATTACGCTATGGGCGGCTGCGTCCTACGGCTCTAAGCCTTAATATGTGAGTCCCTGTGTTGTGTGTGTGCGTGGAGCTTTGGGAGGGCTGCCGTCCTACGGCTTTTACTATCGTGTATCACTGTGTACTGTGGTGTGTATTATGTGGGTGGAGCCTATATGGCATTAGCGATATGGGAGGCTGCGTCCTACGGCTTACTATGTGAAGTCCCTGTCCGTCGTGTGTGGTATGTGTGTGGTAGCTATGGCATCTACGGCTAGGCGAGGCTGCGTTTCCTAGGAGATTACTATGTGAGTCCCTGTGTGTGTAGTTAGTGCGGGGGAGCTATGGCATTACGCTTTTGGGAGGCTGCGTCCTATGGCTTTACTATGTGAGTCCTGTCGTGTCCGTTATTCGTGTGCGTGGAGCTATGGCATTACGCTATGGGAGGCCTGCCGGCCTATGGCTCTCAGAAAATAAAAAAAACATTTACTATTGGTGAGTCCCTGTGTGTGTGGTGCGTGTGTGGGTAGCTATGGCATTAACGCTATGGGATGCTGACGTTTCATACGGGCTGCTCTAAGCTCTAATATGTGAGTCCCTGTGTGTGTGCCCACCTGCACGTGGGGGGGGGCCACGGGAGCTATTGGATTACGCTCATGGGAGGAGTAGGCAATCCTATGGGATCTAAGCCTTAATATCGTGCGGCAATGTGTGTGTGGTGTAGTAGTGTGTGGAAATATGGCATTACGGCTTATGGGAAGGATGCGTACGTAATGGCTTAATATGTGAGTGCCCTGGGGCCGTGTGTGTGTATGTGTGTTGTGGAGAGAGATATGGATTATGCTATGGGGATGGATGAGTCATATGGCTTAATATGTGCCAAAGTAAATGTGTTATCGTGTGTGTAGTATGTGTGGGAGCCTATGGCACTAACTATGGGACAGGATGCGTCATATGGAATTACTATGTGAGTACCTGTGGTGTACTGAGTAGGTGCGTGGAGATAGTGGGCAAATTGGCGCCTTTGGGAGGTCTGCTGTCATCATCTTAATACCAGGAAAAAAGTAAAGAAAGTAAAGAATTCATGACACTATATTATTGTGAGTCAAATTCGAGGTGTCATAAGTGTGCGTGGAGCTATGGCATTACGCTTTGGGAGGCTGCATCCTACGGATCTAAGCCTTACTATGTGAGTCCCTGTGTAGAATCTAGTGTGCAGACGTAATGGAGAAAAGTATGGCATTACGCTACATGGCAATTGAGGGCTGCGCGTTCCGGCTATAGGCTGCTTAATACCTGATTACGTGTGAGTGTATGTGAATTTACGCTTAAGCCCTTACGCTATGGAGAAGTCCCCTACATTGTAGTGTGTGTGAGTTTATCACCGTGCGATGAGAGCGTATGTGCATGTACGCTATGGAGACTTAAGCGGCGAATACTTTACTTGCGGCTGCCGTAATCACCTACGGGACTCTAAGTCATTAATATAGTGAGTTCACCTGGGTGTGTTGACTGTGACGTGTGATCGAATTGTGTGTGTGTTATGCCTCTAGTGTAATCTCTTTGTGTGGTGAACTGAGTCGCATTTGCATCTTGTAGCATTAATTTCCTTCCACTCTATGGCGCTTTCGTCAGCTGTTTTAAGTGTTTGAGTGTGTAGATGCACACAGGGTTCCCACAGGTCCTTGAAAACTTGAAAAGTCCTGGAAAACTAGCAATGCCTTTTCAAGGGCTTGAAAAGTGCTGGGAAATCAGCACAGGCCCTAAAGTTCCTGGAAAAGTCATGGAATTTTCTTAATTTGCTGACCAGATTCTCAAATTTCAAGCAAACAAAACCAACACTCGAACTCTTTGAATATATATATATATAGTAAAACTAAAAGTTAATACTTTATTTTAAAATTCAGACTTTTGACCACCTGATATTGTGACAGCAGACGACCTTGCTTCTGCATGTGGACTTTTGGTGTGTGCAGTTTTTGTAGTTTCAAGCTCTCTGAATATTTCGAAATTAGTCACACCTCTTACTGGTAATGCCTTATTATCCATTATTAACAAGTAGTATTTCTAGTCCTTGACCTAATTATAACCAGCTATGATGTCTTGCAAGTAGTCCTGGAAGACGTCCATTCAATGTTTCTTTGGAGAGATCTGATGTGAGAACCCCCAAGGTGCACAGATGAGATGTGCATAGGTTTAGTGAAGAAAAACGATTTTATGTTGGGTTATGACATGATAAGGGCGTATTACCTAGATATTTTGATGATGGCTGCATGATGTTGATACATAAAGATGGTGGACTGAAACTGAATGGACCACATGAATGCAGGTTGTGCAATTGAGTGAACGATGCATGATTAATGACGCATAATGTCCAGAATGCTTTATGATCGGTGATTGATTAGAACGACCAAATGTTTTTTGAAGACTGAAAGATGATGTCAGATGATGATGATGATAAAGATGATTGACTGGGCCCGACGATTGATGATGATGACCGGACAACAATGATTGATGATGATGGATGAGGATGACAACGATGATCCGACACGACAACAATGATGATGATGATTAGATGACAAGATGATGCATGATGATGAAATGTCCCACAGAAAATGACGGGTCGAGTAGATGGTGGAGTTTCTGATCAAACGGTCCACGACTGGCCAAACCCATCAGCCTGTACGGATTAACGTCTACCAGGTTCATGAGGCGATGCTGGCTAGCGCGGTACATGTTGTTTGTTTTATTATTATCCACATACAGGTGTTATGATTACCTGTAAGATAGTCCAGGCATGGTAACCCTAACGCGAATCGCGGAAAATCCTCGAAAGTGAACAATGGGAACCCTCCCCCCACCACACCCCCCCAAAAAAAGCTGGGGTGAAAAATTCGCTTGGGTGCCTAACAGTTACGTGCATTAATACCCTATGCAATCGCCTCGTGGAACAGGATGTGCAATGAACTTGGCCACCATAGGAACAACCTGAGCTGGTCAGAAACTGAGATTGAATGGGTAAAAGTCAAACTTCAAGGAGCCAAAGACCTTTTCATTGGAGCCTTTTACATGCCCCACCGTAGCCAAAAAGACCTAACCGAACTACAAGAGTCCATTAATGTATTAACAGCTGACGGCAAAAAACAGAAACACCTAATTCTTTCTGGTGATTTCAACTGCCCGGACATCAATTGGGAAAACAACACCTGCACACTTCTGCAAGCGACCGTCATGTTCAACAAACCCTGATAGACTTTGCCTCCTCAAACCTGCTATCCCAAACTCAAACCCAGCCAACCCGTGAAAAAGCAGTTCTCGATCTTCTCTTCACCACCAATCCTTCACTCCTCAAATCTTCCACCATCATTCCTGGTATTTCAGACCATGATATCGTCATTTCTGACTTTGACTGCCAACCGCAAGCATCCCCCCAACCAAAACGCAAGACCTACAAATTTAAGAAAGCCAACTGGGATGCACTCAAAAATGACATCAAGACAGCTGCCGACATCATCAAGGACTACGACAAAGGAGCATACACATCAACACTATGGACCTCTTTCAAGATGCAGCTCCTCTCTGCTATCAATAAACACAACATCATCAAGGACTACAACAATGGAGCAGACACATCAACACTATGGACCTCATTCAAGGTGCAGCTCCTGTCTGCTATCAATAAACACGACAACAACATCAATGACTACGACAAAGGAGCAGACACATCAACACTATGGACCTCTTTCAAGATGCAGCTCCTCTCTGCTATCAATAAACACAACATCATCAAGGACTACGACAAAGGAGCAGACACATCAACACTATGGACCTCATTCAAGATGCAGCTCCTGTCTGCTATCAATAAACACGACATCATCAAGGACTACAACAATGGAGAAGACACATCAACACTATGGACCTCATTCAAGATGCAGCTCCTGTCTGCTATCAATACACACAACAACATCAAGGACTACAACAATGGAGCAGACACATCAACACTATGGACCTCATTCAAGATGCAGCTCCTGTCTGCTATCAATAAACACAACAACATCAAGGACTACGACAATGGAGCAGACACATCAACACTATGGACCTCATTCAAGATGCAGCTCCTGTCTGCTATCAATAAACACAACAACATCAAGGACTACGACAATGGAGCAGACACATCAACACTATGGACCTCATTCAAGATGCAGCTCATGTCTGCTATCAATAAACACGACAACAACATCAAGGACTACGACAATGGAGCAGACACATCAACACTATGGACCTCTTTCAAGATGCAGCTCCTGTCTGCTATCAATAAACACAACAACATCAAGGACTACGACAATGGAGCAGACACATCAACACTATGGACCTCTTTCAAGATGCAGCTCCTGTCTGCTATCAATAAACACAACAACATCAAGGACTACGACAATGGAGCAGACACATCAACACTATGGACCTCATTCAAGATGCAGCTCCTGTCTGCTATCAATACACACAACAACATCAAGGACTACGACAAAGGAGCAGACACATCAACACTATGGACCTCATTCAAGATGCAGCTCCTGTCTGCTATCAATAAACACAACAACATCAAGGACTACGACAAAGGAGCAGACACATCAACACTATGGACCTCATTCAAGATGCAGCTCCTGTCTGCTATCAATAAACACAACAACATCAAGGACTACGACAAAGGAGCAGACACATCAACACTATGGACCTCATTCAAGATGCAGCTCCTGTCTGCTATCAATACACACATCAACATCAAGGACTACGACAAAGGAGCAGACACATCAACACTATGGACCTCATTCAAGATGCAGCTCCTCTCTGCTATCAATACACACGACATCATCAAGGACTACGACAAAGGAGCAGACACATCAACACTATGGACCTCATTCAAGATGCAGCTCCTGTCTGCTATCAATAAACACAACAACATCAAGGACTACGACAATGGAGCAGACACATCAACACTATGGACCTCATTCAAGATGCAGCTCCTGTCTGCTATCAATAAACACACAACAACATCAAGGACTACGACAAAGGAGCAGACACATCAACACTATGGACCTCATTCAAGATGCAGCTCCTGTCTGCTATCAATAAACACAACAACATCAAGGACTACGACAAAGGAGCAGACACATCAACACTATGGACCTCATTCAAGATGCAGCTCCTGTCTGCTATCAATAAACACGACAACAACATCAAGGACTACGACAAAGGAGCAGACACATCAACACTATGGACCTCATTCAAGATGCAGCTCCTGTCTGCTATCAATAAACACGACAACATCAAGGACTACGACAAAGGAGCAGACACATCAACACTATGGACCTCATTCAAGATGCAGCTCCTCTCTGCTATCAATAAACACGACATCATCAAGGACTACGACAAAGGAGCAGACACATCAACACTATGGACCTCATTCAAGATGCAGCTCCTGTCTGCTATCAATAAACACAACATCATCAAGGACTACGACAATGGAGCAGACACATCAACACTATGGACCTCATTCAAGATGCAGCTCCTGTCTGCTATCAATAAACACAACAACATCAAGGACTACGACAATGGAGCAGACACATCAACACTATGGACCTCATTCAAGATGCAGCTCCTGTCTGCTATCAATAAACACAACAACATCAAGGACTACGACAATGGAGCAGACACATCAACACTATGGACCTCATTCAAGATGCAGCTCCTGTCTGCTATCAATAAACACACAACAACATCAAGGACTACGACAAAGGAGCAGACACATCAACACTATGGACCTCATTCAAGATGCAGCTCCTGTCTGCTATCAATAAACACAACAACATCAAGGACTACGACAATGGAGCAGACACATCAACACTATGGACCTCATTCAAGATGCAGCTCCTCTCTGCTATCAATACACACAACAACATCAAGGACTACGACAAAGGAGCAGACACATCAACACTATGGACCTCATTCAAGATGCAGCTCCTGTCTGCTATCAATACACACAACAACATCAAGGACTACGACAAAGGAGCAGACACATCAACACTATGGACCTCATTCAAGATGCAGCTCCTGTCTGCTATCAATAAACACATCCCATCATCTCTACAGAAACGCCGTTTTTCTCTACCCTGGATCAACAACACGATTAAACGGCTACTATAAGACGAAAGCAAAAACGATTTAGAAAGGCCAAACAATCTAACAACTGGACCACATTCAGATCCTTGCAAAAGCACTGCAGGAAAGAAATGAGGCGAGCAGAGTGGAACTTTCTTAACAACACCATCCAAGAGGGCCTTGCAAATAATAACAGCAAGCCCTTTTGGCACTTCATAAAATCCAAGAAACAGGACAACTCCGGAGTAGCCCCACTAAAGGAACATGACAGACACAACAAACAGCCACGACAAAGCCCGTCTACTCCTCCAACAGTTTAAATCAGTTTTCACCAAACCCAGCAGCAACGATGTTATGCCCGAAATGCCTCCTGCTTCAACCCCAATTAGCCACATCAACATCTCCGCACCAGGCATCGCAAAACTACTTCACAATCTGTCACCCTACAAGGCACCTGGCCCAGATGGCATCCCCAATTTAGTACTTAAAAATTGTACAAAACAAATTGCTCCAGCCCTTAGCGTTATTTACCAAAAATCCCTAGACTCCGGCTCCATCCCAGCAGACTGGCTTGCAGCAAATATTTCCAGCGTGTACAGAAAGGGTAATAGACACCTCCCAGAAAACTACCGCCCCATCTCTCTCACCTCTGTCCCATGTAAGATCCTAGAACATATTATCTTCCGCCACATAATGTCCCATCTCCAATCCCACAACATCCTCACCAACCTCAACCATGGATTCCGTGCAGGCTACTCATGTCAAACGCAACTCTTCACAACAAGCCATGACCTTCTGTCCTCTTTTGATAACAAAAAGCAAGTAGACATCGCCATTTTAGATTTCTCTAAAGCCTTTGACACTGTGCCTCATGACAAACTCCTCCATAAACTTAAAAGTTACGGAATTACAGGCCCCCTCCACCAGTGGCTCTGCTGCTTCCTTACTCAAAGAACCATGACGGTAGTGTTAGAAGGAACCTCCTCAGAATCAAGATCAGTTGACTCTGGAGTCCCACAAGGAACAGTACTCTGCCCCCTCCTATTTCTCTGCTACATCAATGACCTACCAAAAGCTGTCAATCGAACTTCAAAAGTCAGATTATTTGCTGACGACTGCCTTCTTTACTGGGAAATTAATAATTTTAAGGACCATAAGACACTGCAAGAAGATCTGCAACAGCTTGAGAGCTGGGCGAACACTTGGGGCATGCGCTCCAACGCTTCCAAGTGCTACATTCTATATAAATTACGCAACAAATCCAACTTCTATTACCAACATAATCAACACCATCCTCCAGCATGTTCCAACAAATCCATACCTGGGCACTCTACTATCTGACTGGCATGAAAACAGCTCCGCCGTCTCCGCCAAATTGTTTTTTTAAATCGATCGATCTCCGCCGGAAAAAAAAAATCTCCACCGGAAAAAACCCCAAACTCGAACCAAAATTATCTTTACACGGCATTATCTTCATTTCGCGCCTTTTTGCTCTTCCGCCGTTGTAATTTCCAAGATTGCGTCTGCCGAGAACGCGTGTATTGATTTGGCGAAACCAAAATGTAAAAAAACCGAAAAAGTACGTGAATCATTGGAGAAGTGACTGGCTGCAGAATGTAGTTTGTGGCCGAAGATTTGGCGATGTTTATTCGGAAAAGAGACAAAGATGAAGAGTTTGAATCTTTTTGTGAACCTTGTCCAAAAGTTGTTAGTTGGAAGGAAGGCGAAATGAGTACACCCCCCCCCCCCCCCCCCCAACCCCCCTCCGCCTGACCATGCTCTACAGAGTGGTTGAGGGGTTAGTACCGGCCTTACCCCCTGAAGACTTCATCACTTATCACAAATCGAGCAGACTGATAAGATCCGGACTTCCTTACTCGTCGAACCCAATCAGATCTTCAGTTAGAAACAACAACAAAGCAATAAAAGTTCCCTCCTCAAACACCGACCAGCTCAAAAACTCTTTCTTTGTTAGAACACCAACAGAGTGGAACCATCTGAATAACAGCACCGTCCAAGCCAACTCCGCTGAGGCCTTCAAAAGACAGCTATTAATCAACCAACATCAATAAACCGCCTCTGCGCAATCTCTCCCCGTCGCAGTTATGCCAGACTACTGGATTGTAGCGACGTATTTGAAAGAAGAAGACTGAACAAGCAACTTCCCGCCGAAGTTAGCAGTCGTGCGCGGCCTAGCTCACGCCACACGTTTCCAGATTTGTGATCCTAGTGCTTCTTTTTCTTCTTCTTCTTCTTCCTCATTTTGACGCCCAACTTCATCATTTTAGTTTCGAGTCGACATCTTTCAAATAAAATGCAGAATCGGTTGGATATTCTTCCGCAAAACTCACTTTGCCCCCACTACCATGCCTGAGATACAAGACGTTCAATTGCTGCACGTGATCATCTCCATACGTGGAAAGCGACATCATTCGCGTGGCAATGTCAGTTTTCAGTGAAAGTTTAGAATGTGTATCTTTCAACCTTTCAAATCTGAAATTAAACCCGACTCTAACCCTAAACCTAACCCTAACCCGAACCCAAGCCTTAAAGGGCCACCCTGACGAATGCGTTTTTTGCAACAAAACACGTCGAGATCACCAGGAAAACACCCTTTACAGAGATTGCAACACTCACTTTGCTCTGGTTTCCTAAAAATCAAACCGTCAAATCGGCGATTCCTCCTTGGCGGAGGTGCTGGAAGTCAAATTATTTCAGTGAAAGAGAAGGCATGTGCCTTCTCTTTTCTAATGGCCGCCTGAGTTTAGACCAATTTGTTTGCACGAAATTTCCACAATACAAGCCTTTTTATTTTTTTTTAATTTTTTTTTTATGCAGTTTACCTAAAGGAGTTTCGCTCACAACAAAGGAAAATAGTTCCCCCCCCCCCCCTTTTTTTTTTACTGCACTACAAAGAAGAAAAAGCTTCAAGCACAGTGAGTGGTCTCCACCCACCCCATCCAAAACGGCTTCTCTCTTCGGTATATCCGCCAAGGAGGAATCGCCGTTTTGACAGTTTGATTTCTAGGAAACCAGAGCAAAGTGAGTGTTCCGATCCTTGAAAAGGCTGTCTTTCTGGTGATCTCGACGTGTTTCTTGCAAAAACTCATCCGTCAGGGTCCACCTTTAAAGACCCACCACGTCACGCGCACTTTCCCTCTTATGCTTGGAAGATTTCCTACCAGCGACAAGAGGGGAAAACACGTGAAAACACTGATTTTCACACATGGGCGTGGTGGGTCTTTAAAGCCGTCAAGTACACATCAACAACAAACTGTACTAAAAATTGAGTGCTCCATGTGTGAAGATGATCATGTGCAGTCTTGAACGCCTAGTTTGTAGATCTCTATCATACGTGTCAACGTCTGGCTAAACCCATCAGCTGTAGGGAGGAGGTCCACCAGGTCATGAGACTGTGCTGGCTGGAGAGGTTGCGTTATTAGTTATTCCTTCTTTCTTTCTTCTTATGCTTTCCCAGGCCATATGGCCATAATGGGTAAGGCACGTATGTGTCCGGTTTTCAGTTTTCACTGGTCTCCCCGCTGCGTACAGCCGACACATTCCGATTTTGGAGGAGCTCAAATGAGAAAAACTATGGGGAAATAGGCAGGAGAATGGGCGCCAATAAGTCAGGAAAGATAGTAGATGACAGAGAGCAAAGGGAAAAAGGCAGAGTCAAAGAGAGTGGCAGATTAGAGGAAGTTACAAGCACATAACTTCCAGAAGGTGGAGAAACTATTTTTTGCGAAAGACCCCCCGGGGAGAGACTCGTGGAGGGGGCGGGGTCGTCCAGCTCCCCGTATGGAGGCACGAGGCATCCACCCACTGCCCCAGTTTACATGATAAACTTCTTCTAGTGTTCAGATTCTTTCACACATTTTTGGGGAAATCTGTCTTTTGAAGCACACAGAGCGCCACTCAGTTACCATCGCATCATTGCATCTATCGCATCTGCGGAAGTTACAAGCGCAGAACTTCCTTCCTTTAACTCCTCACAGCTCGGTCTTTTGTGAACGTCCTAAATGTCCCCATAGCAGAGTGAAATGCTTTGAAAATTCCAGTAACTACCGTCAAATGCGGATTACAGTGGAACCTCCTTTATAAGACCTCCCATTATAAGACTCCCTCCCACATAAGACCTACTTCTCTGAGACATTGCCCTTCTTTGTAAGTATTAAAATGACCTCCCTTATAAGACCCCCCTTCCCTTATAAGACCTCATTTTGGATGATTTTTTAAGGTCTTATAAGGGAGGTTCCACTGTACAACTATAAGCCGCTATTTATTCCCTTAACTTTGGTCCATGCGGCTTCTATGTGGATTATTCAAATTTTATGTTTATTAGTCATTTTAGTGTTATGGAATCTGCTTCCAGACACGTTTTCAGCCTGTTCTTTAGCTGTTAAAACTGGTTTTGACACTTAATAGATTCAAATCCCATGTTAAAAAGTTTTAGATCTTTAAATACTCATGCTGTACTAGCATACTTTATATTTTTGTGTAGGCAAAGTCTACTGCTTTTTTTGCTTAACTTTGTCAACTTTTTTGTTTGAATAATTTTCTTTGCGGCTTATATAGTGCTGCAGCATATATGTAAAAAAATACCTAATTTTATGTAAATTTAAGAGATGCGGCTTATATACATCTTTTTATATACATCTTATGTACGGCTTATAGTCCAGTTTTTATGGTACAGTCCTTTAAATTAGGGAAAAACAACAGTGGCTTTTCCAATACTGTTAACAAAAAATCCAGACCCATATGTTTTCATATTAGTTTTGATCAACATAACGAGACAGTGGGTGGATGCCTTACGCCTCCATACGGGGAGCTGGACAACCCCGCCCCCTCCACAAGTCTCTCCCCGTGGGGATACCGGGGGGGGTGGTGGTGTTGTCTTTCGTAAAAATAGTTCCCCCACCTTCTGGAAGTTCTGTGCTTGTAACTTCCTCTAATCTGCCACTCTCTTTGACTCTGCCTTTTCCCTTTGCTTTCTATCATCTACCAGTACTATCTTTCTGACTTATGGGCCCCATTCTCCTGCCTTTTTTTCCAAAAAAAATACTTCCAAATAAATGTTCTCCTTTGAACTCCTCCGAAATCAGAATGTGCCGCAGCGGGGAGACCAGTGAAAACTAAAAAAAAACCCGGACACATACGTACCTTACCCATTATAGCCATATGGCCTGGGAATGCAGAAGAAGAAGAAGATCAACATAACTAATGAGCAGTGTTGTTCTTTGTTGATTAGACAGTCGCAGTGTTGATGTGTTCTTCTTCTCTTCTTGTCGCCAAAATCTCCTCCCTCCACCCCCCCACCCCCCTCCTCTCTTGTGCCCCTTAACTCATTCGCATTGTAACAATTTTGAATTATTAAAAAACCCTCATAAAATCACTCCAGCCATGCACACAAACAAAACATACATAAACAAAAGGAGAAATGAAGGAAGATTACAGGTTTTTGCTTCATGTTTAGACATAGGGAAGTGCTAGAAAAACTCTCCTCACCGATTGGTTACCCCCACAACAAACCACTACAAAAGCAAAGTCAGGGGCAAAATTTTTGGTCTAAGGGAGCGAAGCGAGTTTAGAAGTGACCAAAGATATGGTGTGCACACAGATTTACTTCCCTTGAAGCAAATGCATCAAATTGACATCTATCTATTAATTCCGGACATATATGGCCGGAACGACTTGAATGAGTTGATGTATTCCCACCCCATCTCTCTTAGACTCTCTTCTTCAGGCAGAAATATGACCACAGACTATCAGAATTGAGATTAGTACAGTGGAACCTCCCTTATAAGACTTTAAAAAAATCATCCAAAATGAGGTCTTATAAAGGAGGGGTCTTATAAGAGAGGTAATTTTAATACTTACAATAAGGGCAATGTCTCAGAGAAGTTGGTCTTATGTGGGAGGGAGTCTTATAAGGGAGGTTCCACTGTACTGCTTGTGTTGTGTAAGAACGAAAATGATATAAAAAAACAAGCAATGTTTCTTTATGAAGCATTCAGATGATGTAGTGATTTATGCCCCCATGGGGATACCGGGGGTCTTTTGTATAAATAGTTCCCCCACCTTCTGGAAGTTCTGTGCTTGTAACTTCCTCTTATCTGTCACTCTCTTTAACTCAGCCTTTTCCCTTTGCTTGCTGTCATCTACTATCTTTCTGCTTAACCGGTTCATTCTCCTGCCTTTAAAAAACCCAAAAACACTTTCAAAAAGATTTCCTCCAGCCGAACGAAGTGGGACTTGCTGGCCCTAGCTATTTCTTAGTTAGGCGCATAACAGCAGCATGACACAACTGCGCTCATAATTGACGGGAAACTGTCTGAGCATTGAAGAAGATGAATGTAGTGGTTTATTGTAGGCGCTTGGTTGTGTTATCAATTCGTTTCATTCTTTAGCTTTATTTTCGATGCGTTTATTTCACACGCTTTTGTAATCTCATCCCCCTTCTAGTTGGGCCGTGGCCCTTCTGAGGTGAAACACATATCGTTTTTGTGTCTCCTCTTCATGGTTTTTCTGTGGTAAACATTGCTGTTTCAGTGATGTGCATAAATGTTGGCTATAAGTGCTCTGTGGTTTGATTTTCTCTCCTTATGTTCTTCACGATTCGCTCAGTTTCCTGTCAATTATGAGCAGCAGATGCATCATGCTGCCGTGATGCGCCTAATTAGTCTAGCATGTCAGGCTTCGGCTGGATGAAATCTTTGAAAATGTTTCTTGAAAGCAAAGTCAGGAGAATGGACTGGTTAGGCAGAAAGGTAGTAGATGATGACAGTAAGCAAAGGGGAAAGGCTGAATCAAAGAGAGTGACACTGACAGATTACAGGAATTTACAAGCAAAGAAGTTCCAGAAAGTAGTGGGACTATTTGTACGATAGACCCCCCGGTATCCCCACAGGGGTTTTTCTCCTTATGATATTTTTTGTGTTTCGTTTAATCTGTTTCTACTCGTCGTTTCAGTGGCGAGGAGCGGCCGACGTTCAAGGAGTTAATCCCCATCATGGAAGAGCTCTACCTCAGCCACCGTGAGGCCAACATCTAGTGCAGCTGCACCGCAATGGGACACTTGAGTGCATGTGTACCTGTACTGTTGGGGTCAATATCTAGTGCATATACACTGTAGTGGATTGTTTTGATTGCGTGTGCGCCTGTGATGCAGTTATCTAGGCCAACATCTGATAGGATATTTTAAGCGCTTGTGTACCTGTAATGCTGTTACCCAAGACCAACATCGAGTACGCCTGCGCCTTAATGTCTTTACAAGGCCAACTTCAGGTGTGTTTTAGCCAATAGAACACATTGAGTGCACATGCTCTTGTATCAGTTACCAATGGCCACATTTATTGCAGTGTGCTTGCACCACAATTGACTAACCACATGCGCTGTAACGGTGCATCGAAAGTACACATGCACCCTGTCCAACAAACATTCCAGTGCTCCTGCAGCAAAGGTGACTCACCTAAGTGCTTCTGTACCGGGACCTTTCAATGCATCCGCGCGATGACCTCGGTACTGACGTACCACTGACTTTTTTTGTTTAGTGCATTTCTTCAGTGCATGTGCGCCCCAGACTTTTATGGAGCTTAGTGCAAGCGTGTACAAGTGCTACACTTTGACAGTGACTTGTCACTTGGGCCTTTCAAGTGCTGCCCCAACAAACCATTGTGACTTGCTGAGTTTGGGCATCGCGTCGCTAACACCCAAAACTGATGTTTGACTCCGTCTTGCAATTTTTTTCTATTTTGTGGCAAAACTGCTTCTTTTTCTGAGCTGAAATCTAAAATAATCATTCTTTTCTTTGCTTGATGTCTGCCATTGCATTCCAGAAATATTGACTCTAGTGTGTTAGCTTGTTTTTTTCTTCTTCTGAAGTTGTCATCTGTTTGTTTGTTTGTTTTGTTGAATTGGATTTGTTTGGACATGAGTGTTTCCATACTAATGACATGATAGTGACAGTGTTGTTTTTGATGTTGTCCCCATACCCTGGCTTTTAAAGACTCCAAGGATCATCCCACCCGCCAAGGCATTTGAAACGCTATGGCACCAACATGACACCAGCTAGTGATTGAGAGCATTACCCTGCCCTGTGGGCAGCCACAATCCGACTTCAGGAGGATGTGACGGTGTATTCTTCATACTGTTGAGGTGAACCGTAACGTATTGTTGTTTTGACGCATTAGTGTTTCCGTACTAATGAAATTATAGTGATAGTGTATTTTTTATACTTTGAGGGGAAGCATAACATATTGGGGTTTTGACGCATTAGTGTTTCCATACTGATTAAATGATAGTGACCATGTATTTTTTATACTTTGAGGGGAAGCGTAACATATTGGGTTTTGACGCAGAAATTGAAAGTAACCACTCCCTGGCTTCTGTGCTGTTACATTTTTTCACAGAGAAACAAGATTGATAACTAAGGATTCATTATCAACTGGAGCCGCTGTGGCTTTTGATAACTAAGGATTCATCATCAACTTGAGCCGTTGTGGCTTTTGATAACTAAGGATTCATCATCAACTTGAGCCGTTGTGGCTTTTGATAACTAAGGATTCATCATCAACTGGAGCCGTTGTGGCTTTTGATAACTAAGGATTCGTCATCAACTGGAGCCGTTGTGGCTTTTGATAACTAAGGATTCATCATCAACTGGAGCCGTTGTGGCTTTTGATAACTAAGGATTCATCATCAACTGGATCCGCTGTGGCTTTTGATAACTAAGGATTCATTATCAACTGGAGCCGCTGTGGCTTTTGATAACTAAGGATTCATTATCAACTGGAGCCGTTGTGGCTTTTGATAACTAAGGAATCATTATCAACTGGAGCTGTTGTGGCTTTTGATAACTAAGGATTCATCATGAACTTGAGCCGCTGTGGCTTTTGATAACTAAGGAATCATTATCAAGAATCATTATCAACTGAAGTCGCTGTGGCTTTTGATGACGAAGGAATCATTATCCACTGGAGCCACTGTGGCTTTTGATGACAAAGGAATCATAATCCACTGGAGCCGCTGCAGCTTTTGATAACTAAGGAATCATTGTCAGGAATCATTATCTACTGGAGCCGCTGCAGCTTTTGATAACTAAGGAATCATTATCAGGAATCATTATCCACTGGAGCCGCTGCAGCTTTTGATAACTAAGGAATCATTATCAGGAATCATTATCAACTGGAGCCGCTGCAGCTTTTGATAACTAAGGAATCATTATCAGGAATCATTATCAACTGGAGCCGCTGCAGCTTTTGATAACTAAGGAATCATTATCAGGAATCATTATCCACTGGAGCCGCTGCAGCTTTTGATAACTAAGGAATCATTATCAGGAATCATTATCCACTGGAGCCGCTGTGGCTTTTGATAACTAAGGAATCATTATCAGGAATCATTATCAACTGGAGCCACTGCAGCTTTTGATAACTTTTGATGAGACTTAGAGGTCCCGTGTGTGCGAACGCATGCACAAGATCTTGCTGCGCACGTTTAAAGCTCATTCCACTATTCGGCAGGAGTGGGCCATGTTGTGCCGGTGGAATGGATGAAACGAACTCACATTAGCACGCATCCTGTGCGCCGATAGCTAGTCTGAACGAAGCCTTTGGGCGTGGGGCGGGATAAACATACCCAATCGGAAGAAGAATAAGGACTGTAGGGTGTCATTTTCAGTAATAACGGTGATCAACTTTATATCACTGCCAACGTTTCTGGAACTTGTGCTTGCTGTGTCTGTCTTAACTGTAAAACGTTGGCGCCTCCAAACTACATTTTATTTTATTTTTTTGCCAGCAGATGATGCGTTTACTATGCAAAATTGGTTCTCAGGCCACGCCCAAACAACTGCTAAGAGATCATGCGTTTGTGCGTTAACCAAAAACGTGGATGCATTCTGTAAAATAAATAAAATAAAGAAATTTGAAAACGTACTTAATAATTGATTGTAACCGTTGTTTTGCTATTGTATCACTGTTCTAGTTAAAGAGATGTCTGAAATTCGGGGTGCTCCCGCTTGGAGATTGATTGTAACCGTTGTTTTGCTATTGTATCACTGTTCCTATTTAAAGAGATGTTCCTGAAATTCTGGTTGCTCCCACTTGGAGAGAGCGTCATCGCTCATACAGCATCGCCCTTTTTTATGTTGTTTTTTTAATTGTGTGTGTGTGTGACTGAAGGGGGAGGAACTAAGGGGTATTTGGGGGGAGTTTTTTAACCCCTTCACTGCCACCAACGTATTACTTACGTTCTGACTTGATGACATCACTGATGATGCAATCAGATGAAGTAAGGTATAACTCTGATATGCTGGCTTTTGCTTTAACATAATCAAGAGAGTAATAATCCCCAGACCATTTTTATCAGATTGGCTCTATCAGTTGTCTTTATCACGTCATGAATTGTACAATGCGTTTTTCTTTAATTTTTTCTCTGGCAGTCAAGGGGTTAACCGAATTTTGATCTAATTGACAAACTGTCTTTAGATTATGACAATTTAATGGTTGTAAAAGCATTGCTCACCGTTTAGTGTTTTGAAATGATTTGGGTTTTTTTTTTTTCCTTTTCCCTTTGATATGCATTATCTCGTGGTACGCTTTTGTTTTAAAGTATTGTACATTCTTTAAACCATTGCAGATCTTTTTTAACAAAAATGTGATTTGTTGTTATTGTACCTGTTGTACTATATATATTCCCATTAAGATGCAGCCGGGGTCTTGTTTTTCTCTTTCTTTTTTTTCCATAAAAAAAAAAGTCCCAATATATCAATTGTGACAATGAACTTACTAATGTATAGAATATTTGTAGATAAACCTTCACTCATGCACTTTCTCTTTCTCTTTCTCTCTCTTTGTCTGTCTCTCTCTCTCTCTCTTTGTTCTTCTTTGTCTCTCAGACAGTTTTTCTGCAATTTTAATGAGCGTAGATGCGTCATGCTTCCGTTGTGCGCCTAATTAAGAAATAGGCCCAGCAAGTCCGACTTCGGGTGGAGGAAATCTTTTTGAAAGTGTTTTGTGGAAAAAGGCAGGAGAATGGACCGGGTATGGCAGAAAGATAGTATATGACAGCAAGCAAAGGGAAAAAGGCAGAGTCCAAGAGAGTGACAGATTTTTTTTTTTACGTGTGAAATGTGTGTGTGTGTGTATGTGCGTTGTGTTTGTGTGTGTGTTTGTATGTGCGTGTGTATGTGCGTGTTTGTGTGAGTGTGTGTGTGTGTGGTGTGTGTTGTGTCCTGGTGTGTGTGGTGTGTGTGTGTGTTGGTGTGTCTGTGTGTGTAGGTCTGAGTGTGTTGTGTGTGTGTGTGTGTGCACGTGCACGCAAACATTGAAAGAGAGAGAGAAAAAATAATGATTGGGAGAAATGGAAGGAGAAGACAAATAGAGAGAGAAAGAGGGAGAGAGAGTGAAGGCTTAGGTTGAAATAGACGATTTTCGGAGAGAAAAAACTAGGGGAGAGCACTTCGTGAAAATTAGAGTTGTTTACCTTCTATTACTCGGTCAAATACCATAGCAACAATGCAACAATGGCTTCGAAGCTTGAAACCGCAGGATGCGAGTCAGCGACTTGCAAACATTTTTTTAAAGAAAAATTAGGTTGGCCAGTAGCCACAAACTGATAAAACTTGCAAAATATGACGTAATAATATAAATGACATATTTTTTTTAGAATGATGCACGGTGTTCTAAATGCTGTATGTCTGCTCAAACACACGAGTCGATAGGCTACGAGAGCCTGATGGTAGAATGACTTTCCCTGTTTGACCGATTGAATTAGGCAAGATGACTCCCACACACCATGAAATTACTCCCCTTAATTATTTCCGAACATTCCTATTGAAATGAAAGGAATGGTCCTGTTTTGTTTTTAACTGGATGTTTTGTGAAAGCATGAAAAAAGGTCATTGTTACAAACTTAAAAAAAAAAAAATTTCTGGCGTTTCATTTTTTTATTAATTAGCTCGTTGGAGTCATGAAGTCAGATGTCTGCCGTCACTGGGAGTCTGTTCAGGTCATTCTTCTTCATTCGCTCAGACAGTTTCCTGTCATTATGAGCGCAAATGCGTCATGCTGCCTATTAGGTTGTATAATGTATTTTATAGTCACAGGGGCGTCTTTGTGAAATTCGGGTTGCTCACACCATGGACAGAGCGCATCGCCGCTAGAGGCAGCGCCTACCAAAATGTAAAAAAAAATTTGCAATGCGATGCGATTTTTGTTGGACTACTGTGAGGCAGGAAAAAGGAGGAAAAGGGACCATGGGGGGGACCACAATTGAAAACACGAAAACTTTTTCACTGCCACTGGTTTATTTTTTTTTTTTAAGGTTTTATGCTTTAAGTATGCTAGTGCATGGGCACACAGGGACCTCGGTTTATCATCTCATCCGAAAAGACTCCACGTTCAGAACGTTAATAAGCCCTAGTGCAGAAGTGATATAAAAAAAACTCTGTACACAGGTTCGAACTCGGGTTCACTTGACACAAGGCGAACGCGCTACCATTGTGCCACTTTACACCCAAACTATGCGACCCTAACTAAGAAATGTTGAGGCCCAGCAAGTTCCGCCTTCGGCTGGAGAAATTCTTTGTAAGAATGTCTTGGGGAAAAAAAAAGGCAAGAGAATGGACGGAAAGGCAGAAAGATAGTAGATGACAGTCAAGCAAAGGGAAAAGGCAGTCAAAGAGCGTGACAGATTAGAGGAAGTTAAAGGCACAGAACTTCCAGAAGGTGGGGAATTATTTGTACGGAAAAAGACTCCCCAGTATCCCCACGGGGGGTGTTCAGGTCATGACGGCAGACAACTGCCGTCTGAATTTTCTTTTCTTTTCCTTTTTTGCACCCACAAATAGCGCTATCCAAGGGAGCTTACTGTTGAAAGTCAAAGTACACTCATTTATGCTTCGGTTGCTTCCCTTAGACCGTACCTCGTAGCCATTTTGGGCCTTATTTTTTTTTAGCGAATTTCATGGAAGTCACTTAGCAACAGCTGTGTTCCTACATAAACAAAATGGCGGCTACAAAAATCAGAAATTCCGTTTTGGGTACTTTACCGAGTGGGTTTTTTTTTATGCGAAAGATGAGTAAGCACACTGACTGTGTGTGGCATTTTATTTGGTAGAGTTATCCTTTTCTTTTGTAAGGTATTGTTTGTTTCTCTCTTGATTACATTATTTGGTAGTGATTTTTTAAAAGTGGCCTGAAACGCGCGGATTCCTGGGGTCGACGTGCTGTATCTGACTGCAACTCCAGTGAGTTAATGCATAATCCACTTAAAAACATGCAATGTCTACCTTATTTTGTATTTGGGGCATGCATTTTTTAGCAGCTTTTATCTCCTATAGCGTTTTGTGTGTGGTTATTTTATTCATATTTTCGTAAGATTTGGGTAAAGCTTTCTGTAACAGAATTTGTTTTTCTTTAGACTTTTGTGCATGCATACAAAGATGTGTGGTGTGTGTGGTTATTTTATTCATATTTTCGTAAGATTTGGGTAAAGCTTTCTGTAACAGAATTTGTTTTTCTTTAGACTTTGTGCATGCATACAAAGATGTGTGATGTGTGTGGTTATTTTATTCATATTTTCGTAAGATTTGGGTAAAGCTTTCTGTAACAGAATTTTGTTTTTCTTTAGAAAAAGGATATTCTTTAGGACTTTATTGTTCACACGTTTTCAGTGCGTGCATACAAAGATGTGTGTGTGTGTGTGTGTGCATGAACATGCACCTTTTTGTTAGCATTTTTCTGGCATTTACTTTATAATAAACTGGGGTGTGTAGCGCTTTCACTACGTATCGAAAGAACTACCCGTTGTTACCACTACGACCCGTAGAGAAAAAATTATGATGACTGTTGCCAATCTGTCAGTTGAATTCCGAAGGATAACCCTATTCCTAACCCTAACACGAACCCTTTTCTTAACCTAACCCTATTATTCCTTACCTAAGTTTAACCCTAACCCTAACCCTTAGTTGCCGCAGTGATTTAGCCCAGTAGTGTTATCGATACGTAGGTGATGACGTAAAGTGATTATCTTGGTCTAGTGTTATCGATAAGTAGTGATAGCCGTAATGATTTATCTTGGTAGTGTTATCGATACGTAGTGATAGCCGTACTGATTTATCTTGGTTGTGTTATCGATATGTAGTGATAAGCCGTACTGATTTATCTCGGTAGGTGTTATCGATACGTTTGTCGATTAGACGTTTTAGTGATTTATCTCGGTAGTGTTATCGATACGTAGTGATAGCCGTAGTGATTTATCCTGGTAGTGTTATTATATGATGTAGTGCATAGCAGTAGTGGAGGTGATTTATTCGTAGTGTTATTGAATGTCATCAATACATAGTGATTGCCCACTAGAACGAGTGTTATTGATCGGTAGTGTTAGCGATAATTTTTGTAAAAAAGGGGGTTTTTTTGATTTTTTTAGACCCCCCGTACAGATTTATCTCGGTAGTGTTATTGATAAGTAGTGATAAGCCATACTGATTTATCCCGGTAGTGTTATCGATATGTAGTGATAGCCGTAGTGATTTATCTCGGTAGTGTTATTGATACATAGTGATAGCCATACTGATTTAGCCCAGTCGTGTTATCGATATATAGAGATAGCCGTGTGAGTTGATTATCCCGGTCCCAGTTTAGTGTTATTGATACGTTGAGATAGCGGGATGTCCCCCATAAACTGCATGCCGGGCATGGAGATTTTTTTTGTTTTCTCTTATTTTTATTATGACTTTAGTGTTGTCTGTTTGTTACTTTATTTCTCTCCATGTAAGTGGTGTCTTTCTCTTTCAGTTTACAACAATGGGTAGTGTGTTGTCTGTATCGTTACTTTATTTCTCTCCATGTAAGTGGTGTCTTTCTCTTTCAGTTTACAACAATGGGCTTCCACTATCACTCCTGATGGGAATGTGTTTGCGATTAATTATACTTTTTTCGGGAGTTTTTACGCTTCTTTTTTGGCAACGTTACTATATAGGATGCGTTTCCCTTTTTGGCGTCTGTATGAATGAATGTTTGCGATTGTGCAGGATTGTTATTGTGCAGGATTGTTATGGAAAGCAAAGAAAAAGGTCGATTGTGCAGGATTGTTATGGAAAGCAAAGAAAAAGGTCGATTGTGCAGGATTGTTATGGAAAGCAAAGAAAAAGGTCGATTGTGCAGGATTGTTATGGAAAGCAAAGAAAAAGGTCGATTGTGCAGGATTGCTATGGAAAGCAAAGAAAAAGGTCCATTGTGCAGGATTGCTATGGAAAGCAAAGAAAAAGGTCGATTGTGCAGGATTGTTATGGAAAGCAAAGAAAAAGGTCCATTGTGCAGGATTGCTATGGAAAGCAAAGAAAAAGGTCGATTGTGCAGGATTGTTATGGAAAGCAAAGAAAAAGGTCGATTGTGCAGGATTGTTATGGAAAGCAAAGAAAAAGGTTGATTGTGCAGGATTGCTATGGAAAGCAAAGAAAAAGGTCCATTGTGCAGGATTGCTATGGAAAGCAAAGAAAAAGGTCCATTGTGCAGGATTGCTATGGAAAGCAAAGAAAAAGGTCGATTGTGCAGGATTGTTATGGAAAGCAAAGAAAAAGGTCGATTGTGCAGGATTGCTATGGAAAGCAAAGAAAAAGGTCCATTGTGCAGGATTGCTATGGAAAGCAAAGAAAAAGGTCGATTGTGCAGGATTGCTATGGAAAGCAAAGAAAAAGGTCCATTGTGCAGGATTGCTATGGAAAGCAAAGAAAAAGGTCGATTGTGCAGGATTGCTATGGAAAGCAAAGAAAAAGGTCGATTGTTGAGGATTGCTATGGAAAGCAAAGAGAAAGGTCCATTGTGCAGGATTGCCATGGAAAGCAAAGAGAAAGGTCCATTGTGCAGGATTGCCATGGAAAGCAAAGAGAAAGGTCGATTGTGCAGGATTGCTATGGAAAGCAAAGAGAAAGGTCGATTGTGCAGGATTGCTATGGAAAGCAAAGAAAAAGGTCCATTGTGCAGGATTGTTATGGAAAGCAAAGAAAAAGGTCGATTGTGCAGGATTGTTATGGAAAGCAAAGAAAAAGGTTCACAACTCTATGTAAAACTGTCGTGCAGTACTATGCAATTTTTAAGCGTTTAAATTTGGATGGCAGATTTTGAAATTTGGTACTGATCTCATGAAAGCAAATATCAGAAACATTAACTAATATATATTAAAAAAAAAAATTAAAGACAAAAGATCGGGGACTCCCCCCCGTGGGGATACCGCGGGTCTTTTGCATAAATAGTTCCCCCACCTTTTGGAAGTTCTGTGCTTGTAACTTCCTTTAATCTGTCAACTCTCTTTGACTCTGTGCCTTTTCCCCTTTGCTTACTGTCAACAACTTTATTTCTGCCTTTTCCTGTCCATTCTCCTGCCTTTTTGTTTTCACGAAACGCTTTCAAAAAAAGATGTCCTACTCCAGCCGAAGTCGGACTTGCGGGGCCTAACTGTTTTTTAGTTTGGCGCATAACGGCAGCATGACGCCTATGCGCTCATAATTGACAGGAAACTGTTCTGAGCGATCGAAGAAGAAGAAGATGGGTCGGGAAGGGGTGTAAAGTATAATTGTAGATCTAGAAGGTGATTGGTTGAATGTTTTAAGAAAGTAAAGACTATTTTGGAAGCGCTCAGATGCACGATGACTGAATTATATTTATATGACGTGCAGACGTTTGGAAAGTCCTTCTCTGGTTGTGTGTCTGTAGCCTCTGCAGTGTTGTGCTATATGTGGGGACAGTCCTGAGGATAACCATAGAAGCTGACGGGGGCTATAACAGACTACTGGGAAAAGGGAAGCGTGCGTGGTTTCATTAGAGACCGGGATTAGTGAGATAGAGAGAGAGAGGGAGAGACTCTTAAAATACAAGAGGAAAGAGAAGGGTCGTTGATTCGATTCCCTCATGGGAATGGCATGTTCCCTCAATTGCGAAAACAATAGGACACAAGGCCGCTTCAACTGTTACAGAATGGGACAGTTGTCCTGGCAGAGTCCAAGACAACAGGACATGCAAATTTAATAGGTCAATGTCGGGGAAAAAAGGAAAATCGTAAAATTAAAAAATTAAAAAAATGTACAACACATGGTAGGACTGGCATTGATGAAAGTGACCACAGTGCTGAAACTGCATGCATGTGATGGTGAATGTGGTGTTGTGTGTCCAGTCTGTTCCTGTCTGTCGTGTTTGTGTGTCTGTCTCTCTCTCTGTATGTGTGTGTAAGAGAGAGAGAGAGAGAACTATAAAGGATCTTTGAAAACCACTGGTGTATGAATTGGTTATGATTTTGTCATGTGACTCAATTGATGAATTATTTATGAGCTGACCAAGAGAAAACCCGTTGAGCTATATTGAGCTATTGATATGTATGCGTTGGCATATTGACCTTCATGTTTATGCATTGTTTTGCTAAATTTGTTTCGCATGTAGCAGACTTTTTTTTCTTGATCTTTTTTGGTTGTTTTGTTTAATCTGTTGGATTTTTGGATGTACATTTTTTTGGCCTTCAATTTATGCATATACTATATCTCTCTCTGTACACACACAGAGACAGACACAGACCACACACACACTAATGATACCTTGAGAGTTTGCCTGTTGCTGTTTCCATCTTTGTTTTGAATAAATGCTACAAAAAGTCTAACTCCAGATTTTGACAAATATTGGCTTCTTTTTTTTTAATTGTAATTTTGCATCAGCACTTTTAGCATTTCATAAACTGTCGTGAAAACTTTAAAAAACTATTATTGATTTGGGGGGGGGGGGGGGAGGGGGGGATTTTTTGGGCTTTTTTTTATAATGAAAAGGCAAGCAGGCCTAATACAAAATTAACAGAGCTCTCTGCAATGCCATGACTTTATAATTATTCCTGAATTATGGCTAGGATTGGATATCGTGTACAATTGTTTTCTTGTGAATTGATTGCTTCTCTGCCCGTGGGGATACTGAGGATCTTTCGTAAAAAAAATAGTTCCCCATACCTTCTGGAAGTTCTGTGCTTGTTGTAACTTCCTCTAATCTGTCACTCTCTCAATGACTCTGCCTTTTCCCTTTTGCTTACTATCATCTACTTATCTTTCTGACTTTTTGGCCCCATTTTCCTGCCTTTTTTCTCCAACAAAATCTTCCATTTAATTTGTCTCTTTTGAGCTCGCTCCGAAATCGGAATGTGTCGGATGTACGCAAGCGGGGAGACCAGTGAAAAACTGAAAAACCAGACATATAACGTACCTCACCCATTATGGCCATAATGGGGAAACACAGAAGAAGAAGAAGATTGCTTTCAAGGTAATGACGACAAATACGTTGTCTCTTCTGCCTAAATTTCTATTCTGAAATGCTGAAATTAATGAAAATGCTTAAATAACTTCCATCTATGCATGTTTCCAAACTGATTTTTTACTTTATTATTATATGTTAAACTTAGTTAATATGTGGAAAAAAGACACACGACTTGGTGTTTAAAATTGGAAAACTGGTATGTGTTGCCATGTCACGTTCACCTTTGATGTTTGTGCATCTCTGTGAACTTTGTTGGCTGTTTTGAAGTGTTACGGGGCCCCACCCCCCACAAAAAAAAAACCCAGGGGGGGG
>CM065680.1:62454631-62460152 GCA_017654935.2 Phymorhynchus buccinoides
ATTTCAGAATAAGAAGGAAACATCAAGAACGAGACCAAAACATCTAGAACACTCCTCAGAAGAAAACGTCCGAAGAATAATCTTGAAAGAAACGTCAAAAGCGAGACAGAAACCATCCAGAATAAGAAGGAAACATCAAGAACGAGACAGAAGCATATCTAGAACAAGAAGAAAACGTCAAGAATAATCCTGAAAGAAACGTCAAAAGCGAGACAGAAACCATTCAGAATAAGAAGGAAACGTCAAGAACGAGACAGAAACATCTAGAACAAGAAGAAGACATCAAGAATAATCTTGAAACGTCAAGAGCGAGAAAGAACCCATCAAGAATAAGAAGGAAGCATCAAGAACGAGACCGAAACACCAAGAATAATAAAGGAAACGTCAAGAACAAGAAGAAAACATTAAGAACAAGAAGAAAATAAGATCACAAAATAGGTTTTAAGCGCTCTTACCAAGTTTTCGTCGATGAATTGCAACAAAAGTGTCCCTTTCCACTAATGGATGGAAACAGAAACGGTTGGAGTGTCCACGTTTGGTGTTGTGCGGAGAAGGATATTCGTTGGACATCTGGGCCGAGTCGTGATTCCCCAGGACACGAAACCTGGGAACGATGGCATACGCTTTATCTTCAACCAGGTCAGTCTGTGGTGTGTGTGTGTGTGGTGTGGTGTGTGTGGTGTGTGTGGTGTGGTGGTGTTTGTGTGTGCGTGTGTGTGTGTGTGTGATGTGTGTTTGTGTGTGTGTGTGTTTTTCTGTCTGGTCTGTCAATGTTGTCTTGTTCGGCACCTGTCTGCTTGTCTGTTTGCTTTGTCTGTGGATTTATGTCTGTGAGTTTGTCTGTTTGTCTGTTTGTCCATCTGCCGTCTGTCTGTCTGCCTGCCTGCCTGTATGTGTGTCTTGTCTGTCATATGTCTGTCTTGTCTGTCTGTCTGTCTGTTTTGTATGCCTGTTTTTGTCTGCCTGCCAGTCTGCCTGCCTGTCTGTGTGTGTCTTGACTGTCAGTTTGTTTGTACTGTATTATATGTCTCTGTCTGTTGTATGCCCATCGTCTGAAGAGGGGCATTATATGCCAGTCTGTCTATGTCTGTCTTGCTTATCTGTCTGCCTGTCTGTGTGTGTACCCTGTGTCTCTCTGTCTCTCCTCTCTCTCTCTCCCTCTCTCTCCCTTTCTCGGTGGGTTTTGTCTGACTGTCGATCAGTCTCTGTCTGTGTGTGTCTTTTCTGTGGTTGTGTGCGGGTGTGGGGGGGGGGGTTGTTCTCTCTCTCTCTCTCTCTTCTCTGAGGGTTGGGTGGAAAAAAAGCATGTAACGTGCTTATCTCATGTTCCGGGTTAAATAAAATTTCGTTGGCTTTCTCTCTTGCTTTCCTCTCTCTCTCTCTCTGTCGGCTGGTTTGTGTCTGTCTGTCTGTCTAATGTCTGTTCTGTTGTCTCGTGTCGGTCTGCTCAGTTTGTCTGTCTTATCTGCGTATGTCTTGTTCTGTCTGTGTGTGTCTTGTCTATCAGTTGTTGTCTGTCTATGTGTGTCTTGTCTATGCGTTGTCTGTCTATCTGCTCTGCTGTCTTTCTGTCTTTCTGCTGTCAGTCTGTCCTGTCTGGTTTGTCTGTCGGGTCTTGTCTGGACGGAATTGCTTCTTCAACGTCCTATGTTGAATTTGCGGTGCCCGAGATATGGCTAAAAATAGATTTTCGGTTTTCAAGGTCCGTACGTCAAGGTCAAGGTCACGACCCGGCCAAATGGTTTGCGCCGATCTCTTCCTATTAAGGAGGCAACCCTTCTACAACAAAAATTTGACGCGATTCGGTCAAGCGCGTTCGGGAGATATCCTTGGGAAGACCAGAAACACACCCTTAGTCTGTGATGACTCTGATAATGCCAAGCTGACATAATGTTTTATTGCCCTACAATTCATGTAGTTGGATTACTTAATTTGTTGTGTATTTTCCTTTTTTCTGTTCTTTTTTTCTGACTTTATGTATATAAGTGTTTACTACTGTTGTTGATTTTATGTATTTATTTTTTCAATGTAAATTGGTTTTGCCGGTGTGCAGTCCTTACTGTGCAACTTAAATATTAGAGTCCGCTTTATAAGATCTTAGCTTGTTGTACTCGAGTCATAAATGTATGCGCTTTGTTATGATTTCATTCTTGAATAAAATTCTTGTTTAAACCAATTAAACCCCCCCCAAAAAAAACACCACCAAAACAAACAAACAAACAAAAATACAAACCAGGCCCATCGCAATAGTCCGTCTTGGTTGACGGACTAAAATAATTTCGCTGACCAGCACACACCAGTACTCAGCATACCAGTACTGGCGTTATGGTACTCAGCGTTAGGATCAGGGACAGTGACTATCTGTGTGCCAAACTGGAAGAGAATTGGATTATAAATCGTGCGATGTGCGCCGCTTGTACCTTTTCACAAAACCCGGCGAAATGAGACACGAACATTGACCCGAAATTTGGAACGTGTAGGACCATTCATAAACGTGCGCGATAGAGCCAATTACATTTGCGCTGACCGGCATTTCAAAGCCAGTTCACAAGAAACAGTTTACCCAGAAAAGACTCAGTACGCGCTGCGGGCAAGAAAGAAAAGGGTTGGAGAGCGGAGATACTTTTGCGAGGGACGGGGTGGGAACGGGATGAGAGAAGAAGATGGAAGGGGAGAGAGACAAAGTAATCATACAAATATTCGCGGGACCCGGCGAAACCGGTGCTCAAACGTTACGGTACTGCGTTACGGTACTGGCATTACCGGTACTAGGCGTGCGCTAGTATAAGTAATTTACTTACAATACTACAACATTCTTGACTGTTATTATGAAAAGTACTTTGGTAAGCTAAAGTGGCTTAAAAAATTGAACAGACGTAATTTTTTAAGGCTCGAACATATTAAAACGAACGACTTTATAAATGAAACTCGAAACGATGTGTGCTTATTTACTAAACAACAAGAGAGACAACGGTCACGTGACCTTGAATTTTCTAAATGACGTTCAAATTGTTTCTTTTGGGAGTAATTATATGATGTTAAAATTAAAACAGTCCTTCAAAGGATTGTTATTTCAACATCATTACTTCAAGTGTAAAAAAAAAGAAGTGATTTCCAATGCTACCGGTCAAGATCTTATGTTTTATCTAAATCTTCACTTGACTCGCAAATCTGTAAATTATTGATCTATATTTGATGCGCAAATAAAAATAAGTTTCATGGTGAAGTGTATGGACTACTAAAATTTCATGTAAGTTCATCAGATTTCAAAGCTACTCGGGGTTTCCTTGTCTGTGACGATCGGCGTAGACTGCTTCGTCCTAGATGTGGTGCCGATTATATGTTATTCAGCCGTTGCACGTTTTATTTACGGGTCTTGTCATCACGGTAACGGTTTTAACCGCATTTTCACCGTTTTTAAATTTTTAATTGGGAAT
Organism: Phymorhynchus buccinoides; assembly: GCA_017654935.2. Taxonomy (NCBI): domain Eukaryota; kingdom Metazoa; phylum Mollusca; class Gastropoda; order Neogastropoda; family Raphitomidae; genus Phymorhynchus; species Phymorhynchus buccinoides. The sequence continues at coordinate 62,458,069 of CM065680.1, forward strand.
ACGTCGGATAGCTGTTAAAAACAGGCCAGCGTGTCTACTTTCGTTTCGGTATGCGTTCGATTTGGAATCGGCAATTCCCACCACGCACAAAGCCGTCAGAGTAAGGTGGTGAAAAAAAATGCGGCTTAACGAGGCGTGGTTACTGCTACAAATATCTGTATATTTTTCAAAAATCGGGACCCTTTACTGGTAGCACTGCCTACGGGCATTGCCTCCAGTATTGTTCCCACCATCTTTGTATTTACAAATGCCCTCCATGGCTAAAGGGGCGTAAACCCTATTTCATATTTTCAAGTGTTTTTGGGACACTTTCGATGGGTGATGATACGTGCAATTTCAATAGGACTCTTAACACTGACCCAACTCATGAAGTGATGTATTATTTAATAAAATCGACCCAAAAAGATTTGTCCAAAGGCGGGTTGCTAGCAATCGACTTGTGAAAGGGCGACTCAATTGACTGAATATTTACGAGCTAACAAGAGAAAACCCGTTGACCTATATAATATGTATGCATTAGCATATTGACCTTCATGTTTATGCATGTTTGCAAATTAGTTTCACGTGCTAGCAGATTGTTTTTTTCTGATTCATTTTTGTTTGTTTCGTTTAGTCCGTTTGGATTTTGGAGGTACATTTTTTGGCCTCTATTTATGCATATACATCTCTGTACACACACACACAACACACACACACACACAGACCGGCAGGACAGACACACAAAGACACCTGAATACGTGCTGTTTCTCTTTGAATAAAATGTAAAACTAACTCCAGATTTTGAAAAATATTGTGTAATTTTACATAGTATTCTACTTTTACCATTTTGATAAACTGTCAGTGAAAATAAATGCTTTATTGATTTGTTTGGGGTGGAGTGAGACTTCTTTTTTTAAAATAAAAAAAAGACAAGCAACCTAACAAACATTAACGAGCTCTCTGCCTATGCCATGACTTTATAATTAGTCCTCAATTATTGGCTAGGATGGAAATCATGTACAATGTTTTCTCTGAATGATTGCTTTCAAGGTAATACAGTGGAACCTCCTTAAAGACCTCCCATTATAAGAATCCGCCACAAAGACCTACTTCTCTGAGACATTGCCCTTCTTGTGAGCATTAAAATTACCTCCCTATCAGACCCTCCACCATAAGATCTACTTCTCTGAGCACATTGCCCTTTTTGTATTAAAATTAATCATCCTTATAAGACCCCTCCCTTATAAGACCTCATTTTGGATGGTTTTTAAGGTCTATTAGGAGGTTCCACTGTAATGGATAATACGTTGTCACTTTGCTAAAATTATAGTCTGAATGAAACTCTGAAAGCAAGATACGTGTTAAATAACTTCCTCATGCATGTTTCCAAATGATTTTTTCCTTTTATTATTATCTAAAACTGTTAATATGTGGAAAAAAGTAACACGACTTGTGTTTTAAATTGGAAAAATGGTTTATGTCGTCGGTATGAAATTCAAAAACCTTGTATCTCGATTGGGGTGGTTCGGAGTTAGAACTTGTCAGCTTTCTCATTTTTCCCGCCACCTTCCACAAATGCTCGTATCTCTAACGAATTTTATCTGGGGTAAATGCGGTTGTCGAAAATAGACGGAAAAAACTCGTAAGTCCCACATCAGATTAGTTACGACAAAACCTGGTATCTCGTCTTTCAAGTAAAAAAAAAAAAAAAAATCACTAATTTTTACCAAATGCAGAACTAAAATCTCAAGTCTTGAACAACATATTCATCATAGTTAATCAATCGTGGTCAACGCGGTTAATTTTTAAAAGTTTTTTCATTTTCTCAAACAGTACAAAAATTGAGATACGAGGGTTTTTGAAGTCACCGCGATCGGTTGCCATGTCACATTCACCTTTGATGCTGTAACAAATTATTCCTTCCTGTGAACTTGTTGCTGGTTTTGAAGTGTTTACACACCCCACCACACACACATGGAGAAAGTTGGCAAGAGTGGGTCAAGACGTTCGCCCCTGAACAAATATAATGCGTGGGTGGGGGGGAATTGCAGCTGTGAGTGACACGGGTTAGAAATCCCGGCCTCCTCGCCACTTTCTTTTAGTTT
>CM065680.1:62460652-62470652 GCA_017654935.2 Phymorhynchus buccinoides
GACAAACTGATAGACAAGACACACAGGGACAGACAGACAAGACAGACAAGACAGACAGACACACAGACAACAGACAAACAGACAGACAGACACACAGACAGACAAAACTGACAGACAAGACAGACAGACACAGGCAGACAGACAGACAGACAAGACTCAGGCAGACAGACAGACAGACAAACCACACTGACAGAGAGAGAGAGAGAGAGAGAGAGAGATGAGAGAGAGAGAGAGAGAGAGAGAGAGAGAGAGAGAGAGAGAGACCACCCCAACCCCCCCCCCCACACACACACACACACACACGACACACAGACAGACAGACACAGAGACAGACAGCAGACAAGATACACAGACTGACCGGTTTCCAGACGTTCGAGACAAGTGATTGTTCATAAAATGAAGAGTTCTTACCAAGTGATTATTCATAAAACGAACAGTTCTTACCAAGTGATTGTTCATAAAATGAAGAGATCTTACCAAGTGATTAATCATAAAACGAATTAATTTGACAAAGTGATTTTTCATACAATGAAGAGTTCTTACCAAGTGATTAATCATAAAACGAAATGTTTTGACCAATTGATTGTTCATACAATGAAGAGTTCTTACCAAGCGATTATTCATAAAACGAATTGTTTTGACCACGTGATTGTTCATAAAATTAAGAGATCTTACCAAGTGATTATTCATAAAACGAAGAGTTCTGACCACGTATTTAGTCATAGCACGAAACAAATGACAAACAAGACATGTGAACACAGACAACAGAAACAGAGACAGACATAAATACAGACAAAAGACACCGACAGAGAGAGAGAGAGAGAGAGAGAGAGAGAGAGGGAGAGAGAGAGAGAGAGAGAGAGAGAGGAGAGAGAGAGAGAGAGAGAAGAGAGAGAGAGAGAGAGAGAGAGAAACACACCCCACACACAGAGACAAGACAGACAGACAAAACACACCGACAGAGAGAGAGAGAGAGAGAGAGAGAGAGAGAGAGAGAGAGAGAGAGGAGAGAGAGAGAGAGAGAGAGAGATTACAGACACACACACACACACCCCTCACACAGACACAAGACACACACACAGACAAACACACCGACAGAGAGAGAGAGAGAGAGAGAGAGAGAGAGAGAGAGAGAGAGAGAGAGAGAGAGAGAGAGAGAGAGAGAGAGAGAGAGAGAGAGAGAGACTAGACATACACCGATACAGGTACACACACATATAGGCAGACAGATAGGCAGACAGACACAGACAGACAAGACAGACTGGCATTTAAAGCACATAGACAGACAGACAGTCAGATACATAGACAGATAAGACAGACAAACAAACTGACAGTCAAGACACACACAGACAGACAGGCAGACTGGCAGGCAGACAAAAACAGGCATGCAAAACAGACACACAGACAGACAAGACAGACACATGACAGACAAGACACACATACGGGCAGGCAGACAGACAGACAGGCAGATGGACAAACAAACAAACAGACAAACTCACAGACAAAACACACAGACAAAGCACACAGACAAGCAGACAGGCGAAACAGACACATTGACAGACAAGACAGAAAACACACACACACACACACACACACACACACACACACACACACACACACACACACACACACACACACACACACACACACACACACACACACACACACACACACAGACTGACCGGTTTGAAGATAAAGCGTAGCCATCGTTCCCAGGTTCGTGTCCTGGGGAATCACGACTCGGCCACATGTCCAACGAATATCCTTCTCCGCACAACACCAAACGTGGACACTCCAACCGTTTCTGTTTCTGTTCATTAGTGGGAAGGGACACTTTTGTTGCAATTCATCGACGAAAACTTGGTAACAGCGCTTAATACCTGTTTTCTGATCTAATTTATTTCTTGTTCTTAATGTTTTCTTCTTGTTCTTCACGTTTCCTTTATTATTCTTGGTGTTTTGGTCTCGTTCTTGATGCTTCCTTCTTATTCTTGATGGGTTCTTTCTCGCTCTTGAAGCTTCAATATTATTCTTGATGTCTTCTTCTTGTTCTAGATGTTTTTCTCTCGTTCTTGACGTTTCCTTCTTATTCTGAATGGTTTCGCTATCACTTTTGACGTTTCTTTCAGGATTATTCTTGACGTTTTCTTCTTGTTCTATATGCTTCTGTCTCGTTCTTGATGTTTCCTTCTTATTCTGGATGGTGTCTCTTGACGTTTCTTTGAAGATTATTCTTGACGTTTTCTTCTTGTTCTAGATGTTTTGGTCTCGTTCTTGATGTTTCCTTCTTATTCTGAGATGGTTTCCGTCTCGCTCTTGACGTTTCTTTCAAGACTATTCTTGATGTTTTCTTCTTGTTCTAGATGTTTCTGTCTCGTTCTTGACGTTTCCTTCTTATTTTGGATGGTTTCTGTCTCGCTCTTGACGTTTCTTTCAAGATTATTCTTGACGTTTTCTTCTTGTTCTAGATGTTTTGGTCTCGCTCTTGATATTTCCTTCTTATTTGGGATGGTTTCTCTCGCTCTTGACGTTTCTTTCAAGATTATTCTTGACGTTTTCTTCTTGTTCTAGATGTTTCTGTCTCGTTCTTGATGTTTCCTTCTTATTCTGGATGGTTTCTGTCTCGCTCTTGACGTTTCTTTCAAGATTATTCTTGACGTTTTCTTTTCGTTCTAGATGTTTCGGTCTCGTTCTTGACGTTTCCATCTTATTCTGGGTGGTTTCTGTCTCGCTCTTGACGTTTCTTTCAAGATTATTCTTGATGTTTTCTTCTTGTTCTAGATGTTTCTGTCTCGTTCTTGATGTTTCCTTCTTATTCTGGATGGTTTCTGTCTCGCTCTTGACGTACGTTTCAAGATTATTCGTAACGTTTTCTTCGTGTTCCAGATGTTTCGGTCTCGTTCATGATGTTTCCTTCTTATTCTGGATGGTTTCTGTCTCGCTTTCGTTTGAAGAAGCAATTCGTCCAGACAAGACAGACAGACAAACTGACAGACAAAGACACAGATCGACATACAAGACAGACAGGCAGACAGGCAGAAAGACAGAAAGACAGATAGACAGACAAGACACACAGAGACAGACAGACACAGACAAACTGATAGACAAGACACACAGACAGACACACAGAGACAGACAGACAGACAGACACACAGAGACTGACAGACAAGACACACAGACAGACAAGACAGACAGCGACAGGCAGAAAGACAGACAGACAGACAGACATAGACAAGACAGACAGAGACAGGCAGACAGACAGACAAACTGATAGACAAGACACACAGGGACAGACCCACAGACAGACAAGACAGACACAGACAAGACAGACAGACAAAACTGACAGACAGACAGACAGACAAGACAGACAAACAGAGACAGACAGACAGACAGACAAAACACACCACACAGACAGAGACAGAGAGAGAGAGACAGACAGAGAGAGAAGAGAGAGGAAGAGAGAGAGAGATGAGAGAGAGAGAGAGAGAGAGAGAGAAGAGAGAGAGAGAGAGAGAGACAGACACACTCCAGACAGAGACAAGACAGACACACAAAACACACCGACAGAGAGAGAGAGAGAGAGAGAGAGAGAGAGAGAGAGAGAGAGAGACAGAGAGAGAGAGAGAGAGAGAGAGAGAGAGAGAGAGAGACACACACACACACCCCTCACACAGAAACAAGACACACAGACAGACAGACAAAACACACCGACAGAGAGAGAGAGAGAGAGAGAGAGAGAGAGAGAGAGAGAGAGAGAGAGAGAGAGAGAGAGAGAGAGAGAGAGAGAGAGAGAGAGAGAGAGAGAGAGAGAGAGAGAGAGAGAGAGAGAACACCCAGAACACACACACACACACACACACACACACACACACACAAGACACACAGACAGGTAGACAGACAGACACAGAGACAGACAGGCAGACAAGACACACAGACTGACCGGTTTCCAGACGAAGCGTAGCCATCGTTCCCGGGTTCGTCTCTTTGGGAATCTCGACTCGGCCAGATGTCCAACGAATCTCCTCCTCCGCCACACATCCAACGAATCTCCTCCTCCGCCACACGCAAACGTGGACAATAGAAGAAGCAATTCGTCCACTTTCACCTACGACATGAACATAATAACTACTCTGAAGCGACAGTATGGATTGTCACTCTGCTTTGATGTTCGAGTTTCGAGTTTTTCCTCACAATGTTGGTCCCGTGCCCCGTGGCCGTCTTTCAGTTTCCTCCAAAACACACGGCATTTAGCTATCCACCTTCAATTCAAAGCAGCATTTAAAGTTTTTCTTCATGGCTGTCACGCGCGCCCAAAATCAAACTGATTATTTATTTATATTTTTGCCATGGAACCGGGGAGGTTCAATCACACATGCCGGAGGAAAAGGCCCCTAAGTTTACGTTGAACATTTTAGAAATTGAGCGCAAGAATAATAATGCTCACACTCTTAGACCACACGGACACGATTTTAGGAAATAGAGCGCAGGAATAATACTACTCACATTTTTAGACCACACGTTCACGAGCTAAATCACGAATCACGAATTCTGTAGTCAGGATGACCGTAGGGGCGCCTCTGAAGATTTCACAACCAGTCTCTTCCACTCTTCCCCGGGTTCTCGGCTTTTCTTAGTGTGTCTTTCAGCTCCATGCCCCGTCCACTCGCAGATGTTGCCTCCCCATCTCTTCTTCTGTCTGCCTCTTCTTCTTCTTCTTCCTCCTTGGACCGTGCCCTGTAGGGTTGTCTTGGCAAGGCCTGACGAACCGGTAACATGTTGTATCCCCATCTCTTCTTCTGTCTGCCTCTTCTTCTTCCTCCTTGGACCGTGCCCTGTAGGATTGTCTTGGCAAGGCCTGACGAACCGGTAACATGTTGTATCCCCATCTCTTCTTCTGTCTGCCTCTTCTTCTTCTTCCTCCTTGGACCGTGCCCTGTAGGATTGTCTTGACAAGGCCTGACGAACGGGTAACATGTTATCTCCCCAACACTTCTTCTGTCTGCCTCTTCTTCTTCTTCCTCCTTGGACCGTGCCCTGTAGGATTGTCTTGGCAAGGCCTGACGAACGGGTAACATGTTATCTCCACAACACATCTTCTGTCTGCCTCTTCTTCTTCTTCTTCCTCCTTGGACCGTGCCCTGTAGGATTGTCTTGGCAATTTCTACAGTGACAGAATAGTCAAGTTTGACTGTGGTCACTTACTGGAAGGAAGGAAGGAAGGTAACAATGTCCATACAATTTCAACTTTGCGTCTTTTTTACTACTATAGGCTCGCAAGCTAAAAAAAAACCCCAAAGATCGAAAAATAAAAAGGGTAAAGGACAATGCGCCTCTGAGCTGTCAAACTTCGACGTTTAGTGAGCTCCGATGTTTCGTCCCCTAGCTAAATAGGTCCGCGATCCCCCGTGAACTTTTCACTCACTCAGCCTTTCTCTTGTAAGGAGGGAGAGAGAGACAGAGAGAATGGGGGAGGAGGGGGCTGAATCAATGCAAATTAGTCTGAACTGGCCAATCGGGGGGGGGGGGGGGGGGGGGGGGGGGGGAGGGGGGGGGGGGGGGGGGTGGGGGGGGGGGGGGGGGGGGGGGGGGGGGGGGGGGGGGGGGGGGGGAGGGGGGGAGTGTAGTTTAGACTAATTTGCATTTTCCATCCCGGATTAGTCGTCTTAGCCGCACTCGTGATTTCAGTCCCAGTGCTTGCACATTTCGTGAAACACGTAAAACTTGCGTTCCAAAGTTCAGTCTTCGAGTATTTTTTTTTTTAAAGCCCGTTTCGTGAAATGTGCAAACCGGTTGTTGTTTTCTTTCTTGTTTTGCGCAAAGGGCCTGCTACACTGCATACGATTTGCTTTCAATGCGATGCGATTATTTTTTTGGGGGACGATGTGAGTCATGATTCGCGTGAAATTCACGCATTGTGTCTACTTGAAAATAGTGAGCGAAAAATTAACAGCAGAGTTATTTTTAGACGGAACTAATCTACGCAGAATCTCGTCACAATCGCATCGTTTTGAGATCGGATTGTATGTAGTGTAGCAGGCCCTTAACAGAAATCGCTTGTTTCGTAAAACAAAATTTTAAAAATCCCATCTGGCTCACGTGAACAGGGGAAAATGAATAGAGCAAAGTTTAGCACGCTTGATGTGAGATACACAATAAGCATGACGAAAAAAATAATGTAGCGGCGCGCGCGCGCGATCGCGTGCGTGTGTAATGTGTATGTGTGTGTATGTATGTGTGTGTTTGTGTGTGAGCACATGCGCGTTCGTGCGCAATCATGTGTGTGTGTGTGTGTGTGTGTGTGTGTGTGTGTGTGTGTGTGTGTGTGTGTGTGTGTGTGTGTGTGTGTGTGTGTGTGCGTGCGTGCGTGTGCGTGTGCGTGCGCGCGTGTGCGTGCGTGTGCGTGTGCATGACGTGTGTGTGTTTGTGTGTGTATGTATGTGTGTGTGCACATACGCGTTGGTGCGCGTTCATGTGTGTGTGTGTGTGTGTGTGTTTGTGTGTGTGCGTGTGTGTGTGTGTGTTTGTGCAAACCGCAAGTTCCGTGCGGAAACCCCATAGGCACTTATATAATAATAATCGGATGGGACTGCGCATGGGTTTCCGCGAGTAATATGCACACTCTTACATATTTCTTACTTCCAGATTTTTTTCCCTGCGGATTGTGCATGGGTTTCTGCGCGCAACGTGCGCGCATATTATGTGTGTGCCCTAATCATACAAATCCGACTTACAGTTTTTGTTAGTCCTATTCTGGAATTGGCAAATTCTGCACCATAAATATTCATTCTCTCAACATTACATATAAACCTGAACATTGTATTATTTACAGCATTTTTTTCTATCACAAAATCGTGCAGAAAAAAAATGGTAAGAAGAAAGAGAACAAACAAGGGAAACGTTGCTAACCTTTTTCCCCCAAAGCAAAGAACCCAAAACGAAAGTACGAGGAATTCCCTCATTTCCATGAAGAGATGGGGACACTCAGCATTAACATAGTGGTGGGTGGGTGCTAGGTCAACACGAGGCGTTGTTTAACATTTGATACGAGTATTTTACTTGAAGTAATCTAAGGTATTGGTTGTTGCAACACGACATTCAATACTGCCACCGGAAGTCCTTAAAGTCGTCTAAATATGGACACTGACCTAGGTTACGTGACAATGTGGGTTTTCAGTGAATGTTTAGAATTTGTATCTTTTAAGCTATCAAACTGACACTAAATTGACCCTAGCCCTATCTCTAACCCTAACCCAAACCCTAAACCATCACATGCGCAAAAATAAAACTTGACTAATTAGCTAAAAACTTTGAATCGATTACTTCTGGTAGCAGTATTAAATTATGTGTGTTATTGCATGATATGTGTGCAAGCCGAAAGGACAGTCTCAACTGAAATGTCAATGAATGATATTACTTGAAGCACTTGGAGAGGGCTACATCCTTTCATAAATCGAAACGACAGTGACAACAGCAAAATGAGAAATGAACAACGCGTGCTGTCTAGGGTTGTGTGTGTATATGTGTGTGTGTGTGTGTGTGTGTGTGTGTGTGTGTGTGTGTGTGTGTGTGTATGTGTGTGTGTGTGTGTGTGTGTGTGTGTGTGTGAGAGAGAGAGAGAGAGAGAGAGAGAGAGAGAGAGAGAGAGAGAGAGAGAGAGAGAGAGAGAGACAGACAGACAGACAGACAGACAGACACAGGCGATCAAGAACAAACAACACAAGTACAGGCTGACAAACAAAACGAAGAAAAATACAATGTCAACACCCAGAAAAACGTGTCCATTTCTAATTCATGTCCAAACTTAAATGTAAAGTCCTGTGCACAGATTTAGAACGACTAATGAAAGCGCCTCTCTCTCTCTCTCTCTCTCTCTCTCTCTCTCTCTCTCTCTCTCTCTCTCTCTCTCTCTCTCTCACACACACACACACACACACACACATACATACACACATACATACACACACGCGCGCGCGCGCACGCACACGCACACACGCACACGCACACGCACACGCACACACACACACACACACCTGCTTACAATATAGGTGATTAATTTATTTTTTCAAAAAGCAACGAACCAAAAGCGAAAGTGCGGGGAATTTCTTCATTTCCACGAATAGATTGAGACAGTCGCGTGAAATAGTGGTAAGTGGATGTTAGGTCAACACGAGAAGGGGTTGATACACTTTTTCTTTATCTCCGCCAAACGTGTACACACATGCTATGCATATATTATTTACCTCAGTATGCATATATTATTGTAGTTTTTGTTCCCATGTTCTATATTTGTTTTGCTTTTTAATGAATCCTTTTATTGCTACTTTTAAATTATGTCATCGCCTTGAGCTCCTGATTTTATCGGGAGATATGTGCGTTATAAATTTACTTTATTATTATTATTTTTGCTTCGGTTTGATTTGTTTTGTTCAATTTATATGTTGATGTCTTGCATCATTGTGTATAGAGCATTGCCCACATCTGTTTTGTCTATTTGTTTTGTCATAATCAGGGCCGGCGGATCTGAGGGGGGTTTCCAGGGTTCCCGGACACACCCACCCCCTTTGCCCCAAGCGTGTACCTTATACAAGGGTAAAAAGTAAGAAAATTGCTCAAGTTTTGCTTTAATAATCACTAAATTGCAAAATATATGGGGCGCTTCGCCCCCGAGGCTCCCACAAGGCCACGTAACCTGGAACCTATGCTGCTCCATGGACTCCCCGCGGACCCACCCACCCCCTTACAAATCATTTGGTCCGCCCCTAAATAATTGTTTTCTCAAGGACAGTTTTGTATGAAAAGGCTTGGCCTAAGCAATCCTTCCTTTTAAAATTAAGATGTTTTTCAATCCTCTCTCTCTCTCTCTCTCTCTCTCTCTCTCTCTCTCTCTCTCTCTCTCTCTTTCACACACACACACACACACACCACACACACACACACACACACACACACACACACGTGTGTGCACGCGCGCGCGCGCGTGTGTGTATGTGCGCGCACACGTGCGTGTGTGTGTGTGTGTGTGTGATTCCATGAAACCGTAGTTTCGGGTTACTTATCTGATTCGTCGACGACTCGACTAAAGCTGTCAGCCAAGAACTGCTCAGTGATTGGCTAACAAATAGTGAGTCATGGATGGAGAAACGCCTTCAAATACTTTGAAGGCTAAGTAGGGTAATCAGAAAGCTGCGTTGTCGTCGTCGCGTTCACTTTCCTGTCTTTCACTTGAGCGGCGAAACACTGTCAAGACAATATTCAAGGTAATATAAATAAGTAAAGGTCTCGGTACACGTTAACATTATTCACGGGATATTACTGTTTCCCCATGGCAACATAGTGTTCGGCCATTCATAATAACGACTTACAACTCACTGTGTTGCCATGGCCATGGGGAAATAGAAATAGAAATATCCCGTGAATAACGTTAACGTGTACCGATACCTTAACTTAAGCCTCCAAGCCTTCAAGAAACTTATCTGCCAGATGGAGATGGTACTACCATTATTCTCGGGTAAAAGCCAGAACGTACTCGCTTAATACGAGTAAGCAAAAGTCTGAGAGTGTTTTTGTGTGTGTGTTTTTTACCTGGGACGAGTGATAGTATTTTCTGGCAATTGTTTCTCGAATCGTCTACAAGGTTTGTTGGTTTGTCTGTTTGCTTAATTGTTTGTGAGTCTGCCTTTCTTTCCGCTAGGTGTCTTTCTTATCGGCGAAAAGAAAAACTGCAAATGAAAAGGGTAGGGGAAGACGGGGTAAAAAGCGCATGGGCGGGTAAGAAGCCCACCCCAATTATCTCATGAAATAAAGAAAATTTCAGTCAAATTTGCCCATGAGACGAATGCTATACATTAACGCTCGTCTCATGGGCAAAATGAGACTGAAATTTGCTTCATTTCATGAGATAATTGGGGTGGGCTTCTTACCCGCCCATGCGCTTTTTACCCCGTCTTTCCCTATTCTATAAATCAATGTCGATGAAAGTTTGCAGAGGACTAGATGGCTA
>CM065680.1:62475652-62478152 GCA_017654935.2 Phymorhynchus buccinoides
TATGTGCTCAATGGATTACTCTTGCTCAAGGAAAACAAATATAAATTGCAGTTGTTCTAGCTGTTCAATATGGTTGCCAGACCTTTTTTGACGAAATGTGTATAACTTCACTTTCGAATAATGCACCTTTGCTTAAAAACTACTTTACGTTTTTATCAGCATGTTTGTATACGCCGGAAAATCAAGACAATGGATTTGCGTGCTTGAAATTTAAACTGCCAAAACGAAAGCACTTTTAATGGTTTGTTTGTTGGTAAACGAGATATGATTATACTAAACATTTGTTGCGTACTTTTCGAGTAAGCGCAGAAAGCTCATATAATTGTGCTTCGTGTTTAAATTAACTAGCTGAGTATTGATCGTAAAATTGCGTTTGTTGTTTTTGTGTTTGTGTTTGCACCATCGCAAGAATAAAAAAAAAAAGTCTTAAGGTGTTTTCTACGCTTGTGTGTAAATGCAGATGTAGTGTGTGTGCTCGCGTGTGTGTACGTGTACGTGTGCGTGTGTGTGTGCGTGCGTTTGTGTGTGAAAGTGCGCGCGCGCTCGTGTGTGCGTGTGCGTGTGCGTGTGCGCGCGTGTGTGTGTGTATGTGAATAAACAACTTTGGCTGTTTCTACTCTCTCTCTCTCTCTCTCTCTCTCTCTCTCTCTCTCTCTCTCTCTCTCTCTCTCTCTCTGTTTTTTTGTAGGGGGAGGGGTGTTTACTGTCTCGAAATCTGACCACCACCCCTCCCTCTCTCTCTCTCTCTCTATCGCTCTCTCTCTCTCTCTCTGTTTTCTCTTTTTTTTTTCTGTTTCGCTTGAAGATCACCATAACTATAAGTCAACGCTTGTGTAGCTACAACTCAACTTTGATACCAAACTGTTGGTGTGACAGACAGTATTTCTGGGAAATAGGCCTGTCTCATTATCGGGAAAATTACTAGATGCTACATTTAGACTAAAGTTTAAAGGAATTGCCTGCTTTCATGGTAGGCAGGTAGGTAGGTAGGGACCAAACAAAGCCATGAAGCTTTTTAAAACAGTCTCAACTTTTATGTATTACTTGGTAATTTTTGCTTTCGGTCAAGGATGATGCGACATAAATGTTCCTAATAAAGCATTTTTATATGTGTAAAGGGGAAGACGGGGTAAAAAGCGCATGGGCGGGTAAGAAGCCCACCCCAATTATCTCATGAAATGAAGCAAATTTCAGTCTCATTTTGCCCATGAGACGAGCGTTAATGTCTAGCATTCGTCTCATGGGCAAAATTTGACTGAACTTTTCTTTATTTCATGAGATAATTGGGGTGGGCTTCTTACCCGCCCATGCGCTTTTTACCCCGTCTTCCCCTATGTGTGTGTGGTTTCAAATGTCCACTTATAAATAAGCCTAATTGATCTCTCTCAGTCATACATAACGGTGAGAGAAGATGCTAATATCATGTGGATGAGTAGCATATGCCACTACAAGAGAGGTTGGGGGTGGGGGCAACATGATAAAGTAAGGCAGAGAGAGGCTGTAGGAATATAATACAACCCAGTATCTAAAATTAAACTACAGCGAATACGGAATTCCCAAGCAATATTATCGATTGGGAATTCCCTATTCGCTGTAGTTTCTTCTTCTTCTGCGTTCCCGGGCCATAAGGCCACAATGGATACGTATGTGTCCGTTTTCCAGTTTTTACCCCTGTCATCGCCAACACTTTCTGATTTCGGAAGAGCTCAAAGGAGAAACCTATATATGGAAGATTATTTTGGGGGGAAGAGGCAGGAGAATGGGCCAAAAGTCAGAAAGATAGTGGATAACACAAAGCAAGGAAAAAGGTTGAGTCAAAGAGAGAGACAAATTAGAGGAAGTCACAAGCACAGAACTTCCAGAAGGTGGGGGAACTATGTTTTTTACAGAAGAACCCCCGGTATCCCCACGGGGGATCTGTAAGACTGGCTTGTAATTTAAACCGAAGTCTGATGTTGTGGTAACACAATCTAAGCAGACATAAACACATAGAAACATATACGCGTGCGCATGCATGGACGAACGCACGCACTCGCACACACATACTTATGCACATGCACAATTGCGGAGCGCTCGTGCGTAGCACGCACGCACACACGCACAACAAGAGAAACCAGCACACAGATAGACACACACACGCAGTCACACACACACACGCACGCACGCTCGCGCGCGTACGCACACGCACGCACGCACGCACACACGCACGCACACGCACGCACACGCACGCACACGCACACGCACGCACACACATACACACACACACACACACATTATGACACTGAAGACTAGAAAGCACTAACACAGTGGCGCAGTTCTGACCAGTGTTACTGAGAAAATCAATATATCCTCGTAGGAAGTTGAGTCCCTGGATCAATATTACGCGAATGATATTATGGGTTAGGTTAGGTAGGCTACATTATAGTCACAGAGGCGTCTCTGTGAAATTCGGGTTGCTCCCACCTGGAGAGCGCGTCACTGCCAGAGGCGCGCCACCCAA
>CM065680.1:62483152-62485652 GCA_017654935.2 Phymorhynchus buccinoides
GGTATGGGTCTAAAAATTGGGGTTTTCTGCCCCACGCATATCTTCCGAACCACTTCACCGAATCTTTTTCAATCTTGTGTGATGGCGTGTCACCATGAGAGGAAGGCGTCCACGCATAAATTATCGCCGTCATGACCTTCACCTTGACGCATGACCTTCACAACCGAAAATCTTTAAGGGGCTGTAACGTCCACACCGTTGGTCTTAGGGACTTCAATCTTGGCATGTAGGTACTTTGGCATATGTTTGTTGTGATCATTGCATACTGATCAAGGTCAAGGTCAAGGTCATGGAGATCGGTAGGCCTTGAAAGTGGTAGGGGTCTAAAAATTGGGTTTTCAGCCACAAAAGTAAAAATATAATATTTCGCGGACCCGGCGAAACTGGTACTCAGCGTTACCGATACTTGGCGTTACCTGTACTAGGCGTTACCAATACGGGGCGTTGCGCTAGTGTTCATAATTATGCAGAAGGTTAAACATGTATGCACGCATAAATTGCAGTACATTTTAGTCAATAGTCTCTGTCCACGAAAGTATGCTTTCGAATTGTAACTGATTCACCTATGACTAGACAGGCGCTGTCACTCGGAAATGCCCGGTGTGACTGGCTAAAGGCCGTACTCCACACATACAACTTCAGTTGTACGACTATCAAACATATGTGAGGCATGAATCTGATGAAATACTACTGACTACATGAACCTGATGAAATCCTATTAGTTTGGAAAGGTAAGGGGGGAAATCAGTGGTAAGATTTCATCAGATAAATATAGATATTTCATCAGATTCTTGTATCGGTGTCTACATGAATAACAGTAAATGAAATCAGTAAGATTTCGTCAGATTCATGTAGACAGTAGATTTCAATTCAAGTTCGTGCCTTACAGGCGTCGTCAAAGTTGGATGGTCGTACGACTCTAGTTGGATGTGTGATGCACGGCCGGAAATGAGAGTGAGTCATCGAGCCTTTTTTTCAAATAAAGCCTGTTGACTCGCGCCTCAGCTTATTAGTCCAATCTGAACGTTGAAGAAACGTACGTAGCAGAAAGTGAAGCTGTTGTTGTTTTGCTGTGTGTTTATTCCATTGCTCAATTGAAGACGAATTTACCAAGACAACATTCAAGGTAAATCATTGCTAAATTAGCCTCCATCCAGGAGCTTTGAAATCTCTTTGTCGTTGTTGGCTGGTCTGTTTCTGTTTTGGGGTTGTTGTTTTTCTTTCTTTCTTTCGTTCTTTCTTTCTTTCTTATGTTTGTTGTTTCTGTCTCGTGTGCAAATAGTTTCAAATCCTGAGGTGAAAGGTTGTTGTGTGACTCCCAAACTAAGAAGCCTTATAAATGCTTCGGCTCTTAATTAAGGGCAAGCCACACCCATACGAATCGTATCTGTGTGCTATGGCCTATGTGATCTTGACGAGGTGAGTCATGAATCACGTGAAACACTTCCGTCTACAGGGCCAGATCACAGACTTTTGAAGGGGGAGTGCTTGAAAAAATTTTTAGGCTGGGGTCCAGGGGCCGCCTAGGCCACGGTGGGGTTCAGGTGCAAAGCCCTGGTGGAGGGGGGGGGGGGGGGGGGTCCAGGGGGGCAAAGACCCCCGTCCGAAAACGAGTTTTCAACATTTAACACTGTTTTGTGGCATCTCCTGTGAGCTCAGAACAGAACTTCTTAAGAGCGTTTGATCAGTTTTGCACCTTGCTTAGCTTGCAGTCATAACACACAAAAGACAATCAAACATTGTCACCTTATTGCAAGAGCATCTCCTTTGTCCTCAGTTGCATTCTGGTTGTGGGGGTTTGGGGACAGCCGAGGGGGGGGGGGGGGGGGGGGGGGGGTTCTGCAGCACCCAAAGCACACACACCCCTAGATCCGGCCCTGGTCTCAAATTAATTCTGCTATTTTCGCTCACTATACTCAAATACACCCAAAAGGCCTACATGAATTTCATGTGAGTTATGACTCACTCAGTCACATCGTCACAATCGCATCGTATTCAGATGCGATTCGTATGTGTGTGGCTGGCCCTCGAGTGCTGCGTCGAAAATAATTAATTTGCCTCAATAGGGCATTTGCCACGAGTGTTCGTTCTCTATACTAGACTACTAATTTGCCCGCACTCGTTCTGCCCGAGTTACGCTGAACTTTCTAATTCAACTCTCTCAATTGAACTCAGTGAATTTCAAGGTCGTCCTCACGTGGCAAATGTCCTATTAAAAAGGGACTGTCCCCGCCGCCAGCTGTCCTCTCAAGCCTTCTTGACCGAGAGAGTGGGGATGTACACTGGACAAGGCACATTCAATAATTATACACATTTTTCAGCCCAGCCCTCTTGGGTAGTATTCACCTCCTCTGCTATCTGGAAGTCTTGGTCAGAAACGACAGAGTAACATTGGTCATTTTATATTGAGTACAACGCAGAGAAGAGTCTTCTATTGCACATTGTCTTCTGTCTGGTTTTTCATTCCGATACTTCTTTTTGTTTTCCCTTCTTCTTCGAC
>CM065680.1:62488152-62493456 GCA_017654935.2 Phymorhynchus buccinoides
TTAACCCATTGCTTTTACCATTCAGTCAACCCATTCCTTCCTTTTCATTAGTTCTTTCTTTTGACTAATATATTGATTCTTATATTTAATCAACCCCCTGGTTTTTCATTCATTTACACCATTGGTTCATTAACTCAATTAAGCCATTGATCCCTGTGTTTAATTAACCCAATGATCCCCCCCCCCCCCCTTTTTTTAATCCATTCAAACCTTCGTTCAAATAACCCACTGCTTGGTGTTTTTTTCATTTAAATAATGCATTTAGTTTAATTCTAACCACCACCAATTATCCTTTCCTTGATTTTGTTTTTAATTAGGACTGTCATTCCTTACTTCGATTAACCCACTGGTTCCCATGCTCACGCAGGCGTTTACCTGACCACGGTTCCGCCCTCGGCAGGTAAAAAGGCGATCATCGAAACGTGCTGGGGTCCAAACCAAGTTTCCACATTCACAAGGAACGGGCAAATCGACTACGTCATCCGGATCCGGATTCCTCCCCACCGAGTGAAACAGGCCGCCAAGAACCGTGCTGTGTTCCTGCATAGGGGAGTCCTCTATCTGAAGGAATATTCTTGGGATGCTTCTCTGGTGTCAAACAGGAACTGATGTCTTTTTTGTTTTGGCTGGCTGGGCTTTCACTACTATCAGTGTAGGAGATGAAATGGGCCCAAATGGTGCAAAGTGCAGTTGTTTTGTTTTGTTTGTTTTGTTGTTTTGGGTGGTTGTTGTTGTTGTTTTTCTTAGTTATTAGATTTTTGTTTGTTTGTTTGTGTGTGTGTTTGTTTGCTTTAATTTAGGGATCAACGGGTTGTTTTCATTTTGCCGTGAAAATGATTGTGTTTTTCTAGACAGCTTTGATTTGAAATCATTCCAATGTACTTATTACATTTTTAATACATTTCCTTGATATAATATTTTTGGCCCACAAACCTTTCAATTATAGTTTACTTTTATACTTTTAATGTGTTCAAAGTTCATAAAGAAAAGGCCTTTTGAAATTTACTATTTGCGCATCATGGATGCAGCAGCGAGAACATTTTGTGAGAGTTTTTACACATTAAACTTGTTTGCAGTAATAATCTCATTGAAGACGGTGTAATTAAGCTGGACGCCCATGTCCATGGCAGCTTGTTGACAAAGGGTTGCAAACTTTCCGCTGTAATATATTTGGTATTTTGGTATTTGGTACTTTATTGTCACAGAGGCGTCTCTGTGAAATTCGGGTTTGTCCCACCTGAGGAGCGCGTCGCAGTTAGATGCTTTCATTATACGTTCTAGGTAGTGTCTAATGGTTGTATTCATGCAATCATGAGTAACGTTTTAGAAACATAAAGGTATCGTTTCTATAAAATAAAATAAAAACATAGTGCCTGAATTACACATAGTTTCTGATCGACCTCAACTCCTTCACAAGGTGCAATATAAGAGATTGTGTTCTGTTTTCATTAACCATTCAATTTGTGTTCCAGGGTATTATTAAGCTTTGTGTTTGCATTGTCGTATCGGTTTACATTCTCGCTATGTTATTTTTATAAGCAAATCAGCAAAGTTGTGTTCATGTTTTTTAATCCTACAAACACGTTCTGTTTCCTACATTCTTCATAATTCATCTTAGATTTATAGAATTTGTTGGTCAATGGTGCAATATTTGTATTTATGTATTATTGATTCAGCAGGCTGATCTGAAAGATAGGGTATATAGTATATTGTTATATTTAGTCAAACAAATGCATGTGTTACAACTTGTCCTTTATACATTATGTAAAGAAGAATATAGCTTTGTTATTAATATGTGCTCAATGGATTACTCTTGCTCAAGGAAAACAACTATAAATTGCAGTTGTTCTAGCTGTTGAATATGGTTGGCGGACCTTTTTTTGACGAAATGTTGTGTATAGCTTCACTTTCGAATAATGCACCTTCGCTTAAAAACTACTTTACGTTTGTATCAGCATGTTTGTATACGCCGGAAAATCAAGAAAATGGATTTGCATGCTTGAAATTTAAACTGCCAAAACGAAAGCACTTTTAATGGTTTGTTTGTTGGTAAACGAGATTTGATTATACTAAACATTTGTTGCGTACTTTTCGAGTAAGGGCAGAAAGCTAATGTAATTGTGCTTCGTGTTTAAATTAACTAGTATTGATCGTAAAATTGCGTTTGTTGTTTTTGTGTTTGTGTTTGCACCATCCCAAGAATAAAAAAAAAAAAGTCTTAAGGTGTTTTCTACGCTTGTGTGTAAATGCAGATGTATGTGTGTGCTCGCGTGTGTGTGTGTACGTGTGCGTGTGTGTGTGCGTGCGTTTGTGTGTGAAAGTGTGCGCGCGCTCGTGTGCGTGCGTGCGCGCACGCGCGTGTGTGTGTGTATGTGAATAAACAACTTTGGTTGTTTCTACTCTCTCTCTCTCACTCTCTCTCTCTCTCTCTGTTTTTTTGTAGGGGGGGGGGGGGGGATTACTGTCTCGAAATCTGACCACCACCCCTCCCTCTCTCTCTCTCTGTCGCTCTCTCTCTCTCTCTGTTTTGTTTTCTGTTTCGCTTGAAGATCACCATAACTATAAGTCAACGCTTGTGTAGCTACAACTCAGCTTTGACACCAAACTGTTGGTGTGACAGACAGTATTTCTGGGAAATAGGCCTGTCTCATTATCGGGAAAATTACTAGATGCTAAATTTAGACTAAAGTTTAAAGGAATTGCCTGCTTTCATGGTAGGCAGGTAGGTAGGTAGGGACCAAACACGCCATGAAGCTTTTTAAAACAGTCTGAATTACACATAGTTTCTGATCGACCTCAACTCCTTCACAAGGTGCAATATAAGAGATTGTGTTCTGTTTTCATTATCCATTCAATTTGTGTTCCAGGGTATTATTAAGCTTTGTGTTTGCATTGTCGTATCGGTTTACATTCTCGCTATGTTATTTTTATAAACAAATCAGCAAAGTTGTGTTCATGTTTTTTAATCCTACAAACAAGTCCTGTTTCCTACATTCTTCATAATTCATCTTGGATTTTTAGAATTTGTTGGTCAATGGTGCAATATTTGTATTTATGTATTATTGATTCAGCAGGCTGATCTGAAAGATAGGGTATAAATTGTTATATTTAGTCAAACAAATGCATGTGGTACAACTTGTCCTTTATACATTCTGTAAAGAAGAATATAGCTTTTTTTAAATTAATATGTGCTCAACGGATTACTCTTGCTCAAGGAAAACAACTATAAATTGCAGTTGTTCTAGCTGTTCAATATGGTTGGCGGACCTTTTTTTGACAAAATGTTGTGTATAACTTCACTTTCGAATAATATACATTTGCTTAAAAACTACTTTACGTTTGTATCAGCATGTTTGTATACGCCGGAAAATCAAGAAAATGGATTTGCGTGCTTGAAATTTAAACTGCCAAAACAACAGCACTTTTAATGGTTTGTTTGTTGGTAAACGAGATATAATTATACTAAACATTTGTTGCGTACTTTTCGAGTAAGGGCAGAAAGCTAATAATTGTGCTTCGTGTTTAAATTAACTAGCTGAGTCTTGATCGTAAAATTGCGTTTGTGGTTTTTGTGTTTGTGTTTGCACCATCGCAAGAATAACAAAATAAGTCTTAATGTGTTTTCTACGCTTGTGTGTAAATGCAGATGTGTGAGTGTGCTCGCGTGTGTACTGTGTGTGTGCGTATGTGTGTGTGTGTGTGTGTGTGTGTGAAAGTGTGCGCGCGCTCATGTGCGTGTGCGCGCTCGTGTGCGTGCGTGCGCACACGTGTGTGTGTATGTGAATAAACAACTTTGTTCTCTCTCTCTCTCTCTCTCTCTCTCTCTCTCTCTCTCTCTCTCTCTCTCTCTCTCTCTCTCTCTGATTTTTGTAGGGGGAGGGGTGTTTACTGTCTCGAAATCTGACCACCACCTCTCTCTCTCTCTCTCTCTCTCTCTCTCTCTCTCTCTCTCTCTGTCGCTCTCTCTCTTGTTTTATTTTCTGTTTCGCTTGGAGATCACCATAACAATAAGTCAACGCTTGTGTTGTTGCAACTCAGCTTTGACACCAAACTGTTGGTGTGACAGACAGTGTTTCTGGGATATAGGCCTGTCTCATTATCGGGAAAATTACTAGATGCTAAATTTAGACTAAAGTTTAAAGGAATTGCCTGCTTTCATGGTAGGCAGGTAGGTAGGTAGGGACCAAACACGCCATGAAGCTTTTTAAAACAGTCTCAACTTTTATGTATTATTTGGTAATTTTTTCGGTCAAGGATGATGCGACATAAATTTTTCTAATAAAGCATTTGTATGTGTGTATGTGTGTGTGGTTTCAAATGTCCACTTATAAATAGGGGAAGACGGGGTAAAAAGCGCATGGGCGGGTAAGAAGCCCACCCCAATTATCTCATGAAATAAAGAAAATTTCAGTCAAATTTGCCCATGAGACGAATGCTAGACATTCACGCTCGTCTCATGGGCAAAATGAGACTGAAATTTGCTTCATTTCATGAGATAATTGGGGTGGGCTTCTTACCCGCCCATGCGCTTTTTACCCCCCTAGGCCTAGTTGATCTCTCTCTCGGTCATACATAACGGTGAGGGAAGATGCTAATATCATGTGGATGAGTAGCATATGCCACTACAAGAGAGGTCGGGGGGTGGGGGCAGCATGATAAAGTAAGGCAGAGAGAGACTGTAGGAATATAATACAACCCAGTCTCTAAAATTAAACTACAGCGAATACGGAATTCCCAAGCAATATTATCGATTGGGAATTCCCTATTCGCTGTAGTTTCTTCTTCTTCTGCGTTCCCGGGCGGTAAGGCCACAATGGATACGTATGCGTCCGTTTTCCAGTGTTTACCCCTGTCATTGCCAACACTTTCTGATTTCGGAAGAGCTCAAAGGAGAAACCTATATATGGAAGATTATTTTTTGGGGGAAGAGGCAGGAGAATGGGCCAAAAGTCAGAAAGATAGTGGATAACACAAAGCAAGGAAAAAGGTTGAGTCAAAGAGAGAGACAAATTAGAGGAAGTCACAAGCACAGAACTTCCAGAAGGTGGGGGAACTATTTTTTACGAAAGACCCCCCGGTATCCCCACGGGGGATCTGTAAGACTGGTTTGTGCTTTAAGCCGAAGTCTGATGTTGTGGTAACACAATCTAAGCAGACATAAACACATAGAAACATATCATGACGCGTGCGCATGCATGGACGAACGCACGCACTCGCACACACATGCTTATGCACATGCACAATTACGGCGAGCTCGTGCGTAGCACGCACGCACACACGCACAGCAAGAGAAACAAGCACACA
>CM065680.1:62493956-62501456 GCA_017654935.2 Phymorhynchus buccinoides
TAAAGACACATTGATGCATCACGCTTAAGTCCTTGTTTTTGTCAGGGTAGCTGTGACCCACATACAAATGTCCCCAACCTCAAATTGAGGCTGCTCTTTAAAATGATGTTTCATTTTGAATTTGGGGGCATTTGTGTGGGAGTCACTCCTGGTCAAAGCAAGATTTCTTTTCAGCTATAAGTTGGAAAACACGTGAAACCCGTGATTTTTTGACACGTGATCTGGTGGGTCTTTAACATATTTATTTGGATGTTGGTCTACATAGGCTTACCCACGCACACAGATTTCAAACCACAAACACACGCATATGCGTGCATGCTTATGCATAGGTCTACACGCGCGCGCATACACGCGCACGCATGTAACTTGCACACACACACACACACACACACACATACACACACACACACACACACACACACACACACACACACAAACACACACACACACACAAACACACACACACACACACACGCACAACACCACACAAACACACAACACAACACACACACACACACACACACACACACACACACACACACACACACACACACACACACACACACACACACACACACACACACACACACACACACACACACACACACACACACCGCCACAGTATGCCTGTCCCTTCACTGTTGAGCTATATTAGTGATTATTAAGAAAAACAAAAAAAAAAACTTCGGGACTTTCCTGGTATTGCAGTACCTCCTGGATCGTCTCACTGTCTTTATATATATTATGTAGTTTAATGTCCCATAATCTGTTTCAGGCAGGAGTACGTTAAACGAACTTTCATTCATTCACAGGCGTTCAGACCTGAAAAGTGACAGTGGAAATTAGGAGACAGTGTTCTGTGGCGCATGGCTTAACATCCTGCTTCACACGTTCGATTGCAGTGGTACGGTTACCCAACTGTGTGACGTCGGTGAAGCATACATAGGGCAAGTGCAGCATATTTGAGCATGTTGGAAATATGAGCACCCCGATGTTTAAGACAGCCAATCACGAGCCACGTGTTTTAAAGCATCGCACTGGAATGCATTTCCTTTCCTTGCTCTACTGCGGACATTTCCAGCTGCTTTTTGGGCGGCAAGTATTTTAGACTGATTTTAATAACTTTTTTCCACATTTGATGTAAAATTTAGGCCACAGTCTTGTTGTGACACGTTTTTCATGCTGTTATTTGTGACAAACATTTGTTGTTTCCAAACAAAGCAACTTTTCATCTATCAAGCAAAGCCTGCCGTTCTCCGTCAAAACCACACGGGTTTTCTAGAACACCCCCAAACCGAAAGTAATATATAGTGTTGCTAATATGGGCATACCACTGGTTGGAAACTTGGGCATGGTGCTCATTTTACATGCAACGTTGCCCGATTTACCAACTACCTCTTTCGTTCTCTCTTTCTCTCTTTCTTTCTCTCTTATTACACATCGTTTCATACAGCGTAGTCTAGCCTTGGACTGATTAGTCGGTCTGTGAATCGCCGACTGATTCAACCAGTTGGTGGATAAGGTTGATGATTGGCAGTTCTAATGTTTGGTTCTTTCCTGTTCTTCCTTTTCATTGTATCAACCTCGCCTTGGCATGAGGCTGTGTCAGACCAGTTGACATAAGCTAGAACACCAAGGCTACATCAAAATGTTGCTATGTTCTGCGTGATTGTGCGGGGATTGTCTTAAGCCATGACAAGCTCCTAGCATAACATCAGTCTAAAATCCTCTGAAGTCGGAGTGTGGCTGCCCAAGTGGTGGGGTAACCAAAAACGGTCACACACGTTACGTTCTCATCCCTAGCTGGTGCATTTGTACCATAGTGTTCAAGTGCTTCGGCTATTGGGGTCATCCCTGGAGTCTTTTAGCCAGGGTAAGACAACAACATTGTAGCAACCACAGTCCATTTTTTACTATTATGTCGCTGTTAACATTTGGAGGATCTACGGGAATGCGCGAGACAATAAATTATCAAGAAGAAGAAAGTGGACAGGAGAAAAAATAATTAAAAAAATAGAAAGCTTGGTCCAGCCAGCCAGGTCCCGCTGATCGGTCCCCAAACATGATACTGCGCCAAGCGAGAGAATGACCCAGCCAGCCAGGTCCCGCTAACCGGGCCCCAACTTGCTCCTTTATAAGATAATTAAAGGCGGCTGATTGACTGTGTATTATAGTTTGGTTCATTTGTTAGTTAACAGTACCTTCTTCTTCTTCTTCTTCTTCTTCGATCGCTCAGAACAGTTTCCTGTCAATTATGAGCACAGATGCGTCATGCTGCCGTTATGCGCCGAACTAAGAAATAGTTAGGCCCAGCAAGTCAGACTTAGGCTGGAGTAGGAAATCGTTTTGAAAGTGTTTCTTTAAAAAAAAGGCACGAGAATGGGACGGTAAGGCAGAAAGATAGTAGCCTATATGACAGAAAGCAAAGGGAAAAGGCAGACCCAAAGAGAGTGACAGATTAGAGTAAGTTACAAGCACAGAACTTCCAGAAGGTGGGGGAAACTATTAATACAATAGTGAGTGTGTGTGGGGGGGGGGGGGGACAGTACTAACTGATTGATTCTTTAATAGTTTTATTTATTTATCATACGCTTTACAGTTGTTGGATGAAGGAGAATAGGTTGGATCATATTTAGGTGATCAATTGTGGCTGACTGATTGTTTGACAAAACAGTTTCAACCATTCATTGTCCGTCACCGAGGTGAACGGACTTTGCGATGGGCTGGTTTGTATTTTTGTTTGTTTGTTTGGTTGTTTTGTTGGGGGGTTTTCTGTCTGTCCCAAGGATATCTCCCGAACCGCTTGACCGAAAAAAAAACAAATCGCGTCAAATTTTGTGTGAAGGTGTGCCTCCTTAATAGGAAGAGATCGGCGCAAACCATTTCGCCGTCGTGACCTTGACCTTGACGTACGACCTTGAAAACCGAAAATCTATTTTTAGCCATATCTCGGGCACCGATCAACATAGGATGTTGAAACTTGGTATGAAGGAGGTTTGGCTTATGCCCGTTCTGGTTAATTGTTTAAAATCATCGCTTAATAGTTTGATCTGTTTATATGTTGACTAACAGTAGCAGTCGATTGTTGTTCTATAGTATTACCCCGTAAATTATGGTTGTTTAGCCATTTGATGAAATAGTGGATTGTTTGTGTATTTATTTATTTATTTATTTGTTGTCGCATCTATTTTTTTCTTCTTCATGGATAATTGTTCGATGATTATGTTTGCATGCTTCATTATTTTTGTGTTGAATATATTGACTTTTCTTGCATGTTTGTTTGAGGGCAAGATGTAAAAAAAAGCCCATTGTGTGCTTACTCTTTTTTCCTCAATAAAAAACATTTTTTCGTTCGTTCGTTCGTCTCTCCCTCCCTCTCTTCTCTCTGATCTCTCTTATAATTTTTTTTTTCTTCCTTAAAAGTGGTATTATTCTGACAAATTGTCATTGTCTCAGAATTGTTTCCCTTTTTTCGTACTCAAATTAAACCACCAATTTAAGTTCACCATTGTTAATTATTATCCATGTTTGTTTTAATTCCCATTGTTGGTTCTTTTTCAGTTATTTTCATGTGCCGATTTGTTTTTTCCATTTTTTGACTTGACTGTTTTATGTCAACTTTTCTTGCTTGATGCATGGTATGAATGTGTGAGTGAGAGGGCAAGGGGCAAAGAAGCTATTGTAGCTTATTTTCTTTTTACCCTCAATAAAACATTCGTATTCGTATTCTCTCTCTCTTTCTCTCTCGTCTCTCTCTCTCTCTCCTCTCTCTTCTCTCTCTCTCTCTCTCTCTCTCTATCGATCTCTCCTCTCTCGCTCGCTCATCTCTCTCTATCTCTCTCTCTCTCTCTCTCTCTCTCTCTCTCTCTCTCTCTCTCTCTCTCTCTATCTCTCTCTATCTCTCTCTCTCTCTCTCTCTCTCTCTCTCTCTCTCTCTCTCTCTCTCTCTCTCTCTGTCTCTCTCTCTCTCTCTCTCTATCTCTCTCTCTATTTCTCTCTCTCTATCTATCTCTCTCTCTCTCTCTCTCTCTGTGTCTCTCTCTCTCTATCTCTCTCTCTCTCTCTCTCTCTCTCTATCTCTCTCTCTCTCTCTCTCTCTCTCTCTCTCTCTCTCTCTCTCTCTCTCTCTCTCTCTCTCTCTCTCTCTCTCTGAGTGCGAGCAAGCAGCGTTAGGACACACACACACATTAGATTCGCAAAAGACCGCAAGTTCCGTGCGGAAACCTCATAGGCACTTATATAAGAATAAGTGGATGGGATTGCGCATGGGTTTCCGCGTGTAATATGCACACTCTTACATACTTCTTACTTCCAGATTATTTTCTGCGGATTGTGCATGGGTTTCCGCGCAAAACGTGCGCGCATATATGTGTTTGCCCTATTCATACAAATCCGACTTACAGTTTTTGTTAGTCCTATTCTGGAATTGGCAAATTCTGCACCATACATATTCATTCTCTCAACATTACATATAAACCTGAACATTGTATTATTTACAGCATTTTTTTCTATCACAAAATCGTGCAGAAACAAAAAGGGTAAAGAAGAAAGAGAACAAACAAGGGAAACGTTGCTAACCTTTTTCCCCCAAAGCAGAGAACCAAAAACGAAAGTACGAGGAATTCCCTCATCATCATCATTCATATAGTAATTTGGCAAGTGTCCCGTGTGTGTCTGTCTGTGTGTCTGTCTGAAACACGAAACGGGCCTTATAACTCCGCCGTTTTTCGACCGATTCGCTTCAAATTTGCTGTGAGCCCTCACGGGGCAATGGCAACGGCAACCGAGGCGGCCGTGTCATTTGCGCGGTTCGGCAAATGCGCGAAACGCGCATCCGACGGCCTTTCGGCGCCCGTAGCTCCGGTGTTTCTGGGCTGATTGCCTTCGCATTTAGCAGGTAGATGACTGGGGACAGTGGCTATCGTTGTGCCAAACCGGAAGTGAATCGGTTCAGAAACGCGCGCGCTATGCGCCGCTTCACCTTTTCACGAATAACTCCGCCGTTTCTTAACCGAATCGCCTCTAATTTGCTGTCAGGCTTGCTATGGCCCGGGCAACGCCTAGCAGCAAATTTGAAGAGAATCGGGAGAACGCGTCACTCTCAGAGCAGCGCCAACGGGAAACGGGGCCTTATAACTCCGCCGTTTCTTAACCGAATCGCTTCAAATTTGCTGTACTCAGCGTTACCAGTACTTGCCGTTACCGTTACTAGGTGTTACCAGTATGGTGCATTGCCAGTACTAGGCGTTGCGCTAGTTTCTATGAAGAGATGGGGACACTCAGCATTAAAACTCTTTCTATGCTAACCTGCGCTCTCGTCGCAAGGCATGCGCACAACGCCTCGTTACTAAGGTAACGGGATATCGCATGTGAACTTCAAAAATTCATAGTTCATAGGTTCACAGTCATGCGTGCTTCAAAGTGGCTCAGAGGGCTACTACTTTTTTTTATTTTTTTTTGAAAATAATGTTTTTTACTTTGACACTGTACACAGTTTCTGCTCTATTTGCCCGAACATAGGCTGTCTCTCCACACACACACGACATCCACACTTTGTCGTGTGTTCGCTTTGAGTTACACATGCCGCTCTATCCCTAAAATAATACAGGTTAATGTTAGCCTAAACAATCTATTAATTTTTTTAATTTTAATTTCATTTTTATAAAGGATCTTTATTCAAATTAATAATTACATGTACACAGCATATATTTTGTCAATCACAATCACATATTTCAACCATGTCATTCATAACTAATAATCAGTTTCAAACTTCAATCAATAACATATATAATTAACACTTTCTCATTCATCACTTTTCATCATTCATTACCACTATTGTTCCAAGCCAGACATTCATATTCATTCTCATTCACTCATTACCAATCATTATCTTCAAGCCATTCAGTTCATACACTCCCGACCAGACATCACGCCCAAACAATACTTCACCACGGCAACTTTGCACTCACACCACCAACACTCGATCACTTGTGTGCAAAAAGAAATTGGACAAGGGAGAGAAACCCAGGAATCTGACTTTAATTAAAAAGCCAAGCCAGGTTGCCTCCCTTTGTCTATAATGCTATCTGTATATTCAGGAGATTAACATCTCATTCATTCCACTATTTATTTTTTTTTTCTTTTTCCTGTGGTCAATATAATATATAATTATTTCAAAACAATCCCCCCCCCCCAAGACCCCCCGCCACCCACCCCCCCCCCCCCCCCCCCCCCCCCTCCCCCCCCCCCCCCCCCCCCCCCCCCCCCCCCCCCCCCCCCCCCACCCCCCCCCCCCCCCTAATCCCTTTCGCCCCCCCTCCCCCCCAGATTCTTTACTATATATCCTAACCTTCCCAGCAGCCCCCCCCCACCCTCCCCCCCCCCCCCCCCCCCCCCCCCCCCCCCCCCCCCCCCCCCCCCCCCCCCCCCCCCCCCCCCCCCCCCCCCCCCCCCCCCCCCCCCCCCCCCCCCCCCACCCCCCCCCCCCCCCTCCACCCCCCCCCCCCCCCCCCCCCCCCCCCCCCCCCCCCCCCCCCCCCCCCCCCCCCCCCCCCCCCCCCCCCCCCCCCCCCCCCCCCCCCCCCCCCCCCACCCCCCCCCCCCCCCCCCCCCCCCCCCCCCCCCCCCCCCCCCCCCCCCCCCCCCACCCCCCCCCCCCCCCCCCCCCCCCCCCCCCCCCCCCCCCCCCCCCCCCCCCCCCCCCCCCCCCCCCCCCCCTCCCCCCCCCCCCCCCCCCCCCCCCCCCCCCCCCCCCCACCCCCCCCCCCCCCCCCCCCCCCCCCCCCCCCCCCCCCCCCCCCCCCCCCCCCCCCCCCCCTCACCCCCCCCCCCCCCCCCCCCCCCCCCCCCCCCCCCCCCCCCCCCCCCCCCCCCCCCCCCCCCCCCCCCCCCCCCCCCCCCCCCCCCCCCCCCCCCCCCCCCCCCCCCCCCCCCCCCCCCCCCCCCCCCCCCCCCCCCCAAAACCCCCCCCTCGCCCCCCCCCCCCCCCCCCCTAGACTGAAATTAAAAATCAACCCATCATCAGTAATTTCCCAAATCTCATCGTATCCCCACATTGCCTGGAAATGATATCTAGAATATCTATGAAAGTCTGCCCACAACCTAAGTTTAACGCGGGATAAAAAGTGGACAGCAATGTCTATGGGTGAAATTTTCTTATGGTCGAAACGAACTTTATTTCTACAAAACCAAATGGAATGACGAAATTCCAGCCCCCCCCCCCTCCCCCCCCCCCCCTCCGTTTTTTCTTTGCGCATCCACTGCTGAGAACAGAGAAACGTATACTTTCCCCCCAAGTAATCTAAACCAAAGAGCAAGAAAACATTTTGCCACCCCTCCCCCCCCCCCCCCCCCCCCCCCCCCCCCCCCCCCCAATAATAAAATAGATGTGGGGGGGTACCCCCCAATGTCATTTTTACATAAGGAGCACATTTTGTCTACCGGCAAGTTAAAAATATACAAACGGTATGCAACTGGTAAGACATCATGGGCTAATTTGAA
>CM065680.1:62511456-62513956 GCA_017654935.2 Phymorhynchus buccinoides
ATAATGCACCTTTGCTTAAAAACTACTTTACGTTTTTATCAGCATGTTTGTATACGCCGGAAAATCAAGACAATGGATTTGCGTGCTTGAAATTTAAACTGCCAAAACGAAAGCACTTTTAATGGTTTGTTTGTTGGTAAACGAGATATGATTATACTAAACATTTGTTGCGTACTTTTCGAGTAAGCGCAGAAAGCTCATATAATTGTGCTTCGTGTTTAAATTAACTAGCTGAGTATTGATCGTAAAATTGCGTTTGTTGTTTTTGTGTTTGTGTTTGCACCATCGCAAGAATAAAAAAAAAAAGTCTTAAGGTGTTTTCTACGCTTGTGTGTAAATGCAGATGTATGTGTGTGTGCTCGCGTGTGTGTACGTGTACGTGTGCGTGTGTGTGTGCGTGCGTTTGTGTGTGAAAGTGCGCGCGCGCTCGTGTGCGTGCGTGTGCGCGCGTGTGTGTGTGTATGTGAATAAACAACTTTGGCTGTTTCTACTCTCTCTCTCTCTCTCTCTCTCTCTCTCTCTCTCTCTCTCTCTCTCTCTCTCTCTGTTTTTTTGTAGGGGGAGGGGTGTTTACTGTCTCGAAATCTGACCACCACCCCTCCCTCTCTCTCTCTCTCTATCGCTCTCTCTCTCTCTGTTTTTTTTTCTGTTTCGCTTGAAGATCACCATAACTATAAGTCAACGCTTGTGTAGCTACAACTCAACTTTGATACCAAACTGTTGGTGTGACAGACAGTATTTCTGGGAAATAGGCCTGTCTCATTATCGGGAAAATTACTAGATGCTACATTTAGACTAAAGTTTAAAGGAATTGCCTGCTTTCATGGTAGGCAGGTAGGTAGGGACCAAACAAAGCCATGAAGCTTTTTAAAACAGTCTCAACTTTTATGTATTACTTGGTAATTTTTGCTTTCGGTCAAGGATGATGCGACATAAATGTTCCTAATAAAGCATTTTTATATGTGTAGGGGAAGACGGGGTAAAAAGCGCATGGGCGGGTAAGAAGCCCACCCCAATTATCTCATGAAATGAAGCAAATTTCAGTCTCATTTTGCCCATGAGACGAGCGTTAATGTCTAGCATTCGTCTCATGGGCAAATTTGACTGAACTTTTCTTTATTTCATGAGATAATTGGGGTGGGCTTCTTACCCGCCCATGCGCTTTTTACCCCGTCTTCCCCTATGTGTGTGTGGTTTCAAATGTCCACTTATAAATAAGCCTAATTGATCTCTCTCAGTCATACATAACGGTGAGAGAAGATGCTAATATCATGTGGATGAGTAGCATATGCCACTACAAGAGAGGTTGGGGGTGGGGGCAACATGATAAAGTAAGGCAGAGAGAGGCTGTAGGAATATAATACAACCCAGTATCTAAAATTAAACTACAGCGAATACGGAATTCCCAAGCAATATTATCGATTGGGAATTCCCTATTCGCTGTAGTTTCTTCTTCTTCTGCGTTCCCGGGCCATAAGGCCACAATGGATACGTATGTGTCCGTTTTCCAGTTTTTACCCCTGTCATCGCCAACACTTTCTGATTTCGGAAGAGCTCAAAGGAGAAACCTATATATGGAAGATTATTTTGGGGGGAAGAGGCAGGAGAATGGGCCAAAAGTCAGAAAGATAGTGGATAACACAAAGCAAGGAAAAAGGTTGAGTCAAAGAGAGAGACAAATTAGAGGAAGTCACAAGCACAGAACTTCCAGAAGGTGGGGGAACTATGTTTTTTACAGAAGAACCCCCGGTATCCCCACGGGGGATCTGTAAGACTGGCTTGTAATTTAAACCGAAGTCTGATGTTGTGGTAACACAATCTAAGCAGACATAAACACATAGAAACATATACGCGTGCGCATGCATGGACGAACGCACGCACTCGCACACACATACTTATGCACATGCACAATTGCGGAGCGCTCGTGCGTAGCACGCACGCACACACGCACAACAAGAGAAACCAGCACACAGATAGACACACACACGCAGTCACACACACACACGCACGCACGCTCGCGCGCGTACGCACACGCACGCACGCACGCACACGCACGCACACGCACGCACACGCACGCACACGCACACGCACGCTCACACACACACACACACACACACACACACATTATGACACTGAAGACTAGAAAGCACTAACACAGTGGCGCAGTTCTGACCAGTGTTACTGAGAAAATCAATATATCCTCGTAGGAAGTTGAGTCCCTGGATCAATATTACGCGAATGATATTATGGGTTAGGTTAGGTAGGCTACATTATAGTCACAGAGGCGTCTCTGTGAAATTCGGGTTGCTCCCACCTGGAGCGCGTCACTGCCAGAGGCGCGCCACCCAATTTGTTGTTGTTTTTTGTTTGTTTTTGCATGAGATTTTTGTGTGACTGATGAGGAAGGAAGGGAAGGAGGTACATTTTGACCAAATGACAACTTTTTCGTTGCCACTGGGTTTAACGTGTGCTAAGTGCATGGGCACACGGGACCTCGGTT
>CM065680.1:62518956-62527626 GCA_017654935.2 Phymorhynchus buccinoides
ACCTTCACCTTGGCGTATGACCTTCACAACCGAAAATCTTTAAGGGGCTGTAACGTCCACACCGTTGGTCTTAGGGACTTCAATCTTGGCATGTAGGTACTTTGGCATATGTTTGTTGTGATCATTGCATACTGATCAAGGTCAAGGTCAAGGTCATGGAGATCGGTAGGCCTTGAAGGTGGTAGGGGTCTAAAAATTGGGTTTTCAGCCACAAAAGTAAAAATATAATATTTCGCGGACCCGGCGAAACTGGTACTCAGCGTTACCGATACTTGGCGTTACCTGTACTAGGCGTTACCAATACGGGGCGTTGCGCTAGTGTTCATAATTATGCAGAAGGTTAAACATGTATGCACGCATAAATTGCAGTACATTTTAGTCAATAGTCTCTGTCCACGAAAGTATGCTTTCGAATTGTAACTGATTCACCTATGACTAGACAGGCGCTGTCACTCGGAAATGCCCGGTGTGACTGGCTAAAGGCCGTACTCCACACATACAACTTCAGTTGTACGACTATCAAACATATGTGAGGCATGAATCTGATGAAATACTACTGACTACATGAACCTGATGAAATCCTATTAGTTTGGAAAGGTAAGGGGGGAAATCAGTGGTAAGATTTCATCAGATAAATATAGATATTTCATCAGATTCTTGTATCGGTGTCTACATGAATAACAGTAAATGAAATCAGTAAGATTTCGTCAGATTCATGTAGACAGTAGATTTCAATTCAAGTTCGTGCCTTACAGGCGTCGTCAAAGTTGGATGGTCGTACGACTCTAGTTGGATGTGTGATGCACGGCCGGAAATGAGAGTGAGTCATCGAGCCTTTTTTTCAAATAAAGCCTGTTGACTCGCGCCTCAGCTTATTAGTCCAATCTGAACGTTGAAGAAACGTACGTAGCAGAAAGTGAAGCTGTTGTTGTTTTGCTGTGTGTTTATTCCATTGCTCAATTGAAGACGAATTTACCAAGACAACATTCAAGGTAAATCATTGCTAAATTAGCCTCCATCCAGGAGCTTTGAAATCTCTTTGTCGTTGTTGGCTGGTCTGTTTCTGTTTTGGGGTTGTTGTTTTTCTTTCTTTCTTTCGTTCTTTCTTTCTTTCTTATGTTTGTTGTTTCTGTCTCGTGTGCAAATAGTTTCAAATCCTGAGGTGAAAGGTTGTTGTGTGACTCCCAAACTAAGAAGCCTTATAAATGCTTCGGCTCTTAATTAAGGGCAAGCCACACCCATACGAATCGTATCTGTGTGCTATGGCCTATGTGATCTTGACGAGGTGAGTCATGAATCACGTGAAACACTTCCGTCTACAGGGCCAGATCACAGACTTTTGAAGGGGGAGTGCTTGAAAAAAAATTTTAGGCTGGGGTCCAGGGGCCGCCTAGGCCACGGTGGGGTTCAGGTGCAAAGCCCTGGTGGGGGGGGGGGGGGGGGGGTCAGGGGGGCAAAGACCCCCGTCCGAAAACGAGTTTTCAACATTTAACACTGTTTTGTGGCATCTCCTGTGAGCTCAGAACAGAACTTCTTAAGAGCGTTTGATCAGTTTTGCACCTTGCTTAGCTTGCAGTCATAACACACAAAAGACAATCAAACATTGTCACCTTATTGCAAGAGCATCTCCTTTGTCCTCAGTTGCATTCTGGTTGTGGGGGTTTGGGGACAGCCGAGTGGGGGGGGGGGGGGGGGGTTCTGCAGCACCCAAAGCACACACACCCCTAGATCCGGCCCTGGTCTCAAATTAATTCTGCTATTTTCGCTCACTATACTCAAATACACCCAAAAGGCCTACATGAATTTCATGTGAGTTATGACTCACTCAGTCACATCGTCACAATCGCATCGTATTCAGATGCGATTCGTATGTGTGTGGCTGGCCCTCGAGTGCTGCGTCGAAAATAATTAATTTGCCTCAATAGGGCATTTGCCACGAGTGTTTCGTTCTCTATACTAGACTACTAATTTGCCCGCACTCGTTCTGCCCGAGTTACGCTGAACTTTCTAATTCAACTCTCTAAATTCAACTCAGTGAATTTCAAGGTCGTCCTCACGTGGCAAATGTCCTATTAAAAAGGGACTGTCCCCGCCGCCAGCTGTCCTCTCAAGCCTTCTTGACCGAGAGAGTGGGGATGTACACTGGACAAGGCACATTCAATAATTATACACATTTTTCAGCCCAGCCCTCTTGGGTAGTATTCACCTCCTCTGCTATCTGGAAGTCTTGGTCAGAAACGACAGAGTAACATTGGTCATTTTATATTGAGTACAACGCAGAGAAGAGTCTTCTATTGCACATTGTCTTCTGTCTGGTTTTTCATTCCGATACTTCTTTTTGTTTTCCCTTCTTCTTCGACCTCTCAGACAGTTTCCTGTCATATGAGCGCAGATGCGTCATGCTGCCGTTAGCTAGGCCCAGCATGTCCGTCTTTGGCTGGGGGGAAGAAACTTTGTATGTGTTTCTTGGAAAAGATAAAAGATCCGGTGTAGCAGGCAAAAATAACTTCAGGAAGAAGGAAGAAAAAAACACTCCCCGAAGTTTTCCTACTAGGGTCTTTCCTTATGTTTTTAATTTGTTGTTGGGTTTTTCCAATTTATTTGTTATTCACCATTTATTTTATTTGTTGGCACAATTCCAGTATTTTTGTTGCTTCATAGCTATTAGATGGATTTTAAAGAACCCCCCCCCCCACCCCCCACCCCCCCCCCCCCCCGTCACGTCATGTGTCAAAATCACGGTTTTCATGTGTTTTCCCTCTTACGGCTGGTAAGAAATCTTAAGAAATCTTCCTAGCATAAGAGGGAATGTGGCACGTGACGTGGGGGGGTCTTTAAGGCGGACAGAGACAGACAGACAGAGAGTGAGACGTGTGCATACGCTATGTAAGGCTTCGAATAGAGATCTTTGTCTTTTCAAATGCAACATGGCAATACAATGAAATGTGACCGTTTCTTTTCGCATAATAAAAAAAACCTAAGTAGCATGCTAAGTTTTCTTTTTGTGTGTGGATGGGTGTCGTAGATGACGGACTTCTACCACTACACGACCGTAACCGGCTACCGTGGCATCCCACAGAGTGGGTACATTCTAGAGAGCACCAAGTTGGACGATGGAGATGACGCCCGG
Organism: Phymorhynchus buccinoides; assembly: GCA_017654935.2. NCBI lineage: Eukaryota > Metazoa > Mollusca > Gastropoda > Neogastropoda > Raphitomidae > Phymorhynchus > Phymorhynchus buccinoides. The sequence goes on from CM065680.1 coordinate 62,522,087, forward strand.
TTTGGCCAAGGTAATAATTACCTGGTATTTGGTATATTGTAGTCTCAGAGGCTTATATCTGTGAAATTCGGGCTGCTCTCCCCCGGAGATCGCGTCGCCGGAAGTGCAGCGCCTACCCAATTTTTTTTTTTTTTTTTTTTTTTTTTGGGGGGGGGGGGCACAGGGTGAGGAGGGGGTGTGGGCACACTTGGAAAACCTAGCTGACCGAATTGGGTGAGAATTTTTACGGGGGTGGTTTCGATTTGATTATACCTATAGGTCTTTAAATGTTTAACCCTCCGCGAACCGAAAGCTGGTTTTTAATGGTTTCAAAGCAGACTAGTAATGCAAGTGTCTAACTATCCATCTATGTGTCCAAGCCAACACAGTAACGTTTGAACGGAGGGACCTAGGAGTCTCAAATTTTTCACGCGGATAGGTATTTAGGATATCTAGGCCAGATTTTGGGTCACAAAAGAGCCGAAAATGCTGCCGTGCGAGATCCTCGCCGGCGCAGGGGTACGTGCGTAAAGTGCAGGTGTAGACTGTTTTGATCGGACTTTAGTTTCAGGGGTGTTTGTCTTGTTTGTTCCTGCAAGGTCACTGGACCCGAAAATGCTGCCGCGCGGCTGGTTGGTCTAGCGTTTTCACGCTCTAGTTCGTTTTGAAATTGGAAAGCTCAGGTTTTACCAGGTGTGCGTGTGCGTGTGTGTGTGTGTGTGTGTGTGTGTGTGTGTGTGTGTGTGTGTGTGTGTGTGTGTGTGTGTGTGTGCGTGCGCGTGCGTGCGCGTGTGTGTGTGTGCGTGTGCGTGTGCGTGTGTGTGTGTGTGTGTGTGTGTGTGTGTGTGTGTGTGTGTTTGTGTGTGTGCCCAACTGACCCCCATGTAGCAGGGAAATTAAGTAATAATAATAATAATAATAATTAATAATGCTTATATAGCGCATAATCATGCAAAGCAACTCAATGCACTTTTCACTCACCATTCGTACAAACATTTCTAACAAACTGGCCCACGCATCCTCACCATACATCTCTATGAAAATGAATACATATTAGAGAATGCATTGCATATAATCATAACACAACACACTAACACCCACCTCCCTTCAACACCACCCACCCCAACCATCCCCCCACTCCCCCCCCCCCACCCCCACCCATCCCCACCCCTGCCCCCTACTCCCCACCCCCCCACCCCATACACACACGCGCACGCGTTAACCTCATGCTCAACGTCTTCAATGAGCTGGAAAACAAGAGTGGGGAAAGGATCATAGACTTTGCAGAGAGAAAGCTTTCCTGAAGAAGTGGGTTTTTAGTTGGGACTTGAAGGAAGGAAGAGTGGACTGGTTACGGGTATGGTCAGGGAGAGAATTCCAAACGTTTTGTGCAACAAAACTAAACGCCCTCTCAACCGAAGATTTCAAGGACCGCTTAGGAACTTTAAGAAGTTTCTGGGAAGAAGAACGAAGAGTACGAGAGCTTTGGTAGGTGCAGAGAGAAGAAGAGAGGTACTGAGGAAGAGTTTTTGTCAAAGTGACGAAAAGCGAGGAGTAGCCATCTTGAACTGCCAGCGGAATTTGACAGGAAGCCAGTGGAGCTCAGCCAAAAGAGGTGTGATGTGATGTGATCACGCTTTCTTTTGCCAAGCACAAGCCGAGCAGCACTGTTCTGCACTCTCTTGCAATTTCTAATTATTTTTGTCCACTCAATTAACCCATTGCTTTTACCATTCAGTCAACCCATTCCTTCCTTTTCATTAGTTCTTTCTTTTGACTAATATATTGATTCTTATATTTAATCAACCCCCTGGTTTTTCATTCATTTACACCATTGGTTCATTAACTCAATTAAGCCATTGATCCCTGTGTTTAATTAACCCAATGATCCCCCCCCCCCCCCTTTTTTTAATCCATTCAAACCTTCGTTCAAATAACCCACTGCTTGGTGTTTTTTTCATTTAAATAATGCATTTAGTTTAATTCTAACCACCACCAATTATCCTTTCCTTGATTTTGTTTTTAATTAGGACTGTCATTCCTTACTTCGATTAACCCACTGGTTCCCATGCTCACGCAGGCGTTTACCTGACCACGGTTCCGCCCTCGGCAGGTAAAAAGGCGATCATCGAAACGTGCTGGGGTCCAAACCAAGTTTCCACATTCACAAGGAACGGGCAAATCGACTACGTCATCCGGATCCGGATTCCTCCCCACCGAGTGAAACAGGCCGCCAAGAACCGTGCTGTGTTCCTGCATAGGGGAGTCCTCTATCTGAAGGAATATTCTTGGGATGCTTCTCTGGTGTCAAACAGGAACTGATGTCTTTTTTGTTTTGGCTGGCTGGGCTTTCACTACTATCAGTGTAGGAGATGGAAATGGGGCCCAAATGGTGCAAAGTGCAGTTGTTTTTGTTTTGTTTGTTTGTTTTGTTGTTTTTGGGTGTTGTTGTTGTTGTTGTTTTTCTTAGTTATTAGATTTTTGTTTGTTTGTTTGTGTGTGTTTTGTTTGCTTTAATTTAGGGATCAACGGGTTGTTTTCATTTTGCCGTGAAAATGATTGTGTTTTTCTAGACAGCTTTGATTTGAAATCATTCCAATGTACTTATTACATTTTTAATACATTTCCTTGATATAATATTTTTGGCCCACAAACCTTTCAATTATAGTTTACTTTTATACTCTTAATGTGTTCAAAGTTCATAAAGAAAAGGCCTTTTGAAATTTACTATTTGCGCATCATGGATGCAGCAGCGAGAACATTTTGTGAGAGTTTTTACACATTAAACTTGTTTGCAGTAATAATCTCATTGAAGACGGTGTAATTAAGCTGGACGCCCATGTCCATGGCAGCTTGTTGACAAAGGTTGCAAACTTTCCGCTGTAAATATATTTGGTATTTTGGTATTTGGGTACTTTATTGTCACAGAGGCGTCTCTGTGAAATTCGGGTTTATCTCCACCTGTGAGGAGCGACACGTCGCAGCTAGATGCTTTCATTATACGTTCTAGGTAGTGTCTAATGGTTGTATTCATGCAATCATGAGTAACGTTTTAGAAACATAAAGGTATCGTTTCTATAAAATAAAATAAAAACATAGTGCCTGAATTACACATAGTTTCTGATCGACCTCAACTCCTTCACAAGGTGCAATATAAGAGATTGTGTTCTGTTTTCATTAACCATTCAATTTGTGTTCCAGGGTATTATTAAGCTTTGTGTTTGCATTGTCGTATCGGTTTACATTCTCGCTATGTTATTTTTATAAGCAAATCAGCAAAGTTGTGTTCATGTTTTTTAATCCTACAAACACACGTAAAAAAACAACAAAACAAACAAAACAAAAAAAAAAAAAAAAAAAAAAAACACACACAAAAAACAAACAAAACAAGTTTCCTGTTTCCTACATTCTTCATAATTCATCTTAGATTTATAGAATTTGTTGGTCAATGGTGCAATATTTGTATTTATGTATTATTGATTCAGCAGGCTGATCTGAAAGATAGGGTATATAGTATATTGTTATATTTAGTCAAACAAATGCATGTGTTACAACTTGTCCTTTATACATTATGTAAAGAAGAATATAGCTTTGTTATTAATATGTGCTCAATGGATTACTCTTGCTCAAGGAAAACAACTATAAATTGCAGTTGTTCTAGCTGTTGAATATGGTTGGCGGACCTTTTTTTGACGAAATGTTGTGTATAGCTTCACTTTCGAATAATGCACCTTCGCTTAAAAACTACTTTACGTTTGTATCAGCATGTTTGTATACGCAGGAAAATCAAGACAATGGATTGCGGTTGCTTGAAATTTAAACTGCCAAAAACGAAAGCACTTTTAATGGTTTGTTTGTTGGTAAACGAGATTTGATTATACTAAACATTTGTTGCGTACTTTTCGAGTAAGGGCAGAAAGCTAATGTAATTGTGCTTCGTGTTTAAATTAACTAGTATTGATCGTAAAATTGCGTTTGTTGTTTTTGTGTTTGTGTTTGCACCATCCCAAGAATAAAATAAAAAAAAGTCTTAAGGTGTTTTCTACGCTTGTGTGTAAAGCCAGATGTAATTGTGTGCTGCGCGAGTGTGGGTGTGTGTACGTTGTGCGTGTGTGTTTGTGTGTGTGCGTGCGTTTGTGTGTGAAAGTGCGCGCGCGCTCGTGTGCGTGCGTTGTGCGCGCGTGTGAGCGCGTGTGTGTGTGTAAAGTGAATAAACAACTTTGGTTGTTTCTACTCTCTCTCTCTCACTCTCTCTCTCTTCTCTCTGTTTTTTTGTAGGGGGGGGGGGGGGGGCGGGATTACGGTCTCGGAAATAGGAACCACCACCCCTCCATCTCTATCTCTCTGTCGCTCTCTCTCCCCCCCCCTCTCTCTGTTTTGTTTTCTGTTTCGCTTGAAGATCACCATAACTATAAGTCAACGCTTGTGTAGCTACAACTCAGCTTTGACACCAAACTGTTGGTGTGACAGACAGTATTTCTGGGAAATAGGCCTGTCTCATTATCGGGAAAATTACTAGATGCTAAATTTAGACTAAAGTTTAAAGGAATTGCCTGCTTTCATGGTAGGCAGGTAGGTAGGTAGGGACCAAACAAAGCCATGAAGCTTTTTAAAACAGTCTGAATTACACATAGTTTCTGATCGACCTCAACTCCTTCACAAGGTGCAATATAAGAGATTGTGTTCTGTTTTCATTATCCATTCAATTTGTGTTCCAGGGTATTATTAAGCTTTGTGTTTGCATTGTCGTATCGGTTTACATTCTCGCTATGTTATTTTTATAAACAAATCAGCAAAGTTGTGTTCATGTTTTTTAATCCTACAAACAAGTCCTGTTTCCTACATTCTTCATAATTCATCTTGGATTTTTAGAATTTGTTGGTCAATGGTGCAATATTTGTATTTATGTATTATTGATTCAGCAGGCTGATCTGAAAGATAGGGTATATAGTATATTGTTATATTTAGTCAAACAAATGCATGTGTTACAACTTGTCCTTTATACATTCTGTAAAGAAGAATATAGCTTTTTTTAAATTAATATGTGCTCAACGGATTACTCTGCCAAGGAAAACACTATACATTGCAGTTGTTCTAGCTCGTTCAATATGTTGGCGGACCTTTTTTTTTGACAAAATGTTGTTCATAACTCACTTTCGAATAATATGCATTTGCTTAAAACTACTTTACGTTTGTATCCGCATGTTTGTATACGCGGAAAATCAAGAAAATATGGATTTGCGTGCTTGAAATTTAAACTGCAAAACAACAGCCTTTTTAATGGTTTGTTTGTTGGTAAACGAGATATATAATTATACTAAAACTTTGTTGCGTACTTTTCGAGTAAGGCAAAAGCTAATAGTGTGCTTCTTGTTTAAATTAATACTGATCTTGATCGTAAAATTGCGTTTGTGGTTTTGTGTTTGTGTTTTGCACCATCGCAAAATAACAAAATAAGTCTAATGTGTTTTCTACGCTTGTGTGTTAAATGGGCAGATTAATGTGTGGTGCTCGCGTGTTGTCTGGTGTGTGTGCGTATGTGTGTGTGGTGTGTGTGTGTG
>CM065680.1:62528126-62533126 GCA_017654935.2 Phymorhynchus buccinoides
CCGCCTAGGGGGGTGGGGGGAGGGGGCGGGGGGAAAAAAAAAAAAGAAACGACTTGACTGTAGTGTTAATACAAAACAAAAGTAATCACCTCTATTCTTTTGACTTGTGTTCGTTTCGCTACCACTGTTACTTATGATTTCCTCACTAAGTTTGTTGTTGCCCAGCGTAATGGTGAGTCGAGTGTCTCCTGCCACGTTTTCCGTGTGCAAGCTGATGTTTCCTGAATTCACGAAGACCCAAGAAAATTTGTGGATTCAACCACACACCATAGTCCTCATAACGTAAGTATGTTTTATGAAAATTTACTCTGTGTGTGTGTTGTGTGTGTGTGTGTTGTGTGTGTGTGTGTGTGTGTGTGTGTGGTGTGTGGTGTGTGTGTGTGTGTGTTTGTGGTGTGTGTGTGGGTGTGTGTGTGTGTGTGTTTGTGTGTGTGTGTGTGTGTGTTGTGTTGTTGTGGTGTTGTGAGTGTGTGTGTGTGTGTGTGCGTTGGGCGTGTGCGTGTGCGTGTGTGTGTGTGTGCGTGGTGTGGGGTAATGTGTGTGTAGTGTGTTGCGTGTGCGCCGTCGCGCGTGCGTGTGGTGCGTGCGTGCGTGCGTGCGTGCGTGCGTGTGTGTCTGTGTGTGTGTGTGGTGTGTGTGTGTGTGAAGAGAGGAGAAGAGGGTGTGTGTGTGTGTTTGGTGTGCGTGTGTGCGTGTGCGTGTGGTGCGTGCGTGTGCGTGCGCGGCGCCGCCGTATGTGATAACGTGTGCGTGTAATATATATATGATATGATGTGTGGTGTGTGTGTGGTGTGTGTGTGTGTGCGCGCCCGCGCGCGCGCGTGTGGTGTGTGTGTGTGTTGTGTGTGTGTGGGTGTTTTATGACTGCTTTACGTGTCCTTTTATGTCATAGTTCTACCCCTCCCCGTTCCCAGGCACTGTCCTCTTCCTCTCAGTATCTGACACTGATGTCTATCCGCCGTACACTGGTCTTTTTTCTACCATCTGTCACATACGCTGTCTATTTTCTCCCCTTTTATTTGCACAAGTTTCTTTTCCTTGTCTTGATTTTTATTACTTTACGTCTCCCGTTTCAAGGTTGTGGAATATGTCGATCATTCGTCTCTATATAGCCAGAGTCGTTTATCGTCCGTCGTCCTGTCCGACATTTCTTATCCTAGGAACCGCTGCAAGACCGCCTGAAATTGACGTGTCCAACGAATCAAGTAATGTGCTAATTTGTGACATCAGCATCATAACACAATAAAGGCCTAGCACCAGTTTAGACTTGGTTGGGGGTATTTAGAGAAAAAAAAACTAGAAGGCTTAATGGCTCCAACCCACCTGCGTGCGCATCTCGACTTCCAACGGAAGTGTCCGGCCATCTGTATCCTTATTTGTGATGTAAGACAACAGTGAAAATGTTATCTAAATGTGTAAAGAAACATCCAGATGTTAGAAATACAGTGTTAGATAAGTTTTCGAATTGGAACAGCCAATACGCCAGCATCGATCTGGCATTTGCAAAAAGGTAAAGGACTAGATGGCGGTCCTTCCCATAATAATGGCGCTCCTTGTGGCCGGATATGAACGACATGTGGGTACCAGCCATATAACATTTCTCACATCGGACTTGTACACGATATTGGCTGCCACAGTGAGATTAAAACACGATGAGACTTGTGAAAGTTTAGGATATCACACCCAAGACCATTTTGTTTCGCTACTTTTTATTGGTTTGATTTTGGCATCTCTTTTTTTAGTTACAGAGACTGGATTCGGGCTGCTCCTAGCTGGCGAGCGCGGTCACCGTTAGTACAGTGCAACCGAAGTTTTTGCTACATGAAATAACGTGTCATGCAGCCGCACGGCTTCTACTATTGCCCTTATCTTACTGAAGAGGTTCAAATGGGTTTTACACCCTTTCACCGCCAATGTCGCACTTTTTGCACCACAATTACTTAATACACCATAGTCATTAAACCCTTCAAATCGGGCTGTTATTCATGACATGCGTTCCTAATTTTGGGCGTTAGGAGTGACCCTATTCTCAATGAGTCAAAAAAAAGAAATCCTACAATATTTAAGACAAATATTTTCGTAGCCAATAAATCTAATGGAAATGTTTTTGGCTCAAAGATGGCTGGCGGTGAAAGGGTTAACCAGAGTAACAAGCCTTATATTATGTATGCGTTCCCGCTGGGGGCCCTTGCAATGTCTAATTAAAGGACGTCTCCCCCCACATGACGTCATGACGATGCTAAACCTGGTTGGAGTGTGAGGAAACAGAAGTAAGTGTCCTTTACAAGCACAACACCACCAACCCGAAATGAATCAAACCTGCAAACTTGCAAACCAGCAAGCACGTGGCGAAAATGGAGTTTACGTCCTCTTTGGTCTGAAATCAGACACATATGGGACATTTGTAACTACAAATATGGTGGGAACAATACTGGAGGGCATGCCCGGAGCCAGTACGACCGTAAAGTCCCGAATTTTTTACAAATTAATCATATAGCTGTAGCGGGTAACCACGGCCTCGGCTAAACCTCTCGGCTATGGCACCCCCGGGGGGCCACAAGCCAGCGATTCTAACAACCTGGCTTAGATAGGGTTAGGGCATGTGGGGTGTGTGGATGTCGGTCCTTGTCCCTCCTTTTTATTATTTTTTGACTTCGTATTGTTCGTTTGGTCACGAAGACACGGGAAACCATTTTGCACGAAGTAAGGCTGTTCGTAGGCTACGCCCGTTGACCCTTCAAAGGGTTGAAGATCTCCCCCAAATGGTGTGTCATAAAATTATACATTTTTACCTGGACGTTTTGCTGTTTTACTCAGACAACACTTGTCCCGCCTGTAGGCTCCTTGTTCTCATGTTTGGTATATTGTCCTCTCTTTCATTCATTGACGTAAACGGGTGTTTCCCCTCCTTTCACATCACAATCGCGATAGCATCACTAAGGCTATTTTGTCCCTGTCAGTTGTGACTTTTTGCATCAATGTCAGTGCTCTTGTTGGTTCTTCTTTGCCCAGGCAAGACCTGTCTCTTCTGGCCGCCGCCGTTGAATGGAGCGTACGGCAATGGTCAGCGTGATATGCAACGTGGTGGGCATTCTCTACACCTTTTGTGGCCTCCTCTCCTGGCTCACACCGTCACCTCCCTGGTTCGGACAGCGTGCGTGCGTGGACGCTCACAGGGGAGGTCGGGCCCAGTTTACGGAGAGGATGAATCTTCTTTCTTTTCTATGTCTGTTCTGCTGTCTTTCGCGCACAACCTCACATTGAAATGATTCCAGTTACAATGCGAGTAATGCAGTACCCTGCCAAAACTCTCTCTATGTGTCCCCTCTGTCTGTTCTATTAATTCCATACTCTCTCTCTCTCTCTCTCTCTCGTATATCTCTCTCTCTCGTCTCTCATTCGTCTCTCTCATCTCTCTCTCTCTCGGTCTCTCTCTCTCTCTCTCTCGTCTCTCTCGTCATTCTCTCGGCAATCTCTCTCTCTCCTGTATTTGCTTATTCTGTTGTTATGAACCAGACTGGCCTAAACATAAACATATTTTTGACATTTTGGAATTTAAAGAAATGTTGCCAAAGCGTGCATAATAAACTAGTGTATGGTGAGCTGGGGAGGTACCCTCTCTTTGTGAATAGCTATGTTCGCTGTGATCAAAATCTGGTTACGAGGCTAAGCATGGATCGGAATCGATTAACCTGATCAGGCTTATAAAATGTTATTAATATTGGACGAAAACAACAAACTGTTTTGGCTAGCAGAGTTTAGGAACATTCTAGTTCATGAGGGTTCACTTCGTTTGGCTCTCGCTAGAGTAGGCGATGTTAAATTAGGATTTTTGGAAGATGCTGAACAGATATGTTATGCTCAAGATTGGTTTTTCTGGCGATGAAACAAGTAACTGAAGGTACGAATGAATACGTCCTTATTTACCATCACCTACCGCTGATATTGTGACCCAAAAGAGCGTTTCTGATCCACCCGAACAATCCAACGCTATCACATTCTCCCCCTCCCCCTGCCCCATCTGACTTCAGAGTTATACTGTCCCTACGTCTTCTCCTGTGGCCTACCTGAATGGTGTAGAGCTTAGGGGACTGCATAAGCTCGGGCCTTGATGGGCATGCGCATACAGGGGGGGGGGGGGGGGGGGGGCGTCGTCCACATCTTCCTCCTTCTTCATCTTGCACCAGCTGGTCATCAACATTGAGAAGTTACCAGCAGTACCACTACTCTGCTGTGCTGCCCACAACGCCCCGTTTCTCACGTAGGGGATGACCTTGTGCTGGCCAGTGTAACGTCCATTTGGTTTTAATGATACATCTCGGGATTTTTGCTGTACATAGTGATTTCCCGGCAGGAATAGGTTGACTGATTAAGATTGGGTGGGGGAAGATATCGAGGTGAAAAGGAAGAAGAAGAAAAAAGAAAAGAAGAAGTAAAAGAAGAAGAAGATAATAAGAAGAAGAGAAGAAGAAGCAGAAGCAGAAGAATACGAATAAGAATAATAATGGAGTAGAATGACGAGTAAGCAAGAGGAGGAAGACAAAAGATACGAATAAATAGCTGGGTGTGATTTCTTTTGTATATTTCATTCATCGTCTGCCATGTCCCACCTTGAAGTCTGACGAGAAAGAAGAAGAGAAGAAAATAAAAGAAGAGAAGTGCTAAGAAGAAAAGAAAAGAAGAAGAAGAAGAATAAGAAGAAGAAGAAAATGATGATGATTATGGTTGTGGTGGCGGTGGTGTGATGTCGGCTTCTGCTATGTAATTCTGACACTCATTCTTATAATCCTGTCCTTGCTCGTCTCCGTCCCTGTCCCTGTCTGGACTTCTTTCTTTTCTGTTTGTCTGACAAAAAAAAACCCCTTTTTTTTTTTGTTTGTCTCGGTTTCCTTTCCCACTTTTTTCTCCCCCCCACCTCCGCTCTCTCCCTCCTCTTTTTTTTTTTATCCTTGCAGAACGTTCAGAAGCTAGCCACTTACGCAATGTGCAGTTAGTCCCAG
>CM065680.1:62545626-62548126 GCA_017654935.2 Phymorhynchus buccinoides
GCCAGTTTGTTAGAAATGTTTGTACGAATGGTGAGTGAAACGCGCATTGAGTTGCTTTGCAAGATTATTCGCTATATAAGCATTATTAATTATTATTATTATTATTACTTAATTTCCCTGCTACATGGGGGTCAGTTGGGCACAACACACACACACACACACACACACACACACACACACACACACACACACACACACACACACACACACACACACACACACACACACACACACACACACGCGCGCACGCACACGCACACACACACACACACGCACACAAACACATACACGCACACGCACACGCACACACACACACACGCGCGCGCGCGCGCGCGCACACACACACACACAAACACACACACAAAAACACACATACACACACACACGCGCGCGCGCGCGCGCGACGCACGCACACACACACACGCACACGCACGCACACACACACACACCTGGTAAAACCTGAGCTTTCCAATTTCAAAACGAACTAGAGCGTGAAAACGCTAGACCAACCAGCCGCGCGGCAGCATTTTCGGGTCCAGTGACCTTGCGGGAACAAACAAGACAAACACCCCTGAAACTAAAGTCCGATCAAAACAGTCTACACCTGCACTTTACAGTACCCCTGCGCCGGCGAGGATCTCGCGCGGCAGCATTTTCGGCTCTTTTGTGACCCAAAACTTGGCCTAGATATCCTAAATACATATCCGCATGCAAAATTTGAGCCTCCTAGGTCCCTCCGTTCAAACGTTACTGTGTTGGCTTGGACACATAGATGGATAGTTAGACACGTGCATTACTAGTCTGCTTTGAAACCATTAACCAGCTTTCGGTTCGCGGATGGTTAAACATTTAAAGACCTATAGGTATAACCAAATCGAAACCACCCCCGAAAAAATTCGCACCCAACTCGGTCAACTAGGTTTTCCAAGTGTGCCCACACACCCTCCTCACCCATTGCCCCCCCCCCCCCAAAAAAAAAATATAAAATTTAAAAAAAAAAAAAAAAAAAATTGGGTAGGCGCTGCACTTCCGGCGACGCGATCTCCGGGGGAGAGCAGCCCGAATTTCACAGATATAAGTCTCTGAGACTACAATATACCAAATACCAGGTAATTATTACCTTGGCCAAACCGGGCGTCATCTCCATCGTCCAAAGTGGTGCTCTCTTGAATGTAACCACTCTGAGTGATGCCACTGTAGCCGGCTGCGGTCGTGTAGTGGTAGAAATCCGTCATCTACGACACCCATCCACACACACAAAAAGAAAACTTACTATGCTATTTAGGGGGGTTTTTTTTATGCGAAAAGAAACGGTCACATTTCATTGTATTGCCATGTTGCATTTGAAAAGACAAAGATCTCTATTCGAATCCTTACATAGCGTATGCACACGTCTCACTCTCTGTCTGTCTGTCTCTGTCCGCCTTAAAGACCCCCCCACGTCACGTGTCACATTCCCTCTTATGCTAGGAATATTTCTTAAGATTTCTTACCAGCCGTAAGAGGGAAAACACATGAAAACCGTAATTTTGACACATGACGTGGGGGTGGGGGGTGGGGGGGGGGGGGGGGGGGGGTGTCTTTAAAATCCATCTAATAGCTATGAAGCAACAAAAATACTGGAATTGTGCCAACAAATAAAATAAATGGTGAATAACAAATAAATTGAAAAAACCCAACAACAACAAATTAAAAACAGAAAGAAAGACCCTAGTAGCAAAACCTTGGGGAGTGTTTTTTTCTTCTTTTTTCCTGAAGTTATTTTTGCCTGCTACACCGGATCTTTCATCTTTTCCAAGAAACACATACAAAGTTTCTTCCCCCCAGCCAAAGACGGACATGCTGGGCCTAGCTAACGGCAGCATGACGCATCTGCGCTCGTATGACAGGAACTGTCTGAGAGGTCGAAGGAGAAGGGGAAAACAAAAAGAGTATTGGAATGAAAAACCAGACCGAAGACAATGTGCAATAGAAGACTCTTCTCTGCGTTGTACTCAATATAAAATGACCAATGTTACTCTGTCGTTTCTGACCAAGACTTCCAGATAGCAGAGGAGGTGAATACTACCCAAGAGGGCTGGGCTGAAAAATGTGTATAATTATTGAATGTGCCTTGTCCAGTGTACATCCCCACTCTCTCGGTCAAGAAGGCTTGAGAGGACAGCTGGCGTCGGGGACAGTCCCTTTTTAATAGGGCATTTGCCACGTGAGGACGACCTTGAAATTCACTGAGTTGAATTGAGAGAGTTGAATTAGAAAGTTCAGCGTAACTCGTGCAGAACGAGTGCAGGCAAATTAGTAGTCTAGTATAGAGAACGAACACTCGTGGCAAATGCCCTATTGAGCCAAATTAATTATTGTCGACGCAGCACTCAAGGGCCAGCCACACACATACGAAGCGCATCTGAATACGATGCGATTGTGACGATGTGAGTCATGATTCACGTGAAATTCATGTATTGGGTCTACTTGAATATAGTGAGCGAAAATAGCAGAAATA
>CM065680.1:62553126-62561731 GCA_017654935.2 Phymorhynchus buccinoides
AGAGAGAGAGAGAGAGAGAGAGAGAGAGAGAGAGAGAGAGAGAGAGAGAGAGAGAGAGAGAGAGAGAGAGAGAGAGAGAGAGAGAGAGAGAGAGAGACACGCAGTCACAGCCTAACTCTGTAGGCTAACATGTCAGGTCACCAGTCTGTTAGGCTGATGCATATTCATGAGGTTCTCAATGATCGCACCAGAGTCGCACGCTCAATTAAAAAGGGCAGACAACTTCAATGACAAAGGGAAGACAACTCAGCCCAGCAGGTCACGTGCTCCTCCATGGAACTGGTCCAAATCACGTGACCATTCACAGGCAAAAGTCACGTGATACCCTACCCGATACTAAAGAGGAGGCTGCCCATGAGACGAATGCTAGACATTAACGCTCGTCTCATGGGCAAAATGAGACTGAAATTTGCTTCATTTCATGAGATAATTGGGGTGGGCTTCTTACCCGCCCATGCGCTTTTTACCCCGTCTTCCCCTAAGCCTACACACGCGCGCACGGCATGGACACCCACACACCCACGCCCACTCGCGTGCGCGCGCCTGCGCGCACATACACACGCACAGAGAGAGAGAGAGAGAGAGAGAGAGAGAGAGAGAGAGAGAGAGAGAGAGAGAGAGAGAGAGAGAGAGAGAGAGAGACTCTTCAACCCTATTACACGGCACAGAAAATGATAGGTATCAAATGATAGTATACCTATTAATCTCCACCAGTCAGCGTCTATGCCATAATTATATCCACCCTCTCCTTCAATAGCACGTATTTTACATATACATTTCTCTTCCAGGAAAACCAGAAAAAATGTTTTCGTTTCGCGTTCTTTATTTCTTGTATTTGTTTTTGCCATATCTATTATTTTTAAAATAGGCCTAAATACAGGCCAAAGTGTAGCAATCATTCTCTCTCTCTCTCTCTCTCTCTCTCTCTCTCTCTCTCTCTCTCTCTCTCTCTCTCTCTCTCTCTCTCTCTCTCTCTCTCTCTCTCTCTCTCTCTCTCTCTCTCTCTCTCTCTCTCTCTCTCTCTCTAGCTCTCAAGCTCTAGTGCTTAACTACGCACACTCTCTACGGCAGTGTCAATTATTTTGCTTTATTTAATCTCATCTTAAACGTAGTGAAATGGTGTGTTTTGTTGTCTGTAGGCCTACTGCGCTTGCATGAGACCACATCGTAATGTATCTTAAACAAGACACACTGCGTACGATGCCGCGATCCGACTGTGACATTTGTGAGGCATGATTCTCGTGAAATGCTACTGTCTAAACGAATCTGATGAAACCCTACTTATTTTTCATTCACTAGGAAAAAGTCCATGAGCGGGTAAGAAGCCCATGCCAATTGTCTCATGAAATGAAGCAAATGTCAGTCAAATTGTGCCCATGAGACGAGTGTTAATGTTTAGCGTTCGTCTCATGGGCAAAATGTGACTACAATTTGCTTCACGTTCATGAGATAAATGGCATGGGCTTTTTACCTCGTCTTCCACTATTATTTGTAATGCCCCGTACACGAATCTGATGAAATGCCTGTCTTTTTTTATCAGACATTTTATGTCATTCGTGTATACATAAGTCAGTGGCACAGTGATAGCGCGTTGGCCTCGTGTCAAGTAAACCCGAGTTCGAACCTGGGTATGCGTATACGTTTCCCGCTCACTTTGCACTAGGCCTTGCGGTCTGAACGTGGAGTCTTTCGGGTGAAACGAAAAACCGAGGTCCCGTGTGCCCATGCACTTAGCACACGTTAAACCCAGTGGCAACGAAAAAGTTGTCATTTGGTCAAAATGTACCCTCTTCCTTTCCTTCCTCATCAGTCACACAAAAATCGCATGCAAAAAAACAAACAAAAAACAACAACTTGGGTAGTGCGCCTCTGGCTGCGACGCTCGCTTCAGGTGGGAGCAACCCGAATTTCACAGAGACGCCTCTGTGACTATAATGTACCTAACCTAACCCATAATATTATTCGCGTAATATTGATCCAGGGACGAGGATAGATCGATTTTCTCAGTAACACTGGTCAGAACTGCTTCCCCTGTGTTAGTGCTTTCTAGTGCTCAGTGTCATAAAGTGTGTGTGTGTGTGTGCGTGTGTGTGTGTGTGTGTGTGCGTGTGCGTGTGCGTGTGCGTGCGCGTGCGCATGCGTGCGTGCGTGCGTGTGCGTGTGTGTGTGTGCGCGTGCGCGCGCGCGCGCATGTGTGTGTGTGTGTGTGTGTGTGTGTGTGACTGCGTGTGTGTGTGTCTATCTGTGTGCTTGTTTCTCTTGCTGTGCGTGTGTGCGTGCGTGCTTCGCACGAGCTCGCCGTAATTGTGCATGTGCATAAGTATGTGTGTGCGAGTGCGTGCGTTCGTCCATGCATGGGCACGCGTATATGTTTATGTCTGCTTAGATTGTGTTACCACAACATCAGACTTCGGCTTAAAGCACAAGCCAGTCTTAACAGATCCCCCGTGGGGATACCGGGGGTTCTTCCGTAAAAAAAACATAGTTCCCCCACCTTCTGGAAGTTCTGTGCTTGTGACTTCCTCTAATTTGTCTCTCTCTTTGACTCAACCTTTTTCCTTGCTTTGTGTTATCCACTATCTTTCTGACTTTTGGCCCATTCTCCTGCCTCTTCCCCAAAAAATAATCTTCCATATATAGGTTTCTCCTTTGAGCTCTTCCGAAATCAGAAAGTGTTGGCAATGACAGGGGTAAACACAGGAAAACGGACGCATACGTATCCATTGTGGCCTTAACCTGGCCCGGGAATGCAGAAGAAGAAGAAACTACAGCGAATAGGGAATTCCCAATCGATAATATTGCTTGGGAATTCCGTATTCGCTGTAGTTTAATTTTAGATACTGGGTTGTATTATATTCCTACAGCCTCTCTCTGCCTTACTTTATCATGCTGCCCCCACCCCCCTACCTCTCTTGTAGTGGCATATGCTACTCATCCACATGATATTAGCATCTTCCCTCACCGTTATGTATGACCGAGAGAGAGATCAACTAGGCCTAGGGGGGGGTAAAAAGCGCATGGGCGGGTAAGAAGCCCACCCCAATTATCTCATGAAATGAAGCAAATTTCAGTCTCATTTTGCCCATGAGACGAGCGTTAATGTCTAGCATTCGTCTCATGGGCAAATTTGACTGAAATTTTCTTTATTTCATGAGATAATTGGGGTGGGCTTCTTACCCGCCCATGCGCTTTTTAACCCCGTCTTCCCCTATTTATAAGTGGACATTTGAAACCACACACACATACACACATACAAATGCTTTATTAGAAAAATTTATGTCGCATCATCCTTGACCGAAAAAATTACCAAATAATACATAAAAGTTGAGACTGTTTTAAAAAGCTTCATGGCGTGTTTGGTCCCTACCTACCTACCTGCCTACCATGAAAGCAGGCAATTCCTTTAAACTTTAGTCTAAATTTAGCATCTAGTAATTTTCCCGATAATGAGACAGGCCTATATCCCAGAAACACTGTCTGTCACACCAACAGTTTGGTGTCAAAGCTGAGTTGCAACAACACAAGCGTTGACTTATTGTTATGGTGATCTCCAAGCGAAACAGAAAATAAAACAAGAGAGAGAGCGACAGAGAGAGAGAGAGAGAGAGAGAGAGAGAGAGAGAGAGAGAGAGAGAGGGGGGTGGTGGTCAGATTTCGAGACAGTAAACACCCCTCCCCCTACAAAAATCAGAGAGAGAGAGAGAGAGAGAGAGAGGAGAGAGAGAGAGAGAGAGAGAGAGAGAGAGAGAGAGAGAGAGAGAGAGAGTAGAAACAAAGTTGTTTATTCACATACACACACACGTGTGCGCACGCACGCACACGAGCGCGCACACGCACATGAGCGCGCGCACACTTTCACACACACACACACACACACATACGCACACACACAGTACACACGCGAGCACACTCAACACATCTGCATTTACACACAAGCGTAGAAAACACATTAAGACTTATTTTGTTATTCTTGCGATGGTGCAAACACAAACACAAAAACCACAAACGCAATTTTACGATCAAGACTCAGCTAGTTAATTTAAACACGAAGCACAATTATTAGCTTTCTGCCCTTACTCGAAAAGTACGCAACAAATGTTTAGTATAATTATATCTCGTTTACCAACAAACAAACCATTAAAAGTGCTGTTGTTTTGGCAGTTTAAATTTCAAGCACGCAAATCCATTTTCTTGATTTTCCGGCGTATACAAACATGCTGATACAAACGTAAAGTAGTTTTTAAGCAAATGTATATTATTCGAAAGTGAAGTTATACACAACATTTTGTCAAAAAAAGGTCCGCCAACCATATTGAACAGCTAGAACAACTGCAATTTATAGTTGTTTTCCTTGAGCAAGAGTAATCCGTTGAGCACATATTAATTTAAAAAAAGCTATATTCTTCTTTACAGAATGTATAAAGGACAAGTTGTACCACATGCATTTGTTTGACTAAATATAACAATTTATACCCTATCTTTCAGATCAGCCTGCTGAATCAATAATACATAAATACAAATATTGCACCATTGACCAACAAATTCTAAAAATCCAAGATGAATTATGAAGAATGTAGGAAACAGGACTTGTTTGTAGGATTAAAAAACATGAACACAACTTTGCTGATTTGTTTATAAAAATAACATAGCGAGAATGTAAACCGATACGACAATGCAAACACAAAGCTTAATAATACCCTGGAACACAAATTGAATGGATAATGAAAACAGAACACAATCTCTTATATTGCACCTTGTGAAGGAGTTGAGGTCGATCAGAAACTATGTGTAATTCAGACTGTTTTAAAAAGCTTCATGGCGTGTTTGGTCCCTACCTACCTACCTGCCTACCATGAAAGCAGGCAATTCCTTTAAACTTTAGTCTAAATTTAGCATCTAGTAATTTTCCCGATAATGAGACAGGCCTATTTCCCAGAAATACTGTCTGTCACACCAACAGTTTGGTGTCAAAGCTGAGTTGTAGCTACACAAGCGTTGACTTATAGTTATGGTGATCTTCAAGCGAAACAGAAAACAAAACAGAGAGAGAGAGAGAGAGCGACAGAGAGAGAGAGAGGGGAGGGGTGGTGGTCAGATTTCGAGACAGTAATCCCACCCCCCCCCCCCCCTCCCCCCCAAAAAATAAGAGAGAGAAACCCTCCCCCACCCCCCCTCCCCCCCCCCCCCCCCCCCCCCCCCCCCCCTAATCTCCCCCCCCCCCCCCTAAAGAAAAAAAAAAACAGAGAGAGAGAGAGGAGAGGGATGAGAGAGAGAGAGTAGAAACAACCCAAAGTTGTTTATTCACATACACACAACACACACGCAGCGCCGTGCGCGCACGCACGCACACGAGCGCGCGCACTACTTTCACACACAAACGCACGCACACACACACGAACGCACACGTACACACACACACGCGAGCACACACATACACATCTGCATTTACACACTGTGCAAGCGTAGAAAACACCTTAAGACTTTTTTTTTTTTATTCTTGGGATGGTGCAAACACAAACACAAAAACAACAAACGCAATTTTACGATCAATACTAGTTAATTTAAACACGAAGCACAATTACATTAGCTTTCTGCCCTTACTCGAAAAGTACGCAACAAATGTTTAGTATAATCAAATCTCGTTTACCAACAAACAAACCATTAAAAGTGCTTTCGTTTTGGCAGTTTAAATTTCAAGCATGCAAATCCATTTTCTTGATTTTCCGGCGTATACAAACATGCTGATACAAACGTAAAGTAGTTTTTAAGCGAAGGTGCATTATTCGAAAGTGAAGCTATACACAACATTTCGTCAAAAAAAGGTCCGCCAACCATATTCAACAGCTAGAACAACTGCAATTTATAGTTGTTTTCCTTGAGCAAGAGTAATCCATTGAGCACATATTAATAACAAAGCTATATTCTTCTTTACATAATGTATAAAGGACAAGTTGTAACACATGCATTTGTTTGACTAAATATAACAATATACTATATACCCTATCTTTCAGATCAGCCTGCTGAATCAATAATACATAAATACAAATATTGCACCATTGACCAACAAATTCTATAAATCTAAGATGAATTATGAAGAATGTAGGAAACAGGACTTGTTTGTAGGATTAAAAAACATGAACACAACTTTGCTGATTTGCTTATAAAAATAACATAGCGAGAATGTAAACCGATACGACAATGCAAACACAAAGCTTAATAATACCCTGGAACACAAATTGAATGGTTAATGAAAACAGAACACAATCTCTTATATTGCACCTTGTGAAGGAGTTGAGGTCGATCAGAAACTATGTGTAATTCAGGCACTATGTTTTTATTTTATTTTATAGAAACGATACCTTTATGTTTCTAAAACGTTACTCATGATTGCATGAATACAACCATTAGACACTACCTAGAACGTATAATGAAAGCATCTAGCTGCGGGGGCGAAAAAACAAACGCGCGTTACCGCCTCAGGTTGGGGGCAACCCCAAAATTTTCACAGGAGACGGGGCCTCTGTGGGACTATAACAATACCCAAAAGACGACCAAAATTACCAGATAATTATTACATAGGCGGAAAAGTGTTGCCACCTCTTTGTCCCCACAAGCTGAGGCTGCCATGGACATGGGGGACTTGGAGGCCAGCTTAATTACCACGTCTTGTTCAAAATGAGAGCTATTGATTACAATTACTGCAAACGCTCGCTGCTAACTTGCTTTAAGTTTAATGTGTAAAAACTCTCACAAAATGTTCTCGCTGCTGCATCCATGATGCGCAAATAGTAAATTTCAAAAGGCCTTTTCTTTATGAACTTTGAACACATTAAAAGTATAAAAGTAAACTATAATTGAAAGGTTTGTGGGCCAAAAATATTATATCAAGGAAATGTATTAAAAATGTAATAAGTAGTAGAACAATAACATTGTTGAAAATGATTTCAAATTCAAGCAGGCTGTCTAGAAAGGAAAAAAAACACCCAATCATTTTCGACGCCAAAATGAAAAAAACTAACCCGGTGGTTGAAAATCCTTAAATTAAATGATAAGCAAACAAAACACAAGACTCAACACCCAAATTTTTGGAATACAAACAAACAAAAAAACAAATTAAACTAACAAAAAACAACAACAAGACAAAACCAACACAACAAACACAAAAAAACAAAACACCAACTTGCGAAACTTTTGCAACCATTTGTGTGGCTCTCAATTTCATATCCTACCTACACTGATAGTAAGTGAACGCCCAGCCAGCCAAAACAAAATGAAGACCATCATGAGTAGTATCCGCTGTTTGTAACACCAGAGCAGCCATCCCAAGTGCACTATTTTTATTCCTTCAGATAGAGGACTCCCCTATGCAGGAACACAGCACGGTTCTTGGCGGCCTGTTTCACTCGGTGGGGAGGAATCCGGATCCGGATGACGTAGTCGATTTGCCCGTTCCTTGTGAATGTGGAAACTTGGTTTGGACCCCAGCACGTTTCGATGATCGCCTTTTTACCTGCCGAGGGCGGGACCGTGGTCAGGTAAACGCCTGCGTGAGCATGGGAACCAGGGGGGTTAAGCGAAGTAGGAAATGACAGTACTAATTAAAAACCAAAGCAAGGGGAACAGGATGAATGGTGGTGTTGAATAAACTGAGAATGCATTATTAAATGAAAAAAACACAAAGCAGTGGGTTATTGAACGAAGTGAATGATTAAAAAAAGGGTGGGGGGGGGGAGCATGGGGTAATTAAACACAGGGATCAATGGCTTAATTGAGTTAAGAACAATGGTGTAAATGATGAAAACACAACAGGGGGATGATAAATATAAGAATCAATATATGAGTACAAAAGAAAGAACTAATGAAAAGGAAGGAAGGGGTGACTGAAGGTTAAAAGCAATGGGTTAATTGAGTGGACAAAAAATAATAAGAAATTGCCAAAGAGAAGTGCAGAACAGTGCTGCTCGGCGTGCTTGCAAAACGAAGCGTGATCACATCACACCTCTTTTGGCTGGAGCTCCACTGGCTTCCTGTCAAATTCCGCGGCAGTTCAAGATCGGGCTACTACGCTTTCGTCAAATTTGACAAAACTCTTCTCAGTACTCGCTTCTTCTCTCTGCACCTACCAAAGATCTCGTCACTATTCTTATTCTTCCAGAAGAAACTTCGTACAGTCCTAAGCGGTCTTGAAACTTGGTGAGAGTGGGCGTTTTTTAGTTTGCGCACCAAAGTTTTTGGAATTCTCTCCTGACCATCCCGATAACCAGTCCACTCTTCTTCCTTCAGTCCAACTAAAGACCCACTTCTTCAGAAAGCTTCTCTCTGCAAAAAGTCTATGATCTTCCACACTCTTGGTTCTAACTCATGAAGGACGGGCATGAGGTACCGCGTGCGCGGTTGTGGATGGGGTGGGGTTTTGTGCGTATGTGTGCCTTTTTTTTCCTGTTTGTTTTTTTTTTTTGTTGTTATTTTATGTTTTTTGTTCTTTTTTTAATTTATTTTTTTATTTTTTTTTATTATTCAATTCAATCATTCTCAAAATCTCATCAATATCTTCTTTTGAGGATTCGTTTGCCATTTTTATACCTTTTTCTTACTATTTTTATTT
>CM065680.1:62562231-62569731 GCA_017654935.2 Phymorhynchus buccinoides
CAAACAAATGCATGTGGTACAACTTGTCCTTTATACATTCTGTAAAGAAGAATATAGCTTTTTTTAAATTAATATGTGCTCAACGGATTACTCTTGCTCAAGGAAAACAACTATAAATTGCAGTTGTTCTAGCTGTTCAATATGGTTGGCGGACCTTTTTTTGACAAAATGTTGTGTATAACTTCACTTTCGAATAATATACATTTGCTTAAAAACTACTTTACGTTTGTATCAGCATGTTTGTATACGCCGGAAAATCAAGAAAATGGATTTGCGTGCTTGAAATTTAAACTGCCAAAACAACAGCACTTTTAATGGTTTGTTTGTTGGTAAACGAGATATATAATTATACTAAACATTTGTTGCGTACTTTTCGAGTAAGGGCAGAAAGCTAATAATTGTGCTTCGTGTTTAAATTAACTAGCTGAGTCTTGATCGTAAAATTGCGTTTGTGGTTTTTGTGTTTGTGTTTGCACCATCGCAAGAATAACAAAATAAGTCTTAATGTGTTTTCTACGCTTGTGTGTAAATGCAGATGTATGTGTGTGCTCGCGTGTGTACTGTGTGTGTGCGTATGTGTGTGTGTGTGTGTGTGTGTGAAAGTGTGCGCGCGCTCATGTGCGTGTGCGCGCTCGTGTGCGTGCGTGCGCACACGTGTGTGTGTATGTGAATAAACAACTTTGTTTCTACTCTCTCTCTCTCTCTCTCTCTCTCTCTCTCTCTCTCTCTGATTTTTGTAGGGGAGGGGTGTTTACTGTCTCGAAATCTGACCACCACCTCTCTCTCTCTCTCTCTCTCTCTCTCTCTCTCTCTCTCTCTCTGTCGCTCTCTCTCTTGTTTTATTTTCTGTTTCGCTTGGAGATCACCATAACAATAAGTCAACGCTTGTGTTGTTGCAACTCAGCTTTGACACCAAACTGTTGGTGTGACAGACAGTGTTTCTGGGATATAGGCCTGTCTCATTATCGGGAAAATTACTAGATGCTAAATTTAGACTAAAGTTTAAAGGAATTGCCTGCTTTCATGGTAGGCAGGTAGGTAGGTAGGGACCAAACACGCCATGAAGCTTTTTAAAACAGTCTCAACTTTTATGTATTATTTGGTAATTTTTGCTTTCGGTCAAGGATGATGCGACATACATTTTCCTAATAAAGCATTTGTATGTGTGTATGTGTGTGTGGTTTCAAATGTCCACTTATAAATAGGGGAAGACGGGGTAAAAAGCGCATGGGCGGGTAAGAAGCCCACCCCAATTATCTCATGAAATAAAGAAAATTTCAGTCAAATTTGCCCATGAGACGAATGCTAAACATTAACACTCGTCTCATGGGCAAAATGAGACTGAAATTTTCTTCATTTCATGAGATAATTGGGGTGGGCTTCTTACCCGCCCATGCGCTTTTTACCCCGTCTTCCCCTAGGCCTAGTTGATCTCTCTCTCGGTCATACATAACGGTGAGGGAAGATGCTAATATCATGTGGATGAGTAGCATATGCCACTACAAGAGAGGTCGGGGGGTGGGGGCAACATGATAAAGTAAGGCAGAGAGAGACTGTAGGAATATAACACAACCCAGTATCTAAAATTAAACTACAGCGAATACGGAATTCCCAAGCAATATTATCGATTGGGAATTCCCTATTCGCTGTAGTTTCTTCTTCTTCTGCATTCCCGGGCGGTAAGGCCACAATGGATACGTATGCGTCCGTTTTCCAGTGTTTACCCCTGTCATTGCCAACACTTTCTGATTTCGGAAGAGCTCAAAGGAGAAACCTATATATGGAAGATTATTTTTGGGGGGAAGAGGCAGGAGAATGGGCCAAAAGTCAGAAAGATAGTGGATAACACAAAGCAAGGAAAAAGGTTGAGTCAAAGAGAGAGACAAATTAGAGGAAGTCACAAGCACAGAACTTCCAGAAGGTGGGGGAACTATGTTTTTACGGAAGAGCCCCCGGTATCCCCACGGGGGATCTGTAAGACTGGCTTGTGCTTTAAGCCGAAGTCTGATGTTGTGGTAACACAATCTAAGCAGACATAAACACATAGAAACATATACGCGTGCGCATGCATGGACGAACGCACGCACTCGCACACACATGCTTATGCACATGCACAATTACGGCGAGCTCGTGCGTAGCACGCACGCACACACGCACAGCAAGACAAACAAGCACACAGATAGACACACACGCAGTCACACACACACACACACACACGCAAGCACGCGCACGCACGCACGCAAGCACACGCACGCACGCATGCACACGCACGCACGCACGCACGCACACGCACGCACACGCACGCACACCCACGCACACACACACACACACACACACACACACACACACACACACACACATTATGACACTGAACACTAGAAAGCACTAACATAGGGGAAGCAGTTCTGACCAGTGAGAAAATCGATCTATC
Source organism: Phymorhynchus buccinoides (assembly GCA_017654935.2). Taxonomy (NCBI): domain Eukaryota; kingdom Metazoa; phylum Mollusca; class Gastropoda; order Neogastropoda; family Raphitomidae; genus Phymorhynchus; species Phymorhynchus buccinoides. The sequence continues at coordinate 62,564,663 of CM065680.1, forward strand.
CTCGTATGAAATTGAGTCCCTGCCGGATCAATATTACGCGAATAATATTATGGGTTAGGTTAGGTACATTATACTGAGTCACAGAGGCGTCTCTGTGAAATTCGGGTTGCTCCCACCTGGAGAGCGCGTCGCAGCCTGAGGCGCACCACCCAATTTGTTGTTGTTTTTTGTTTTTGCTTGCGATGTTTGTGTGACTGATAAGGAAGGAAGGGAGGGGGGTAAATATTGACCAAATGACAACTTTTTTCGTTGCACTGGGTTTAACGTGTGCTAAGTGCATAAGCACACGGGACCTTGGTTTATCGTCTCACCCGAAAGACTCCACGTTCAGACCGTGCAAGGCCTAGTGCAAAGTGAGAGGGAAAATCCCCTGTACCCAGGTTCGAACTCTGTTTTACTTGACACGAGGCGAACGCGCTACCACTGTGCCACTCTACGCTCATGTAGACCCCAATACACGAATTACATAAAATGTCTGGTACAAAAAGACAGGCATTTCATCAGATTCGTGTATGGGGTATAACAAATAATAGTGGAAGACGAGGTAAAAAGCCCATGCCATTTATCTCATGAAAGTGAAGCAAATTTTAGTCACATTTTGCCCATGAGACGAACGCTAAACATGAACACTCGTCTCATGGGCAAAATTTGACTGACATTTGCTTCATTTCATGAGACAATTGGCATGGGCTTCTTACCTGCCCATGGACTTTTTCCTAGTGATGAAAATAAGTAGGGTTTCATCAGATTCGTTTAGACAGTAGCATGTCACGAGAATCATGCCTCACAAATGTCACTGTCGGATCGCGGCATCGTACGCAGTGTGTCTTGTTTAAGATACATTACGATGTGGTCTCATGCAAGCGCAGTAGGCCTACAGACAACAAAACACACCATTTCATTACGTTTAAGATGAGATTAAATAAAGCAACATAATTGACACTGCCGTAGAGAGTGTGCGTAGTTAAGCACTAGAGCTTGAGAGCTAGAGAGAGAGAGAGAGAGAGAGAGAGAGAGAGAGAGAGGAGAGAGAGAGAGAGAGAGAGAGAGAGAGAGAGAGAGAGAAGAGAGAGAGAGAGAGAGAGAGAGAGAGAGACACAGAGAGAGAGAGACACAGAGAGAGAATGAATGAATGAATGAATGAATGAATGAATGAATGAATAACTTTTATTTTCTGAGGATAATAGAGTAAGTATAAATACTTTTTTTCATCCAGTCCTCACAAAACAAAAAAAGGAAAACAAAATCAAAGCAAATAATTCAATAAATAAGAAAGGCATGCAAAGCAAAGAAAACGAACACACATTATCATCAAAGCAGGCACATTATCAATATAAACAGACACATAATAAATTCAGCATTATTCATACATACTTAAGAAATGGGATGTGGAGGGACCGAAAATAAGTGAGTATCTAGGAACAAAACAAAACATGAAGTAAGAAAAATAAGAAGAATAGGAGGGGGAGGGGGAGTAAAGAAGAAAGGAATGAGAGGGGGGGGGGGGTAGAGAAAGAAATGTTAGAGCGAGACAGCAAAGACATAAACGGAAAGCTGAGGGAGAAGGAGTAAAGGAAGGAGAAAGAGATGGAAGGAGGACAAACACAGAGAGAGAGAGAGAGAGAGAGAGAGAGAGAGAGAGAGAGAGAGAGAGAGAGAGAGAGAGAGAGAGAGAGAGAGAGAGAGAGAGGAGAGACAGACAGGTAGGCAGACAGACGAACAGACAAAAGAGTATGGATAAAGAGAATGAGAGAGAAAGAGGAAGGGTACATGTAAGATAATAAAAAATTAAAAAAAAAAAAAACTAAAAAAATATATATATACATACTGAATTGTTTTGATAACACAATAATGGTATCAAAGTTATTATATTCACAATGAACAACGTAGCCCCTCTCTCTCCCACCCCCCCCCTCCCTCTCTCTCTCTCTCTAACCCCCACCCCCACCCCCTCTCTCTCGTTGCACACAAACATGCACACAACACAGCACAAACACACACACACACACACACAGAGATGCGCGCACACGCACGCAAACACACACACACACGCACACGTGCATTCATACAATTCATAAACATCAATATTAAGGTTATTCAAAAGTGTCTCAAGGACATCCTTTGTACATGTGAAATATATTAAGCCACATTTTGTAAACAGGGACTCCTCTGCTTATTAATAACTTCAAATATTCATCAAAATTAGATAGAAGTGACACTATTATTGGAACATGTTAATCATAATATTTTAATACATTTCAATACATTTCAGGGGTTAATAACAAGTTTTCATTGCTCATAAGATAATTAAAAAATGATGTTTTAAATCTTCCAAAATTTGGTTCAGCTTTTAAATAAATAGGAAGCTTATTCCATAACCAGCTACCAGAATATGAAAGGCTCGATTTAAACAGTGTTATGGAGGGCAGTGGTAGATCAATTCTATGACTGTGCCTAAACTCGTTGATTGTGAACATACCACTTATTGAAGATGGACAGTTTCCGTGTAAAATCCTATGCATTAAGATTCCTTTATTGAACAGTAGTTTGTATTTGAGCGGAAGAATATTTGAAGATGCATAGTCAGAAATAGTTAAAGTTGATTTATTTAATGTTACTCTAATGGCACGTTTATGAGCACTGACTAATGGTTTCAGTGAGTTGTCACTTGTCAAGTCCCAGAGGGTAGATGAATAGTCTATGGCAGACTGAATAAATGAATAGAAAAACATTTTCCGAGCATGAAAGCTTAGAAAGTGCTTTATTTTATTAAGCTGATAAACTTTAGAAGCAATGCTTTTTGATAGGTTATGCACATGACATGACCAATTTAAATTATGATCAATAGTTACTCCTAATAGTTTATGATTTGAAACCTCTTCTAACACATTATTATTTATGTACAAAGGTGGTAAGATTGATTTAATATTTTGACGTTTTTGTCTAGTAGCAATCAGCATAAATTTTGTTTTTTGAGGATGTAGGGCTAGGTGATTTAGATGTGTCCATTTAACAAGTAGGTTTATGTTATCTTGCAAAATGTGGCAAACTTGAAAGGGATCTTTATGACATGTATCCATGGTTGTGTCGTCTGCAAACAGTTCTGATGATGTATTTAAGTAAATAGGCAAATCATTTATATATAAAGTGAAAAATAGTGGTCCAAGTACAGACCCTTGTGGAACACCATATTTATTAGGGAGACAGTTTGACATTTTGTTATTTAGATACACTGTTTGCTGTCTGTTTTCTAAAAATGAGGAAATAAGATTTTGTGCACATGAAGATATGTTATACAAGTTTAGTTTTCTGAGGAGGAGCTTATGGTTGACAGTATCAAAAGCTTTAGCGAAGTCCACGAATAGTACGCCAGAAAACAAAGATTTATTCATGTTGGAAAGCCATCTTTCTGTGAGTTTCAATAAAGTTGTGTGGCAGGAGTGTTTTGCCCTGAAACCAGATTGACTAGGATGAATTAGATTGTATTTGTTTAAATGTACAAGGAAACATTTATGAATATGTTTTTCTAAGGGCTTTGAAAGCACTGAGAGAATAGAAATTGGTCGGTAGTTAGAAGGGTCATCGGGATTTCCTGATTTATACAATGGTATTATTTTAGCATTTTTTTAAAAAAGCAGGGAAAGTGTTCTTTGTGATGCATAGATTGTAAATATAGGTTAAGGTTTCTGAAATTACAGGTGCAGACAGTTTAAGAATTTTACTGTCTAATCCGTCAATTCCACGGGTTGAAGACTGTTTTAGATGCCTTAATTCAGCATAAACTTCATGAACACTAAGAGGTGTAATAATCAATTCAGTATTAATATTCTTTTCTCTGCAAAAACATTTTAAATGTTCTAGTTCATTGTCTTTTGATTCATCATTAGTTATTATTTTATTAACTACAGTGGCAAAGTGATTATTTAGTGCGTCCGCAGATATATTATTGATGGGATTGACTTGAGTGTGTGCACTTCGGTTAGTAAGTTGATTGATGGCTTTCCATATAGACTTGCTATCCTTTTTCTGATCAACTAATGTAGCAAAATACACCTTTTTCTCTTTTCGAATGAGGGAAGTTACATAATTCCTTTGCTTCTTATAGTTCTCACGTAGCCCTTTTAATAACAAAAAATCTCTAAGGTAAATGTTCATTTGTATTTCTTTAGTTAGCCAAGGGGGCTTTATACGGTATCTTACTCTTTTCGTTTGAAGAGGGGCATGCTTGTTGTAGATAGTGTAGAAAATATTGTACCAGAATTCTATAGCCTGGTCTGGATCTGTGTATTGATAAACATTAGATAGAAAAGAGTTTGAAAGTTCTAAAAGAAAATTAGCACTGTCAAATTTAGAGAAATTCCTATATGTGATAATTTTATGGTTTAGTTTCGGGATTCTGATACCTTTCTTTGACCAAGTTATACAGATGGGGAAATGGTCACTACAGCCAAAAATAGGAACATTCGTTTCGATAACAGTGCTGTGGTTTGTGACATAGACATGGTCAATTAATGTACTAGAAGAATTCGTGACACGAGTTGGAGTTCTGATTAGCTGTTTTAGGTTAAATGATTCGTATGCGTGTACCCAATTATTATTTGATTTGAATAAATCTAAGTTAAAGTCTCCTAAAAGAATAACATCTTTCGATTCTTCATCAACCCTCTCCATCATAGAAATGAATCTATTTGTCCAATTAGCATTTTCAGCAGGATTTCTGTATATAAAAGAAATGAGAATTGGTTTAGAATTTTTCATTTTAATTTCAATCCAAACTGATTCAATGTGTTGTTGTTCTAAAATTTCAATTCTTCTAAACTGTACTGATCGATGAATATATACCAATAGTCCAGTTTCTAGAGGACTTTGGGGATCTTTGCGGACAATATTGTAGCCTGGCATCGAAATATCTCTGTCAGAAATGTGCATGGAAAAATGTGTTTCAGAAAATCCAAAAATGTGAAAATTTTTGTTCGAGTTAGATAATATTGAAGACATTTCGGTTAATTTGTTCATTCCATGATTAATATTTAAATGGCCAATGCGAAAGCCATCTTTCGTTAGCCATG
>CM065680.1:62574731-62599731 GCA_017654935.2 Phymorhynchus buccinoides
CTTAGGGACTTCAATCTTGGCATGTAGGTACTTTGGCATATGTTTGTTGTGATCATTGCATACTGATCAAGGTCAAGGTCAAGGTCATGGAGATCGGTAGGCCTTGAAGGTGGTAGGGGTCTAAAAATTGGGTTTTCAGCCACAAAAGTAAAAATATAATATTTCGCGGACCCGGCGAAACTGGTACTCAGCGTTACCGATACTTGGCGTTACCTGTACTAGGCGTTACCAATACGGGGCGTTGCGCTAGTGTTCATAATTATGCAGAAGGTTAAACATGTATGCACGCATAAATTGCAGTACATTTTAGTCAATAGTCTCTGTCCACGAAAGTATGCTTTCGAATTGTAACTGATTCACCTATGACTAGACAGGCGCTGTCACTCGGAAATGCCCGGTGTGACTGGCTAAAGGCCGTACTCCACACATACAACTTCAGTTGTACGACTATCAAACATATGTGAGGCATGAATCTGATGAAATACTACTGACTACATGAACCTGATGAAATCCTATTAGTTTCGAAAGGTAAGGGGGGAAATCAGTGGTAAGATTTGATCAGATAAATATAGATATTTCATCAGATTCTTGTATCGGTGACTGCATGAATAACAGTAAATGAAATCAGTAAGATTTCGTCAGATTCATGTAGACAGTAGATTTCAATTCAAGTTCGTGCCTTATACAGGCGTCGTCAAAGTTGGATGGTCGTACGACGCTAGTTGGTGTGTGATGCACGGCCGGAAATGAGAGCGAGTCATCGAGCCCTTTTTTCAAATAAAGCGTGTTGACTCGCGCCTCAGCTTATTAGTCCAATCTGAACGTTGAAGAAACGTACATAGCAGAAAGTGAAGCTGTTGTTGTTTTGCTGTGTGTTTATTCCATTGCTCAATTGAAGACGAATTTACCAAGACAACATTCAAGGTAAATCATTGCTAAATTAGCCTCCATCCAGGAGCTTTCAAATCTCTTTGTCGTTGTTGGCTGGTCTGTTTCTGTTTTGGAGTTTGTTTGTTTTTCTTTCTTTTTCTTTCTTTCGTTCTCTCTTTCGTTCTTTCTTTCTTTCTTATGTTTGTTGTTTCTGTCTCGTGTGCAAATAGTTTCAAATCTTGAGAGTGTGTCGAGGGCTAGGGTGAAAGGTTGTTGTGTGACTCCCAAACTAAGAAGCATTATAAATGCTTCGGCTCTTAATTAAGGGCCAGCCACACGCATACGAATCGTATCTGAGTGCTATGCGATCTTGACTAGGTGAGTCATGAATCACGTGAAACACTTCCCTCTAAAAATATTTCTGCTATTTTCGCTCACTATATTCATGTAGATCCAATACATGAATTCCATGTGATTCAGGACTTACATCGTCACAATCGCATCGTATTCAGATGCGTTTCGTATGTGTGTGGCTGGCCCTTGAGTGCTGCATCGACAATAATTAATTTGGCTCAATAGGGCATTTGCCACGAGTGTTCGTTCTCTATACTAGACTACTAATTTGCCCGCACTCGTTCTGCACGAGTTACGCTGAACTTTCTAATTCAACTCTCTCAATTCAACTCAGTGAATTTCAAGGTCGTCCTCACGTGGCAAATGCCCTATTAAAAAGGGACTGTCCCCGACGCCAGCTGTCCTCTCAAGCCTTCTTGACCGAGAGAGTGGGGATGTACACTGGACAAGGCACATTCAATAATTATACACAATTTTGAGCCCAGCCCTCTTGGGTAGTATTCACCTACTCTGCTATCTGGAAGTCTTGGTCAGAAACGACAGAGTAACATTGGTCATTTTATATTGAGTACAACGCAAAGAAGAGTCTTCTATTGCACATTGTCTTCGGTCTGGTTTTTCATTCCAATACTCTTTTTGTTTTCCCCTTCTCCTTCGACCTCTCAGACAGTTTCCTGTCATATGAGCGCAGATGCGTCATGCTGCCGTTAGCTAGGCCCAGCATGTCCGTCTTTGGCTGGGGGGAAGAAACTTTGTATGTGTTTCTTGGAAAAGATGAAAGATCCGGTGTAGCAGGCAAAAATAACTTCAGGAAAAAAGAAGAAAAAAACACTCCCCAAGGTTTTGCTACTAGGGTCTTTCTTTCTGTTTTTAATTTGTTGTTGTTGGGTTTTTTCAATTTATTTGTTATTCACCATTTATTTTATTTGTTGGCACAATTCCAGTATTTTTGTTGCTTCATAGCTATTAGATGGATTTTAAAGACACCCCCCCCCCCCACCCCACCCCCACCCCCACGTCATGTGTCAAAATCACGGTTTTCATGTGTTTTCCCTCTTATAGCTGGTAAGAAATCTTAAGAAATATTCCTAGCATAAGAGGGAATGTGACACGTGACGTGGGGGGGTCTTTAAGGCGGACAGAGACAGACAGACAGAGAGTGAGACGTGTGCATACGCTATGTAAGGCTTCGAATAGAGATCTTTGTCTTTTCAAATGCAACATGGCAATACAATGAAATGTGACCGTTTCTTTTCGCATAATAAAAAAAACCCTAAATAGCATAGTAAGTTTTCTTTTTTTGTGTGTGGATGGGTGTCGTAGATGACGGATTTCTACCACTACACGACCACAGCCGGCTACAATGGCATCAAACAGAGTGGGTACATTCTAGAGAGCACCAAGTTGGACGATGGAGATGACGCCCGGTTTGGCCAAGGTAATAATTACCTGGTATTTGGTATATTGTAGTCTCAGAGGCTTATATCTGTGAAATTCGGGCTGCTCTCCCCCGGAGATCGCGTCGCCGGAAGTGCAGCGACTACCCATTTTTTTTTAAATTTTTTTTTTTTTTTTTGGGGGGGGGCAAATGGGTGAGGAGGGGGTGTGGGCACACTTGGAAAACCTAGCTGACCGAATTGGGTCAGAATTTTTACGGGGGCGGTTTCGATTTGGTTATACCTATAGGTCTTTAAATGTTTAACCATCCGCGAAACGAAAGCTGGTTAATGGTTTCAAAGCAGACTAGTAATGCAAGTGTCTAACTATCCATCTATGTGTCCAAGCCAACACAGTAACGTTTGAACGGAGGGACCTAGGAGTCTCGAATTTTTCACGCGGATAGGTATTTAGGATATCTAGGCCAGGTTTTGGGTCACAAAAGAGCCGAAAATGCTGCCGCGCGAGATCCTCGCCGGCGCAGGGGTACGTGCGTAAAGTGCAGGTGTAGACTGTTTTGATCGGACTTTAGTTTCAGGGGTGTTTGTCTTGTTTGTTCCCGCAAGGTCACTGGACCCGAAAATGCTGCCGCGTGGCTGGTTGGTCTAGCGTTTTCACGCTCTAGTTCGTTTTGAAATTGGAAAGCTCAGGTTTTACCAGGTGTGTGTGTGTGCGTGTGCGTGTGTGTGTGTGTGTGCGTGCGTGCGCGCGCGCGCGTGTGTGTGTGTGTGTGCGTGTGCGTGTATGTGTGTTTTTGTGTGTGTGTGTGTGTGCGCGCGCGCGCGCGCGTGTGTGTGTGTGCGTGTGCGTGTGCGTGTATGTGTTTGTGTGCGTGTGTGTGTGTGCGTGCGCGCGTGTGTGCGTGTGCGCGTGTGTGTGTGCCTGTGTGTGTGTGTGTGTGTTGTGCCCAACTGACCCCCATGTAGCAGGGAAATTAAGTAATAATATTAATAATAATTAATAATGCTTATATAGCGCATAATCTTGCAAAGCAACTCAATGCGCTTTTCACTCACCATTCGTACAAACATTTCTAACAAACTGGCCCACGCATCCTCACCATACATCTCTATGAAAATGAATACATATTAGAGAATGCATTGCATATAATCATAACACAACACACTAACACCCACCTCCCTTCAACACCACCACCCCAACCATCCCCCCACTCCCCCCCCCCCCACCCCACCCCACCCATCCCCACCCCTGCCCCCCTACTCCCCACCCCCACCCCATACACACACGCGCGCACGTGTTAACCTCATACTCAACGTCTTCAATGAGCTGGAAAACAAGAGTGGGGAAAGGATCATAGACTTTGCAGAGAGAAAGCTTTCCTGAAGAAGTGGGTCTTTAGTTGGGACTTGAAGGAAGGAAGAGTGGACTGGTTACGGGTATGGTCAGGGAGAGAATTCCAAACGTTTGGTGCAACAAAACTAAACGCCCTCTCACCCGAAGATTTCAAGGACCGCTTAGGAACTTTAAGAAGTTTCTGGGAAGAAGAACGAAGAGTACGAGAGCTTTGGTAGGTGCAGAGAGAAGAAGAGAGGTACTGAGGAAGAGTTTTGTCAAAGTGACGAAAAGCGAGAGTAGCCATCTTGAACTGCCAGCGGAATTTGACAGGAAGCCAGTGGAGCTCAGCCAAAAGAGGTGTGATGTGATCACGCTTTCTTTTGCCAAGCACAAGCCGAGCAGCACTGTTCTGCACTCTCTTGCAATTACTAATTATTTTTGTCCACTCAATTAACCCATTGCTTTTACCATTCAGTCAACCCATTCCTTCCTTTTCATTAGTTCTTTCTTTTGACTAATATATTGATTCTTATATTTAACCAACCCCCTGGTTTTTCATTCATTTACACCATTGGTTCATTAACTCAATTAAGCCATTGATCCCTGTGTTTAATTAACCCAATGATTCCCCCCCCCCCTTTTTTTAATCCATTCAAACCTTCGTTCAAATAACCCACTGCTTGTTTTTTTCCATTTAAATAATGCATTTAGTTTAATTCTAACCACCACCAATTATCCTTTCCTTGATTTTGTTTTTAATTAGGACTGTCATTCCTTACTTCGATTAACCCACTGGTTCCCATGCTCACGCAGGCGTTTACCTGACCACGGTTCCGCCCTCGGCAGGCAAAAAGGAGATCATCCTAACGTGCTGGGGCCCAAACCAATTTCCCGCATTCGCAAGGAACGGGCGAATCGAATACGTCATCCGGATCCGGATTCCTCCCAACCGAGTGAAACAGGCCACCAAGAAACGTGCTGTGTTCGTGCATAGGGGAGTCCTCAATCTGAAGGACTATGATTGGGATGGTTCTGTGGTGCCAAACAAGGACTGATGTCTTTTTTGTTTTGGCTGGCTGGGCTTTCACTACTATCAGTGTAGAGGATGAAATGGGCCCAAATGGTGCAAGGTGCAGTTGTTTTGTTTTGTTTTGTTTGTTGTTGTTTTTTTGGTGGTTGTTGTTGTTTTTTTCTTAGTTATTAGATTTTTGTTTGTTTGTTTGTGTGTGTGTTTGTTTGCTTTAATTTAGGGATCAACGGGTTGTTTTCATTTTGCCGTGAAAATGATTGTGTTTTTCTAGACAGCTTTGATTTGAAATCATTCCAATGTACTTATTACATTTTTAATACATTTCCTTGATATAATATTTTTGGCCCACAAACCTTTCAATTATAGTTTACTTTTATACTTTTAATGTGTTCGAAGTTCATAAAGAAAAGGCCTTTTGAAATGTACTATTTGCACATCGTGGATGCAGCAGCGAGAACATTTTGTGAGAGTTTTTACACATTAAACTTGTTTGCAGTAATACTCTCATTGAAGACGGTGTAATTAAGCTGGACGCCCATGTCCATGGCAGCTTGTTGACAAGGGGGTGCTAACTTTCCGCTGTAATATATTTGGTATTTTGGTATTTGGTACTTTATAGTCACAGAGGCGTCTCTGTGAAATTCGGGTTGCTCCCACCTGAGGAGCGCGTCGCAGCTAGATGCTTTCATTATACGTTCTAGGTAGTGTCTAATGGTTGTATTCATGCAATCATGAGTAACATTTTAGAAACATAAAGGTATTGTTTCTATAAAATAAAATAAGAACATAGTGCCTGAATTACACATAGTTTCTGATCGACCTCTTCAGTAAGGTGCAATATAAGAGATTGTGTTCTGTTTTCATTAACCATTCAATTTGTGTTTCAAGGTATTATTAAGCTTTGTGTTTGCATTGTCGTATCGGTTTACATTCTCGCTATGTTATTTTTATAAACAAATCAGCAAAGTTGTGTTCATGTTTTTTAATCCTACAAACAAGTTCTGTTTCCTACATTCTTCATAATTCATCTTAGATTTATAGAATTTGTTGGTCAATGGTGCAATATTTGTATTTATGTATTATTGATTCAGCAGGCTGATCTGAAAGATAGAGTATATAGTATATTGTTATATTTAGTAAAACAAATGCATGTGTTACAACTTGTCCTTTATACATTCTGTAAAGAAGAATATAGCTTTTTTATTAATATGTGCTCAACGGATTACTCTTGCTCAAGGAAAACAAATATAAATTGCAGTTGTTCTAGCTGTTCAATATGGTTGGCGGACCTTTTTTGACGAAATGTTGTGTATAACTTCACTTTCGAATAATGCACCCTTGCTTAAAAACTACTTTACGTTTTTATCAGCATGTTTGTATGCGCGGGAAAATCAAGAAAATGGATTTGCATGCTTAAAATTTAAACTGCCAAAACTCACAGTGGGGATACCGGGGGTCTTTCGTATAAATAGTTCCCCCACCTTCTGGAAGTTCTGTGCTTGTAACTTCCTCTAATCTGCCACTCTCTTTGACTCTCCCTTTTCCCTTTGCTTTCTGTCATCATCTATCTTTCTGACTTATTGGCCCATTCTCCTGCCTTTTAAAAAAAAATCTTCCAAATAGTTTTTCTCTTGAGCTCCTCCAAAATCGGAATGTGTCGGCTGTACGCAGCGGTGAGACCAGTGAAAACTGAAAACCGGACATAATTATGTACCTTACCCATTATGGCCATATGGCCTGGGAACGCAGAAGAAGAAGAAGAAGAAACTGCCCAAACAAAAGCACTTTTAATGGTTGGTTTGTTGGTAAACGATATATAATTATACTAAATATTTGTTGCGTTCCTTTCGAGTAAGGGCAGAAATCTAATAATTGTGCTTGTCTTGATCGTAAAATTGCGTTTGTGGTTTTTGTGTTTGTGTTTGCACCATCGCAGGAAATAAAATAAAAAAAGTCTTAAGGTGTTTTCTACGCTTGTCACAGTGTGTAAATGCAGATGTGTGTGTGTGTGTGCGCGCGCGGGCGTGTGCGCGCGCGGGCGTGTGCGCGCGCGTGTTTGTGTGTGTGTGCGTGCGCACGCTTGTGTGTGTGTGTGCGCGCGCGCGCGTGTGTGTGTGTTAATAAACAGCTTTGTTTGTTTCTCTCTCTCTCTCTTTGTTTTTTTAGGGGGAGGGGTGTTTACTGTATCGAAATCTGAACCAATCCCCCCCCCCCCCCCTCTCTCTCTCTCTCTCTCGCTCTCTCTCTCTTTGGTTTTATTTTCTGTTTCGCTAAAAGATCGCCATAACTATAAGTCAACGCTTGTGTTGTTGCAACTCACCTTTGACACCAAACTGTTGGGGTGACAGATAGTGTTTCTGGGAAATAGGCCTGTCTCATTCTCGGGAAAATTACTAGATGCTAAATTTAGACTAAAGTTTATAGGAATTGCCTGCTTTCATGGTAGGCAGGTAGGTAGGTAGGGACCAAACAAGCCATGAAGCTTTTTAAAACAGTCCCATCTTTTATGTATTATCTGGTAATTATTTTTCCTTTCGGTCAAGGTTGATGCGGCATAAAGTTTCATAATACCTAAAGCATGTGTGTGTGTGTGTGGGTGTGTGTTTGTGTGTGTGTGTGTGTGTGTGTGTGTGTGTGTGTTTGTCCCTCTGTGTGTGTGTGTGTGTGTGTGTGTGTGTGTGTGTGTTCCTCTGTGTATGTGTGTGTGTGTGTGTGTGTGAGGTGGTTTCAAATGCCCACTTTTAATAGTGGCTCTGCCTTGGTCATGCATAACGGGAGGGAAGATGCTAATATCATGTGGGCGAATAGCCTATGCCACTAATAGAGAGGGCGGGGGGGGGGGGGGGGGGGGACATGATAAAGTAAGGCAGAGAGAGGCTGTAGGAACATAACACAACCCAGTATCTAAAATTAAACTACAGCGAATACGGAATTCCCAAGCAAAGTTATTGATTGGGAATTCCCTATTCGCTGTAGTTTCTTCCTCTGTGTTCCCGGGCCATAAGGCCACAATGGTTACGTAGGCCTATGTGTCCGTTTTCCAGTTTTCACCTGTGTCATCGTCGACACATTCCGATTTCGGAGGAGCTCAAAAAGAGCAAGGCAGGGAGAGGCTGTAGGAATAAAATACAACCCAGTCTCAAATTAAACTAGGGGAAGACGGGGTAAAAAGCGCATGGGCAGGTAAGAAGCCCACCCCAATTATCTCATGAAATAAAGAAAATTTCAGTCAAATTTGCCCATGAGACGAATACTAGACATTAACGCTCGTCTCATGGGCAAAATGAGACTGAAATTTGCTTCATTTCATGAGATAATTGGGGTGGGCTTCTTACCCGCCCATGCGCTTTTTACCCCGTCTTCCCCTACAGCGAATACGGAATTCCAAAGCAATGTTATTGATTGGGAATTCCCTATTCGCTGTAGTTTCTTCTTCTTCTGCGTTCCCGGATCATAAGGCCACAATGGATACGTATGTGTCCGTTTTCCAGTTTTCACCCGTGTCATCGCCGACACATTCCGATTTCGGAGGAGCTCAAAGGAGAAACCTATATGGAAGATCTTTTTGGGGGGAAAAAAGGCAGGAGAATGGGCCCAAAAGTCAGAAAGATAGTGGATGACACAAAGCAAGGAAAAACTGCAGCAGAGTCAAAGAGAGATACAGATTAATGGAAGCTACAAGCACAGAACTTCCAAAAGGTGGGGGAACTATTTTTTTTACGGAAGAACCCCCGGTATCCCCACGGGGGATTTGTAGTTTTAATTAAGACTGGCTTGTAGAATACTGTAGACCGAAGTCTGATGTCGTGGTAACATTATCTAAGCAAACATACACACATAGAAACACATGATATACGCGTGCGCATGCACGGACGAACACACGCACTCGCACACACATACTTATGCACATGCACAATTACGGCGCACTCGTGCGTAGCCGCACGCACGCACACACACACACACGCACGCACACACGCACAGCAAGAGAAACAAGCACACAGACACACACACAGACACACACACACACACACACACACACACACACACACACACACACACACACACACACACACACACACACACACACACACACACACACACACACACACACACACACACACAAATGATGACACTGAACACTAGAAAGCACTAACACAGGGGAAGCAGTTATGACCAGTGGTACTGAGAAAATCGATCTATCCTCGAATGAAGTTGAGTCCCTGGATCAATATTACCCGAATAATATTATGGGTTAGGTTAGGTACATTTTAGTCACAGAGGCGTCTCTGTGAAATTCGGGTTGCTCCCACCTGGAGAGCGCGTCGCAGCCAGAGGCGCGCCACCAATTTGTTGTTGTGGTTTGGGGTTTTTGGGATGCGATTTTTGTGACTGATGAGGAAAGAAGGGAGGGGGGTAAATTTTGACCAAATGACAACTTTTTCGTTGCCTCTGGGTTTAACGTGTGCTAAGTGCATGAGCACACGGGACCTCGGTTTATCGTCTCATCCGAAAGACTCCACGTTCAGACCGCAAGGCCTAGTGCAAAGTGAAAGAAAAAATCCCCTGTATCCAGGTTCGAACTCTGGTTTACTTGTCACGAAGCGAACGCGCTACCACTGCGGTGCCACTCTACGCTCTATGCATATAGGGGAAGACGGGGTAAAAAGCGCATGGGCGGGTAAGAAGCCCACCCCAATTATCTCATGAAATAAAGAAAATTTCAGTCAAATTTGCCCATGGGACGAATGCTAGACATTAACGCTCGTCTCATGGGCAAAATGAGACTGAAATTTGCTTCATTTCATGAGATAATTGGGGTGGGCTTCTTACCCGCCCATGCGCTTTTTACCCCGTCTTCCCCTAAATGTCACTTTTCTCCATCCTGTGTAGAATCTGAAACGGTTTGATTTTGAGCCAGCAAGTCAGATAATTATTCTACGTGTCTCCTATCTGTTGTTATTGTTATTATTGTTGTTAGTCCCCGAGCCGAAGGCTCGGGAACTATTGTTTCTGTCTGGTCCGTCCGGCGTGTCCGTCCATCCGGCTATTCGTCCGTTTTTTTCAAAAACTATTCAGTCTATCATCATCAAATATGGTATAGGAGCCTACTAGTTTGCCAAGAGGCAAGCTATTCACTGATGTATTTAGTTTTACATTAAGTTCAAGGTCAAGGTTAAGGCCAGTTACGGGGTTCAACCCCCGAAACACAATCGCTAATATCTCGCGAAATTTTGCATGTATTTCAATGCAGTTTTTTTCACAACATTTCTTGATGAATGGTCTATAACACAGTCGTCATGAATTTTTCTGCGCGCTCGTGTGCACATGATCGCGCGCGCTCAAATCACGGGTCCGAACCCCCAAGGCTATATATTAAAAAAACTATTCACTGAGTTACGTGCTGTTTTGATGCGTCAGTTTTTATGTAAGTACGTTTTCTTTTGATATCTGCCGCTTTGCCTGTTCCAGAACATGAATTATTCTGTGCGCTCGTGTGCGCATGATCGCGCGCGCTCAAATCACGGGTCCGAACACACATGCGCCATGAAACACGCGGCATTGGGTGGGAAGATTCACTTGAAAAGACAATGGCATTCTTGATTTCAATATGTGTTATAAATAGAACATAATATATCCACATAATTATGATTAGTGTGTAGTCCAAAAAAAAAAGCAACACGCGCATCGCCAAGCGGCAGATAAGCTCCCGAGTCGCTAAACATGGGATAAGCCCGCTGTGCCCTAGGCCCTTTGTGTCAGTCCCGATATGTCCCACTTCTTTCCGGCCGTCCATCCGTCCGTGCGTGCGTCCTGTTTTCAGTTCTCAATGGTCTCCCCGCTGTGTGTACAGCCGACACATTCCGATTTCGGAGTAGCTCGGCGATGCTGCGACCCCTCGCAGCCGCTCGGCGTTACACTTGTTGCTGTTGCTTTCGTAACAACAGCTACGAGCCTATGAAAAGTTTAGACTGGCAGAGTTATTTTCATCAAAGAAAAACAACAGAAGGAAAGAAGGATGGACGGAAAGGAAGAAAGAAGGAAAGAAAGAAAGAAGGAAAGAAAGAAAGAAAAACCACGGAAAACAGTTTGTACTTACAGAGTTATTTTCATCAAAGAAAAACAAGAAAAGAACCAAAGACGGGAGGGAGAAGAGAGAGAGAGAGAGAGAGAGAGAGAGAGAGAGAGAGAGAGAGAGAGAGAGAGAGAGAGAGAGAGAGAGAGAGAGAGAGAGAGCACGGAAGCAACAGGTGTGTTTCAATTCAAATTTTATTTCCATCAAACTGCCTTACCACTTCAGATATGTAAGCGCGTTTGTAGAAATACAAATGTCAACACGATCTACACGATAAAACCAAACCACAATAAACCCACAATAAACCCAATAAACCCACACCCCACGGGAAAAAAAGAAGAAAAATCACAAACAACATCATGACTGTATAGATCTAGAATCTGTAGTATAATTATATAAAGGTAAATCATAATGGGACTCTTACTTATCATGCATTCTCCTCGGTTTACCAGTCCTAGATTGGAGAGAGAGAAACTTGAAACTTGAAACTTGAAATCTTTAATGAGGAATAGCTCAATAAGCATAAAATGCTTCTTTTCATGAGGTCATGAGTCCATAAACAAGCGAAAACACAAGGCCAAGGGTAAAATGTAACAATAATAGAAACAGTAATACAACACATTAAATAACAATCAAAATAATAAGGTCAGGCAGGGAAATACAAATGGATAATCAACAGGAGACCACAAATGCATAATTCAACAATAGCATAAACAAAAGAACATCATACTACATAATAATCTCTCTCTTTCTCTCTCTCTCTCTCTCTCTCTCTCTCTCTCTCTCTCTCTCTCTCTCTCTCTCTCTCTCTCTCTCTCTCTCTCTCTCTCTCTCTCTCTCTCTCTCTCTCTCTCTCCCCCCGCCCTTTTTCACTCTCCCTCTCTCTATCACATACACTCACACACACACACACACACACACACACACACACACACACACACACATACACACACACACACACACACACATATACACACACACACACACACACACACACACACACACACACACACACACACACACACACGCACGCACGCACACACACACACACACACACACACACACACAAAACACACACACACACACATACACACACACATGTACACATACCCGGATGCACACATGCTAATAAATGCACATACGTGAGCCTAAGCACACATACACACACCGCACCCGCACTTACATATGCATATACACACATGCGTAAATACATTCATACTTAGACATGTACACACGTTCGCAAGCTCACACAATCGTATCATTCGCATGCACGCACACGCATGCAGCTCCCACTCGTACACTCATACAAACAATCTCTCTCCCCCCCTCTCTCTCTCTCTCTCTCTCTCTCTCTCTCTCTCTCTCTCTCTCTCCTCTCTCTCTCTCTCTCTCTCTCTCTCTCTCTCTCTCTCTCTCTCTCTCTCTCTCTCTCTCTCTCTCTCTCTCTCTCTCTCTCTCTCTCTCTCTCTCTCTCTCTCTCTCTCTCTCTCTCTCTCACTCTCTCTCTCCCCTCTCTCTCACTCACACACTCGCTCTCTCTCACACACACATACGCATACACACACATATACCCACATCCACCCTCACTCACACACACACACACACACACACACACACACACACACACACACACACACACACACACACACACACATACACACACACACACACACAAGCATACACATGCGCACACACACACACACTCACACACACACACACTCATGAAGTTTTCACCCTAACACTCCTACAACCGAGCACACAGGCAGACACACATACACACACACACACACACACACACACACACACACACACACACACACACACACACACACACACACACACACACACACACACACACACGCACGCACGCACACACACACACACACACACACACACACACACACACACACATACACGCGCGCGCGCGAGGATAACCTGCATCAATGACAAAAGATAACTTTAAAATTCATCATTATCAAGAATACACAATCATGCTGTTGGAGGGAAAGCAGGGGGGATATCAGCATTTATAATTGTTTAAAAAGGTAATCATGATAAGATGCTTTGAGGGATGCCAATGTACGCTTTAGTTTAGCATGGTCAGGAATATCATTCCACAGTCTCCCGCCAGAGTAAGTCATTGAGGTCATGTATAAATCAGTTCTAGGTAGAGAGAGAGAGAGAGAGAGAGAGAGAGAGAGAGAGAGAGAGAGAGAGAGAGAGAGAGAGAGAGAGAGAGAGAGAGAGAGAGAGAGAGAGAGAGAGAGATTGATTGATTGATTGATTGAATTGTATTTATAGAGGATAATAGAGTAAGCAATAACATGCTTTTTTACATCCAGCCCTCTGGGAGAGAGAGAGAGAGAGAGAGAGAGAGAGAGAGAGAGAGAGAGAGAGAGAGAGAGAGAGAGAGAGAGAGAGAGAGAGACAGAGACAGAGAGAGAGACAGAGACACAGAGAGAGACACAGAGAGAGACAGAGAGAGAGAAAAAAAAGCAATCATTAAAAACAAACAAACACACACAAAATAACTCATTAGCTTGCTCCAAAGGGGCTTCGGCATCAAAGTGGCGATTAAACGACGGCGGAAAGTGTAACCACAGGCTGACCTGGTATTGCAAAGCACCTCCAGGATCGACCCGCTCTTTAACGAAGACGACCACACAAAAAAGAGCTTGTTCTTCAGGGCAGCGCAGATGCCATGAAGACATAAAATCTTCTATCTATCAAAGACATAGGAAATGTTGCTATTCTAAGAGTGTGTATTATTCTTAATTCCTTGCGACCAGGTTGTTGTTTTTATTTTTATTTTAAAGATGTCATTAACCCTTTCGCCGCCAGCCACTTTTCAGCAAAACAGTTTCCATTAATTAATCTTACCTGGGTAGAGAAAAAAAAGCATCTACAATAGTGGGGATTCCTCTATGACATGTATAAAGAAACGCCTATCCTTACCTCCCAAAATTAAGAAAATAGGGTCTTTGGATAACAGACCCTGGTGACGGAGTTATTATTATTATTATTATTAGAACATTTAGGACGCCTAATCAATTTAATGCCCTAGGCGTTTACAATATAAAAATACAATATACACATATAACACCACATATAATAATATTTAACATATAGCATAAAGAATGGGAAATACAAATTACACAAACACCCAAAGGCGGTCAGACAAACAAACAGACATAGAATTACACACGCGTGCGCGCAAGCGCACGCACACCACACACCCACACACGCGAACACCCACACACACAAATAAATATATGCGCTCACCAAGCACATACGTTCACTCTCAGACATTCACACACCAAGTCATGAAGGAAGGGATTAGTAGTTATTTAGGAAACAGATGAGTTTTGAGATGGCGTTTGAATGTGGGCAGAGAGGATGAGTATTCGAGAGAGCGAGGCAACTGATTCCAAGTAACAGGAGCTTGATAGGAGAAAGAGCGTTGACCATAGGTTTTAGTGCGGACAGTGGGGATACAATAGAGACGGGTGTCAGATGAGGAACGCAGAGCTCGAGACGGTGTGTAGAGATGTAGCAGATCAGTGAGGTATTCAGGACAGGAAGACTCGACAGATTTGTAGCAGAGAGAGTGTGTCTGGGTAATCAAAAACGGTCGCACACGTAATGTTCTCATCTGTAGCTGATGCACTTGTACCATAGTGTTCAAGTGCTTCTGCTGTTGGGATGATCCCTGGAGTATTTTAGTCAAGGTAAGCCACCAACAGACCCTGGTTTGATGCCTTTTAGTGACATGGGTGTTAAATTATTGTGGTGCAAAAATGCAGCATTGGCGGTGAAAGGGTTAATTTTCTGAAGAGGAACGAAAGGGAATCAGAAAAAGGAGGAAGGAAGGGACAAGGAGGAAGGGGAGGAGGAGGAGGTGGAGGATGAGACTAAAGGTAGAGAAGAAGGTGAAGGAGAACAAGAAGAAAGGATAATGAGGATAATGACGATGACATGTCGATGCCTTGGAGTCTTCTTCTTCTTCTTCTTCTGCGTTCCCAGGCCATATGGCCACAATGGGTAAGGTACGTATGTGTCCGGTTTTCAGTTGTCACTGGCCTCCCCGCTTCGTACAGCCGACACATTCGATTTCGGAGTCCAGATAGTCAATTGACTAAATATTGAACGTGTTGCGAACACTAATAACTTGTATTAACGAAACATTGCAGGTAATGTAAAATGGGAATGTCGTCAGTGTCCTCGTATCTCACTTTTTTGCTCATTTATTTTTTTTTTTTATATGGTTAGGTCCCTTGAATGCTTGCCCATGTTCCAACCAAACCTCGAAAATGAGCAATAATTATTATGCTGTTTATATTTCGCGGGGTATTGTTGCCTAAATGTGTTATCACTAGAGGAAACAAGAAGGGCGATAACACGTTTAAGCAATTACCCCTCGATTTCTCTTCAGTCTTTTTTTTCCATACAAGGTATTAGGTATTGCCATTAGTCCCCGAATAAGTCAATGGACCAGTCTGGAGATAGTCCGTTTAGACTCTAAGGCATCGATTATTTATTTCATCCAAATTCAATCGAACTCATATCACGGACCATTCACGGTACCTCTAAACACAACTGTTACTACCACTACTTCAAATACATGTCAGTGAGTTTTTTGCATAAATAGTTCCCCACCTTCTGGGAGTTGTTCTATGCTTGTAACTTCCTCTAACCTGTCACTCTCTTTGACTCTGCCGTTTCCCTTTGCTTACTGTCGTCAAAAGAGAGTGGAAATCCACTCTCCTTGCTGTCATCGACTACCTTTATGCCTTACTGGTCCATTCTCCTGCCTTTTTTCACGAAACACTTTAAAAATAAGAGTTCCTCCTTCAGCCGAAGTCGGACTTGCTGGGCCTATTTCTTTTTTTTTATATTTAACTTTTTTTTCAACACATTTTATAATAAAATATGAAAAGGACAAAAAGCACACACACACACACACACACACACACACACACACACACACACACACACAACAAA
The DNA here is from genome assembly GCA_017654935.2 of Phymorhynchus buccinoides. Classification (NCBI taxonomy): domain Eukaryota; kingdom Metazoa; phylum Mollusca; class Gastropoda; order Neogastropoda; family Raphitomidae; genus Phymorhynchus; species Phymorhynchus buccinoides. Next base: position 62,590,793 of record CM065680.1, read on the forward strand.
AAAAAAGAAGAAGAAAAAAAGAAGAAGAAAGACAAGAACTGACCAAATCAAATATTAAGAACAAATAAATAAAAATAAGCAGACCAGCAATCAAAACAGAAATGCATAATCGAGCATGAATGCACATATGTTAGTATGGAATAACCTGAGCATTGAAACCAATAGTAAATAGATAACGGTATTAAAAATAGCGATGGTAATATATGTGAGCAGGCAGTGCCTTAGATGCATATTATGTTCAAACAATATGCATGCATGGATCGTATTACATTATGCATCGACAAAAAATCAACAGCAAAAAACAATGACTCATCTTCGTAGGGTCTATTTCTTAGTTAGGCGCATAACGGCAGCATGACGCATCTGCGCTTATTATTGACAGGAGACTGTCTGAGAGATCGAAGAAGAAGAAGAAGAAGAAGAAGAAGAAGAAGAAGAAGAAGAAGAAGAAGAAGAAAAATGAAAGACAGTGAAAATTTGATAGCAATGAAAGACTTTAGAAAATACATTCTTTCGGAGATTAAACAGTTTCACGTCGCTTTTTGTCCCATCACATTGATAGCAACACTTGAATGCACCCGTAAATGACTGCGCCCGTGTTCGCCTTCTAGGTCGTGGACTTATTCAATGCAGATCAACCAGCAAACCTGTCAGAAACAAAATTAATGTATTAAGTAGAGTACTTGCGTAAACTGACCCAGTCGCGACACACGCTTGCACCCCTAACCCTAACCCTAATCTTAACCTAAACCTTTAACCGCTAACCCGATTTTGCTCAAATTCGAACTTGTCCAAGCTTTTGACCCCTAGTATCCACCTGTACATTTTCATGTTGATATGTCCAAGCGTTCTCGAGTTATCGCTGTCCCAGACAAACAGACAAACAGACAGACAAACAGATAGACAGACAAACAAACCTTTGGTTTTTTTGTTGAAACACACTGATAACTCTAAGTGAGGCCATTTTACACCGAAATATGTATTTTGAGCAAATTTGAACACGGACAGACGGACGGACAAACTGAAAACAATACCAGTCTCGCTTCGCGACTGGTAATAAATGGGGGTTATTCAACGATCATCACCCCTCCACCCCCAGCCTTTTCCAATTACACAACACACACACACACACACACACACACACACACACACACACACACACACACACACACACACACACACACACACACACACACACACACACACACACACACACACACACACACACACACACACACACACACACACACACGTGCGTGGAATAACGCGCAAACACTTGAGCAAATTCGCACACACGCACAGGCAAAGTGACAGTCTCTCTCTTATCTATCTCTCTCCATCCCTCTCTCTATTGGAAGAATAGATCTCACCTAATATATTTAATCCTTGCTAAATAAAGTTTTCCAGTGTTCGGTGTTCAGTGTTCTCTCCCACTTTCTCTCTCTCTCTCTCTCTCTCTCTCTCTCTCTCTCTCTCTCTCTCTCTCTCTCTCTCTCTCTCTCTCTCTCTCTCTCTCTCTCTCTCTCTCTCTCTCTCTCTCTCTCTCTCTCTCTCTCTCTCTCTCTCTCTCTCTCTCTCTCTCTCTCTCTCTCTCTCTCTCTCTCTCTCTCTCTCTCTCTCTCGTCTGTCTGTCTTTCCATCTTTTCCCTCTCTCCGCCTGTCTGTGTGGGTTCTTTCTCTATCAATTTGTTTGATTAATATGAGATTTACTTGTAATTGATTGTCCACCTAGTCATGAATCGATTCTGAAACATTTTGTATCTTTTGATCAAAGGATTTTCATGGTGTGGTTTTTTTTGTTGTATTTTGTTTTTGTATTTTGTAGATTTTGTTTCCTTATTGATTTTGCCTTTTTTTATTGTATTTTTGAGGGCTGGATGAAAAAAAAGCCGGTTGTGCTTATTCCGTCTTTTCCCCTCATTCAAAAAACATTCGTTCGTTCATTCTCTCTCTGTGTGTCTAACTCACTAACCTGCGAAGCAGCCCACCATAAAGTTAGCGACATTGCCAGCCACCAACAGCGTCAGGGTGTTTTGCAGCAGCCACTGTCTGCGACTAGGGATGAGAGAGCTCACGATGCCGAATTGAATGAACAAAGACATGATGCTGGAATAACCGCACATTGCGTAAGTGGCTATGGCTTCTGAACGTTTCTGCAAGAGATAAAAAAAAAAAGAGGAGGGAGAGAGCGGGGGGGGGGGAGAAAAAAAGTGGGAAAGAAACCGAGACAAACAAAGTGTCAGACAAACAGAAAGAAATAAAGTCAGACAGGGACAGGGACGGAGACAGCAAGACAGGATTATAAGAATGAGTGTCAGAATTACAATAGCAGAACCAACATCACCACCAGCGCCACCACCACTACTAGCACCACCACCACCACCACTACCACAAGCTTACCATCACCACCACCACCACCACCACCATCATCATCATCATCATCAGTTTCTTTTTCTTCTTCTTCTTCTTCTTCTTCTTCTTCTTCTTCTTCTTCTTCTTCTTCTTCTTCTTCTTCTTCTTCTTCTTCTTCTTCTTCTTCTTCTTCTTCTTCTTCTTCTTCTTCTTCTTCTTCTCTCGTCAGACTTCAAGGTGCAGCAGACGATGAATGAAATACTACAAATGAAATCACCCCAGCTATTTATTCGTCTTTTTGTCTTCCTCCTCTTGCTTCTCGTCCTTCTCCTCCACTTCTTCTTCTTCGTCTTCTTCTTCTTCTTTTCTTCTTATTCTTATTCTTCTTCTTCTTCTTCTTCTTCTTCTTCTTCTTCTTCTTCTTCTTCTTCTTCTTCTTCTTCTTCTTCTTCTTCTTCTTCTTCTTCTTCTTCTTCTTCTTCTTCTTCTTCTTCTTCTTCACCTTCGCTATCTTCCCCCACCCAATCTTCATCATGTTCAACCCATTCCTGCCGAGACACTCACTATGTACAGCAACTCACCGAGATGTATCCATTGACCAAAGTGACGTTCCACTGGTCCAGCACAAGGTCATCCCCTACGTGAGAAACGGTGGCGTTGTTGGGCAGCACAGCAGCGTAGTGGTACTCCTGGTACTTCTCCCTGTTGAGAACCAGCTGGTGCATCTGAAGAAGGCTGAATATGCTGGACGACGTGATGCGTATGCCCATCAAGGCCCCGACGCTTCTGCAGTCCCCTAGCTCTACACCCATCAGGTAGGCCACAGGGAAGAAGATGTAGGACAGTATCATCTGAAGTCAGATGGGGCAGGGGGAGGGGGGAGAATGTGATAGCGTGGATGTTTCGGGTGATCAGAACGCTCTTTTGGTTCACAATATCAGCGGTAGGTGATGGTAAATAAGACGTCTTCATTTGTACCTTTCAGTTACTTGTTTCTCATTGCAGAAAACCAATCTTGAGCATACATATCTGTTTCAGCATCTTCAAAACCTAATTTAGCATCGCCTACTCCTAGCGAGAGCCAAACGAAGTGGAACCCTCATGAACTAAGAATGTTCCTAACTCTGCTAGCCCAACATGTTTTGTTGTTTTCGTCCATATTAACTAACATTTTATAAGCCTGATCAGGTAATCGATTCCGATCCATGCTTAGCCGTCGTAACCAGTATTTGACAGAGCGAACATAGCTATTCACAAAGAGAGGGTACCTCCCAAGCTCACCATACACTAGTTTATTTATGGCACGCTTTGGAACATTTCTTTTAAATCCAAAATGTCAAAAATATGTTTATGTTTAGGCCTCTGGTTCATAACAACAGGAATAAGCAAATACAGAGAAAGAGAGAGAGAGAGAGAGAGAGAGAGAGAGAGAGAGAGAGAGAGAGAGAGAGAGAGAGAGAGAGAGAGAGAGAGAGAGAGAGAGAGAGAGAGAGAGAGAGAGAGAGAGAGAGAGAGAGAGAGAGAGAGAGAGAGAGAGAGAGAGAGAGAGAGATGGAATTAATAGACAGACAGAGACACATAGAGAGAGTTTTGGCAGGGTACTTTGCATACTGCATTGTAACTGGAATCATTTCAATTGTGAGTTGTGCGCAGACAGACAGACAGACAGACAGACATAGAAAGAAAGAGAATTCATCCTCCTCCGTAAACTGGGCCCCGACCTCCACGGTGAGCTGTCGCACGCCCGCACGCTGTCCGAACCAGGTGAGGACGGTGTTGAGCCAGGAGAGGAGGGCCACAAAGGTGTAGATATTGACCACCACGCTGCATATCACGCTGACCATGCCGTACGCTCCATTCACGGCGGCGTCCAGAAGAGACAGGTCTTGCCTGGGCAAAGAAGAACCAACAAGAAGCACTGATCTTTGATGCAAAAAGTCACCACTGACAGGGCAAAAGGCTTATACATAGCCTTATGTGATGTGATGCGATGTGATGTGAAAGGAGGGGAACACCGTTACGTCCAATGAATGAAAGAGAGGACAATATACAAAACATGAGAACAAGGAGCCTCCAGGCGGGACAAGTGTTGTCTGAGCTAAAACAGCAAAACGTCCAGGTAAAATGTATTAATTTTCTGACACACCAGTTTGGGGGAGATCTTCAACCCTTTGGAAGGGTCAACGGCGTAGCCTACGACAGCCTTCCTTCGCGCAACTGGTGTCCCTGTCTGCGTGACCAACGAACAATAAGAAGTCAAAAATAATAAAAAGGAGGGACAAGGACCCCCATCCACCCACCCCACCATCCCTAACCCTATCTAAAGCCGAGTTGTTAGAATCGCTGGCTTGTGGCGGTGCCATAGCCGATGAGGTTTAGCCGAGGCGTGGTTACCGCTACAGCTATCTGTATTAATTTTGTAAAATTCGGGACTTTACTGGTTTCGTACTGGCTCCGGGCATTGCCTCCAGTATTGTTCCCACCATATTTGTATTTACAAATGTCCCATATGTGTCTGATTCAGACCAAGAGGACGTAAAACTCCATTTTCGCCATCGCTGGCTTGCTGGTTTGCAAGTGCAGGGTTTGATTCCTCTTCGGGTTGGTGGTGTTGTGTCCTTGGTAAAGACACTTTACTTCTGTTTCCTCACTCCACCCAGGTTTAGCAGGTCATGACGTCATGTGGGGGGAGACGTCCTTTAGATGAGACTTACAAGGCCCCATGCGGGAACGCATACATAATATAAGGCCTTGTTCTCTTGTTAACCCTTTCACCGCCAGCCATCTTTGAGCCAAACATTTCCATTAGACTTACTTGGCTACTGAAAATATTTTGTCTGTAATATTGTAGGATTTCTCTTTGACTCATTGAGAATAGGGTCACTCCTAACTGCCCAAATTTAGGAACGCATTGTCATTGAATAACAGACCCTGATTTGAAGGGTTTTAATGACATGGGTATTAAGTAATTGTGGTGCAAAAATGCGACATTGGCGGTGAAAGGGTTAAAACCCATTTGAACTATTCAGTAAGATAAGGCAATAGTAGAAGCAGTGGGATGCATGACACGTATTCATGTAGCAAAAACTTGGTTGCACTGTACTAACGGTGACGCGCTCTCCAGCTAGGAGCAGCCCGAATTCCAGTCTCTGTAACTAAAAAAAGAGATGCCAAAATCAAAACCAATAAAAGTAGCGATACAAAATGGTCTTGGGTGATATCCTAAACTTTCACAAGTCTCATCGTATTTTATCTCACTTGTGTCAGCCAATATCGTGTACAATTCCGATGTGAGAAATTGTTATATGGCTGGTACCCACGTGTCGTCATATCCGGCCACAAGGAGCGCCATATTATGGGAGACCGCCATCCTAGTCCTTACCTTTTTTTGAAAAATGCCAGATCGATGCTGCGTATTTGGCTGTTCCAATTCGAAACTTATCTAAACTGTATTTATAACATCTGGATGTTTTCTTTACACATTTAGATAACATTTTCACTTTGTTTACACACAAATAAGGACTAAGATGGCGACACTTCCGTTGGAATGGTCGAGATGCGCACGCAGGTGGGTTGGAGCCATTTAAGCTTCTAGTTTTTTGTTCTCTAAAACCCCAATCTAAACTGGTGCTAGGCCTTTATTGTGTATGATGCTGAATGTCACAAATTAGCACATTACTTGATTCGTTGGACACGTCAATTTCAGGCGAGTCTTTGCAGCGGTTCCTAGGATAAGAAATGTCCAGGACAGACGATTCGGACGATAAACGATTCGGTATATAGAGACGAATGATCGACATATTCCACAACCTTGAACGGAGACGTTAAAGTAATAAAATCAAGACAAGAAAAGAAACCTTGTGCAACATAAAAGGGGAGAAAATAGACAGGCATAGTGACAGATGGGTAGAAAAAGACAGACGGGCGGATAGACATCAGTGTCAGATACAGAGAGAACGAGACAGTTGCGTGGGAACGGGGGAGGGGTAGAATTATGACACAAAAGGACACGTAAACGCAAGTCATAAAACACACACACACACACACACACACACACACACGCGCGCGCGCGCGCGCGCGCACGCACGCACACACACGCACACACACACACACACACACACACACACACACACACACACACACACACACACGCACACATACGCGCGCGCGCGCACGCACACGCACGCACGCACACACACACACACACGCACACACACACACACACACACACACTCTCTCTCACTCACACACACACACACACACACACACACACACACACACACACAGACACACACGCACGCACGCACGCACACACACACGCACGCGCGCACGGCACACACACACACACACACACACATACACACACACACACACACACACACACACACGCACACGCACGCACACGCACACACACACACACACACACACACACACACACACACACACACACACACACACACACACACACACACACACACACACACACACACACACACACACACACACACACACACACACACACACACACACACACACACACACACACACACACACACACACACACACACAGAGTAAATTTCATAAAACATACGTACGTATGAGGACTATTTTTACTGTTGATCTTCAATTTTCTTGGTCTTCGTGATTCAGGAACAATCAGCTTGCACACGGAAAACGTGGCAGGAGCACTCACCACCATCGCTGGCAACAACAACTCTATGGGAATCTAGTAACAGTGGAGAGAAACGAAACAAGCAAAATAGAGTGATTACTTTTTTTTAACTAATTCAAGTCGTTCCACCCATATGCGGCCGGAATTAATATAAAGCTGTCAATTTGATGAACTTATTTCAAGGGAACTAAATCTGTGTGAACCAACTCCAGATGAAAATCACTATGAACACTTCTAAACTCGCTTCACTCCCTTAGACCATACTTTTGCCTCTTTCTTTGCGTTTGTAGTGGTTTGAAGTTGGGGATACTAATTACTGTACGGAGTTCTTCTATGTAAAGGCTATATATATATATACAAAAGTCTGATCTACCACTTCCATATGTCTAAACCTGAAATAAAAACCTCTAATCTTCTTTCATTTCTCTTTTTATCTATGTCTGTTTTGTTTGTGTGTACGGCTGGAGTGATTTGTGAGAGTTTTTTTAATAATTCATAATCATTGCGATGCGAATGAGTTAAACGGTAATTTATTTGTTTTTCGTCATTTGTGCGTAATATGCTTTACATAGAATCAACGTATTTACAGAAAACAAGTGCTGACCACCATAAGCTGATAGGGAAAATCTCTAGATTGGAATCTAGTAGAAATGGGAGAAAAGAAATAAGCAAACTAGTGTGATTAAGCTTACTAGTCTTTGTTAACTCTTCTAGCACCATGGGCGAATACATTTGCCCAGTGCATCACTCTACACTCCCACCAAATGCAAAGACATTCACTGCCAAGTACCATGCCATGTGTTTGTCTATTTTTAGAGCTTATGTCAGTGATTTGTCTGTTAAACCAACGCATGCGCACTCGAAAAAAAGTTACTCCCCTCTTGTCGGTTGAGATGCAACGGATAACCAAGAACGTCAGAAAAACAAATGGCGCTAGAAGAATTAGAATGTAATGTAGTTGTTCGTCATTGCTTCGAAATAGGCCTCGTACACAGTTCAAGCGGAAATCCCATGCGCAATCCGTAAATAATTAAAAGAAAGAAGGGTAAAAATGTACGGACTAGGGGAAATACGGACGCGTGCGCAAATCTTTTCCCTTCTTTCTTTTACTTATATAAGGATTGCGCACGGGTTTCCGCACGGAATATCCGCATGTATGTGTGTACGTATCCATATGATTTAGATAGCCGGAGCGTTTTTTCAAATTTCAAGGCATATAAATTATTACCCAAGATTACGAAAAACGATGGGTAAGTTTTCAAAATAATAGACCAGTAGTATTAAACTTAAATTTTAGTGCAGATTTCATGAGTCATATGACCCCTGGCTACACAAAATAAGGGGTCAGTATGGGTCATTGACTACGGGTCCCAAGACAATCTGAAGCTCTGAGCTGGATAGAATCAGCTGTTTAACAAAAAACCAAACGCTGACCATCATATTTGATAGCGAATGCTTCACAAAGGGAATCTGGGTGAGGAGAAATATTGATTTTGTTTATTTCACTATTTTACTTGATAATTGGGGTGAATTTTGTTTCAGCCATGATTAACTTACACGCATAAAACGTAACAGGAGCACTGACCATCATCTCTTGTAGCAACAGCAGCTCTATGAGAATGTAAAGCAGATTGAGAGAAATAGAGCAAAACACACTGTGTAACAATTATTGCTTTTGAAATTCTATGTGTCAATTGATCAACATCAGTCAATTATATATCAAGTTGTAGTCGGTAATTAATACGTGGGTTATATACATCATCAGTTCGTGCACTGATCACATGAGCACAGACCATCATCGATGGAAAGGTTTTCCACACCACTGTCTGTTTGTTCGTGGCTGGCTGGCTGGCTGATGTTTCTTTTGTTATCGATCATTTTGTAGTTAATAAATTTCGGAAATCACCAGGCTGCA
>CM065680.1:62607231-62629731 GCA_017654935.2 Phymorhynchus buccinoides
AAAATGCATACACGTACCATTCACACCTGCGGCATCAAACATTACAAACAATAGCCCCAAAGACCCCATAACAGTACACATCAACATAGTATTACATGGGCTCCAAACAAAAACAACAAAAACAAAAACCAAGAAAAACATTTTTTTAACAGTACTCATCACCATTTAGACAGGCACATTATACCATCATGCACAGATACACCACCATACACACACACACACACACACACACACACACACACACACACACACACACACACACACACACACACACACACACACACACACACACACACACACACACATATGCATGCACAACACAGTTGCTGGAATTTCACATATGAATCCTTTTTTTTAAACCGCTAATTAACTTATCTCCATTAACAAATATTGACATATGAAACAAGACAAGAAACAATTAGGACATAAACTCAGACATGATGACCAAGATGTGTGAATACTAGAAAGAAAGAAAAAAACAGAAAAAAAACGATGATCACTCTAATCCCATTGAGTTTGACGTTATAGTTAATGTCTTCTTTGCATCATTATCATATATCCGTCGGTCATGTTGTCATCATCTTCGTCGTCGTTATCGTTACAACCGCCATCATCGTCGTCGTCGTCATTTGTCGTTGACAACGTCATCTACCTCCTCCTCCTCCTCCACCACCTCCTCTTCATCATAATCATCATCATAATCATCATCATAATGGCATTGTCCAACTGTGACCTTCAGACAGCATAGGAGGCAACAAAGTACTATACTAGACAGCTAAGTGGGAATGTCTTTGTAGTAAAGCATATCTTGTTCGGCATGCGTACACACTCACTCTCTCCATTAGGACTTTAACCCTTTCACCGCCAGTCATATTTCAGCAAAACAACCCATTAAATTTACCTGGGTAGAGACAAAATCCATCTGCAGTATTGGAGATTCTTCTGTGACATGTATAAAATAAGGTCTATCCTTACTTCCCCAAACTAAGACAATAGGGTCTTTGGATAACAGACCCCAATTTGATGCCTTTTAGTGACATAGGTGTTAAATCACTGTGGTGCTAAAATGCGACTTTGGCGGTAAAAGGGTTAAGACAGCTAGCATTGAAGACAAATATTCAATATTCAAATAATCCCTAATGCTATATAACACTAAGAGTCGATGCAATGCCTTCAAATTGGAGAATCATCGTCATTCACAAAAGAAAAAGCCTGCAAACTAGTTTTTTTCATCATGGCAGTAAAAAACTAAAACAAATAAGTGGATCAAAAAGCTGCAGATAAGTTCCCGAGCGGGCTAATGTGGGCACATGGCAGCAACATGGCGCATCTGCGCTTCAGTAACTAAAAACTAAGCAATTGCCAAAATAAAAACGTCATAAATAACAAGATACAGCTCAGACAAGAAATATCTAGCGTAAAGAAGGAAATTTCGCTTTTCAAGGTCAAACTTCAAGGTCAAGGGCAGCACGCCAATAACGTATGCCCGGATGTCTTCTACTCTACGCCATGCACCACGACACACAATCTGAAGCGCTTCTGTCAAGTAACAATGTGGGAAATGTGGCTTAAAACACTTTTCTTTCAGACCCAAACACTTTCAAGGCCTACCGATCTCCTTGACCTTGATCGCTATACCAGCATCATATTTGCCATACACCAATGCACCCACATGCCAAATGTGAAGACTCTAAGTCCAACGGTGTAGAAGTTATGGCCGTTTGCAGATTTTTAGGTTTCAAGGTCGTACGTCAATATCAAGGTCACGATTGCGATAACTGATTGCTCGGATGCTTTCCTCTCCTGCTGACATACCACCACACACAATTTGAAGCGATTTTGTCAAGCGGTTCGTGAGAAAACTAGGCCGGACGGACGCACGCACGCACGGACGGATGAAAATGGAAACAGTATACAAGGCCCCACTAAAATAAACCAAGAAGGTGGGTGTTGTAGGCCTATGGCTTACCTTGGAAGGATGTGAAGAGAAGAGGAAGCAGAGGAGGAGAAAGACAACGATTCCAGCAAGCGACCTCAGCCTCTGGGCGTCTTTCAGGGCCACATCCACTATGATGTAAACCATGAAGGCACCGAGACAAGCGTACATAAGCCTGTTCACACACATATGAGCGCCAAGGTTTCTTTTATATTTGTATTAAACATTTTATTCCTTCTTCATACATTTACAAATAACATTCATATATATGTATGCTTCAACATTCATGTATAATAAACAGTGATTTCCTGTAAATAAAGATGAATAAAACAGAAGAAAACAGATTTAAAAAACGTTTGTCTTGCCTTTTCTCTTGAATAGTATGAAGAAGTTTTTTTGTTTATTTATACATTCACACACAATATTACATCTACATGTCCAGACACACATCCACACAAGCCTAAGCAATAAAGAGGAGAAAAGGGAAAGGAAAGGTAGGGAAAATGAAAATGAAAGAGAGAAAATTGTAGAGAAAGAGAGAAGAAGAGAGCGAAAGAGAGCAGGAGATGAAGAAAAGCATATGGAATACACTGCGCATTAATAGTTAGCAAAGTTGTTGTACACTGCGCACTAATATTTAGCAAAGTTGTTGTACAGGTGCTGTAAACACAATGAAAACAACAACAAAAATCATATAACATAAAGCAGGACGACCTTTATGAACCTTCTTTCATATTTGAACTACACACACATATACACACACGCGCGCGCGCGCGCGCACACACATACATACACATGCGTATGTGTTTGCGCGTATGTCTACGGTGTGAAAACGTGCGCGCATGTGTGTACCTATAATCGTATGAGAGTAGGCCTAAGCCTAGGGACCAGTGTTGCCGTCATTTTATTTTTTCATGCACTAACGTAAGGGGGTCCAGCCGCCATATTGGCATAAACATGGCGTCTCGTCCAACTAGTAGGGGAAGACGGGGTAAAAAGCGCATGGGCGGGTAAGAAGCCCACCCCAATTATCTCATGAAATGAAGCAAATTTCAGTCTCATTTTGCCCATGAGACGAGCGTTAATGTCTAGCATTCGTCTCATGGGCAAATTTGACTGAAATTTTCTTTATTACATGAGATAATTGGGGTGGGCTTCTTACCCGCCCATGCGCTTTTTACCCCGTCTTCCCCTACACTAGGCTACTTAGACTTATCTCAAGATGACGGACAACCGGTCCCCAACCGTATTGACAGTAAAGAACCCACCATCTGAGGACGAAGCGCAAGGCTCGCACACGGCGTGAAGCGGAAGAAGAATTGTTGGGTCCGATGCACCACGTGAACGGCGGTCTCGCGCTGAGCACGTGCCGTACTCTGTGACGTAGTGCCACGGCCCCGCCCAGAAGGGTGCCCCACAACAACCGTATGGACCCCTCGTCCCCAAAGCTGCATTTTACATAATTTTCTTAATGTTGCTGTCAAACTGTGTGCGTATGTGTGTGTGTGTGTGTGTGTGTGTGTGTGTGTGTGTGTGTGTGTGTGTGTGTGTGTGTGTGTGTGTGTGTGTGTGTGTGTGTGTGTGTGTGTGTGTGTGTGTGTGTGTGTGTGTGTGTGCGTGCGTGCGTGCGTGCGTGCGTGCGTGCGTGCGTGCGTGCATGCTGTCTCAGAAATGACAATTTCTTTTAAATGTTTATGTCGCAAAACATGCATTAGTTCAATACACTACAGCCTGTAACATGTTATATCCAATGCATTTAGATGGTTTTGTAGTATTAAAAAAAAGTATACATGAAAAGAAAGAAAAAAGATTTCCAAGTATAGCAATTATTTACCCTCCAAATGACGTTAGTCACCGTTAACATGACGTTAACACGTTGCTAATAAAGACAGCATGTAACAATCTGTTGCGTTGTTTATTGTTTGTAACAAATGTCTATCGCTCACACACATATCGCAAACTATGTTAGACACCCATGCATAACATTAAAAGGAATGACACTCGTAATTATGTATTCCTCGGTAGAATAGCCTACATGTTGCAGCTTATGATGAATAAATGTCATCCAGTATTTATTGTTAAGCTCCATAGTAGCACATGGTTTATAATATCAGATTAGGTCAGGGGAAATAAATGCAAGTACAAACATACAGACATATACACAACCAAACAAATACGGACAATTCCAGACTGAAAACTAGAGAAATAATTTTATATTGGAATTGATCAATCAATATTTACAGCCGAACTAACTGCAATCCTCATGGCTTTACACTATCTTATACATTTTTCAATAACTATATTTCAAGTTCTCTTGTGTAGATTCAAAATCAGTTCTTCAGGCAATACGTGTATTAAAATTGCAAACAAGGCTTGAAATGGTCATTGAAATCAGTTGCTTGATACATAATGCTAATTGACAGCGATACTCAATTAACATTTTGTTTGATTCCATCTCATTGTTCTTTTTACAACAATGAAAAACTAGACAGGGCAGCTAAGCATGGAGCTAAACATGGTTTTGATACTGAATACCTTGGTTTTCCCCTATCCTTGCACGAACAATACAACTTACTTAAATCACATATCTGGAAAACTTTCCAGTCTGGCTTGAAACATGACAGACCGGAACATTTTAATATTAAAAGAATTAAACATGGTTTCAGTGTAAATAGGCGATTACTTTCACTAATGTATAGATGGAAACTAGATGCTTTTAAAACAAAATATGTCAAAAATGTAGTTTGTGTATGTGGAAGCAAAATAACTCCATATCATATTTTCTTTCATGTGAGGACATGAAGAAATGTATTCCAGTTTTGTTTGAAAATGGGATTCACAATATTTTTAATTCACCACCACTAACATATAAGTTTTTCGTTTGTTTATAATCCAGTCCCATAGGTAATTATTTAGAACTTTAAAAAAATATTATTGAAGAGGAAGGGAAATGATGGGAAGAGGAAGAGAGAGGGAGGGAGGCGCTATTTTTTATAATCTGGGAAGGTAAAGATAGGCCTAATGGTGTACATGTCACAGAGGAATTCGCAATATTGTAGATTTGTTTTTCTCTACCCAGGTAAGTTTAATGGTATTATTTTGGCTGAAAAATGGCTGGCGGCGAAAGGGTTAACCCGACACCTATATAGCTCCCTGGACCCCCGTCGGACATCCCCCCCACCCACCCCACCCCCTTCGAATCATTCGGTCTGGTTAGGATAAGTTCTGGTGTGGTTTTCTTAGGCTGTACGTTTACATAGTATGGTGTGTTGTATTTTATCCAGTTGTTTGGGGAGTGCAGATTTTAGTACGTGATTAGAAGTTCCACTGTTTTACATATTTTATAAAAAAAAGCGTAATTTGTACATTATATGTTTATAGTTTCCTTAAGCACATTATGACATGTTTGTAGGTCTAGTAGTACCCCTCTCTCTCTCTCTCTCTCTCTCTCTCTCTCTCTCTCTCTCTCTCTCTCTCTCTCTCTCTCTCTCTCTCTCTCTCTCTCTCTCTCTCTTTCTCTCGTTCTCTCTCTCTCTCTCTCTCTCTCTCTCTCTCTCTCTCTCTCTCTCTCTCTCTCTCTCTCTTCTCTCTTTCTATCTCTCTCTTACTATAAATCCATTTGCCTGTCAGTCTGTCTTTATATCTTTGTCTGAATATACGCACCAACACACACATATACATCCATCTTTCTCTCTCTCTCTCTCTCTCTCTCTCTCTCTCTCTCTCTCTCTCTCTCTCTCTCTCTCTCTCTCTCTCTTCTCTTCTCTCTCTCTCTCTCTCTCTCTCTCTCTCTCTCTCTCTCTCTCTCTCTCTCTCTCTTCTCTCTCTCTCTCTCTCTCTCTCTCTCTCTCTCTCTCTCTCTCTCTCTCTCTCTCTCTCTCTCTCTCTCTCTCTCTCTCTCTCTCTCTCTCTCTCTCTCTCTCTCTCTCTCTCTCTCTCTCTCTCTCCCCAATGTTACTTACTTATAATACATGGCGTAGCAGAAGTAGGCGAGATAAAGCAACAGAAAGATCACGGCGAAGAAATAGCCCCTGAATCTTGTATCAATAAAACACAAGGCTTTTTTCACTGCCCTCTGAATATGCAACACCAAACAACCAAGAAACAGGGTCAACTTCGAATCTGCTTCCTCCTCCTCCTCCTCCTCCTCCTCCTCCTCCTCCTCCTCCTCTTCCTCCTCCTTCTCTTCCTCCTCCTCCTCCTTTTTCTTCTTTTCCTCCTTCCCCAAATCATGGACAACGTCTTCTTTGCTTTTATAGTCGTCCATGTTCATGTTCATAACGATAAAAGTATCTTTTTCTTCATCATTTGAAGGTTTGATAGGCTGGTGTTGGCATGAGATGTTTGGGGGGTTCAGGTTCTGATCCATCGTCGAAGAAAATGTTAAGCTGTATTCTTTTCTTTTCGCTTTGAATGACAAACGTTAAAGCAAAAATAGGATAAACAATGAAAACATTGATCAGAATTGTACAACATGGAAGATGGTCTACTTCTGCTGACTTATTGATAACATGGTTAACCCTTTCACCGCCAATGTCGCATTTTTGCACCACAACGATTTAGCACCCAGGTCATTAAAAGTCTTGAAATCAGGGTCTGTTATTCAATGATATTGTGTTCCTAAATTTGGGTAGTAAGGCTTGAGCCTATTCTAAATGTGTCACAGAGAAATCCCACAATATTGCGGACGAAATCTTTTCTATAGCCAAGGAAGTTTAATGGAAATTGTTGGCTCAAAGATGGCTGGCGGTGAAAGGGTTAAGCCTCGTATACTTACACAGTTCATGCAGAAATCCCATGCGCAATATGTAAATAAGTAAAATAAAGAAGGACGTAAATGGTAGAATGGGAACACTCACCAGGGTTTGGGTGTGGTGATCAAGATAGAAAAGAAAGAAGGGTACAAATTTACGGATTTGGGGAAATTCGGACACGTGCGCAAATTTGTTCCCCTTCTTTCTTTTACTTATTTACGGATTGCGCACGGGTTTCCGAACGGAATCTCCGCATGTACGTGCTCTTCAATGTTTAAACAACCTGCACTCAAGATATTATTTGTATGAACCACAAACCTAGACAGTGTTGGTGTAGTGTTTGTTAGAATGGCACACACATAACAATTACCATTTTTTTTAAATACATAGAGAAAATGGCACAGGCAAAGGATTAAAAAAAAAAATCAAAATTTATGGACAAGAAAAAACAAAAAGTAACAATAGATACGATGGGGAGACGGGTAAAAAGGAATGAATGAGATAGCAACACGGATGGTGAGCTCATTGACCGTGGGCCCTTAAGAAGAAGAAGAAGAAGAAGAAGAAGAAGAAGAAGAAGAAGAAGAAGAAGAAGAACAACAACAACAACAACAACAACAACAACAACAACAACAACAGCAGCAGCAGCAGCAGCAGCAACAAGAAGAACAACAAGAAGAAGAAGAAACAAGAAGAAGAAACAAGAAGAAGAAGAAGAAGAAGAAGAAGCAGAAGAAGAAGAAGAACAACAAGAAGAAGAAGAAGACAAAGAAGGACAAAATTAATACAGAGCCAGCAATTACAGTGTGAATCAAGGCAATGTAAAGTGAACTACATACAAAGCAAGAAAGGGTATTAATTAATGACAGAAACAATACATACAACCCGTAAGGGAAAGGACAAAGGATCGCCTACAATAACGTTACGGGTGTTCAAAATGCAATGGTAGCAACAACAACAACAACAACAACAACAACAACAACAACAACAACAACAACAACAACAACAACAACAACAACAACAACAACAACAACAACAACAACAACAACAACAACAACAACAAAAAGCAGCGCGAATACTAATACCACTACTTCTCAATCTGTATCCCAAAATCAGATGATGGCAAAGAATTTCATCTTTAAGAATGTCACAAATGTCGAAAATACAGTATATGAAACCGAGGCTTCAGGAGAAAAGCTACTATTTTAGACTTACTCCCGGGAGAGTACACCGATTTGGGGACAATTTTCAAATCAATCCATTAAGAGAAAAACAAGAGGAAAAGCCTTCAAGGCTCACCCGAACAGGCACATGTGGGACAACAACAAACAAAGATTGAGGGGGGTTAAAGTACAAGATTGCCAATAAAATTTTATAAAGTACAAGTGAAGCTATCGTTAATGGATACAACAACAACAACAAAATTAAAAAATAAGTGCCTGTGCCGAGAATCGGACCAGAAACCATTGGCATGAGAGACAGAAGCTCTACGCATTGAGCTATCGAGGCTTCCACTGTGAAATACTTTCTTTTTAACTCATGTTGCCTGTTGAATACTCTCTAACCCACTAATCTAAAATGTTATATGTTTGTAATTTGCTTACAGTGTTGTTTTAAGTATTTAATTATCCAAATCATTCATGTTTGCAAGCTTGCATAGACATCTATTATATGTGTGCAAAGTTTGAACAATGTACGCCTTCTATTTCCCGAGAAAATGCCAACGTTAAAGTTTGGAGATTGGACCATGGACGCAACACACACACACACACACACACACACACACACACACACACACACACACACACACACACACACACACACACACACACATATATAAACACACACACACACACACACACACACACACACACACACACACACACACACACACACACACACACACACACACACACACACACACACACACACACACACACACACACACACCAACAACTATCATACTATAGACTCACTGCCAAAAAACAAGTCCTTTTTCGTCACAATTTGTCTCAAGATGATTTTAACGCAGTGTGAAAGAACTTTGATGTTATTATCACCCGCGTAGGCTCAATTGTAGTAGATCCCGCAAAATACAGATGGCAAATAGTTCTGTGCTATTTCTGTGCCCGGACCAATTCCTACATTTAAGAAAACAAACTTTGCGTTCTTGGGGTTAGTCTGAGGCTCAAACTAGTACAAACAAAATCATATAATGTCTTCTTGATAGAGATTTGGTAGCATATTGGGGTGGGTTTTTTTTTCGGGGGGGGGGGTTCAAAATAAAAAAACGTGGACAGCAGTGTTTCTAAATTTTAGCCATCTTGAAACAAACCAACACTACATTCAAACGTATATGATATGTCAGACAGCAGAATTTGGTAGGGAAGACGGGGTAAAAAGCCCATGGGCGGGTAAGAAGCCCATGCCAATTATCTCATGAAATAAAGAAAATGTCAGTCAAATGTTCCCATGAGACGAATGCTAAACATTAACACTCGTCTCACATCAAAATGTGACTGAAATTTGCTTTATTTCATGAGATAATTGGCATGGGCTTCTTACCCGCCCGTTGGCTTTTTACCCCGTTTTCCCCTACTAGCATCACATTAACAGTGATGACTGAAAAGGAATCTAATATTTTACATGATATGAATATATTATTCTGACATAATGGTATTGGTTATTACTTTTTTTTAAAGAATAATTAAGATGTGTTTAACCTTCTCTGATTTTAAAGAAGAAGAAAAACTTTCACAATTATTGGCCATGCTTTTGATAGACAAGCAGTTCGCAGAAACAAACTTGCACAAAATGTTTAGCACTGGGATACGTTTTAAACACAGACACGTGCAGCAAGCATACAGCAGCATACAAAGTTATGATGAAACTAATGACTCGACGTTAAATACGCCACCATTTCAGAAAATGCACAAAACAAAATGTCAACTGTTGTTTTGCTTGTGGGTGGTGTTTTTACACGTTCAAGATTTGCAGCAAAGAATGACAGGCGGATATATTAAAAAATAATAATCCGAGCGTCAATGCATAACGCAGCTCAAGCATAGGGGAAGACGGGGTAAAAAACCCATGGGCGGGTAAGAAACCCATGCCAAATATCTCATTTAGAAATGAAGCATAATTTCAGTCACATTGTGTGCCCATGTGACGAATGCTAAACATTAACACTGTGTGTGTGTTGTGGGCAAAATGTGTGTTGTTTGTTTGTGTGTGAAATTTGTGTGTGTGTGTGTGTGTGTGTGTGTGTGTGTATCATGAGATAATTGGGGTAAAAAGCCCATGGGCGGGTAAGAAGCCCATGCCAAATATCTCATGAAATGAAGCAAATTTCAGTCACATTTGCCCATAAGACGAATGATAAACATTAACACTCGTCCCATGGGCAAAATGTGACTGAAATTTGCTTTATTTCATGAGATAATTGGCATGGGCTTCTTACCCGCCCATGGGCCTTTTACCCCGTCTTTCCCTAATGTTAATTTGCGATGAATGGCTATAAAACACGGGAGAGGTGTTATAAAAACATAGCTGATGTTGGCTGACACTGTCAGTAACAGCTGTACTTTAAAGCACAAGATGAAAGTGCTTTAATTATTAATACACGGTCCCGTGTCATGGAGGATAATGATGTGTGCACATATGCTCGGAAACCCACGCGCCTATTTTTTTAATTGTTTTTATTTATTGTTTTCCATTATAGTCCCGTCAACAGCTACGGTCATCTCAGGACTGTCATCACGTAAAGTTCGACCACTTATTACAAAACACTCATCAATGTATCATGCCAACGTTCAACAACCTGTAAACAACAAAACATACGGTACAATTCGTAACATGACACCTCCATCATTGCACCAACGTTTCTTGTAAAATATTCAGTTTCTCAGTATTAGCATACCGATATAGGAATTGTTTAACACACACAAAAACCACAGTGACCCGATGATCAAAAATTAGCTCCCTTGAATACTGTTATCCATGTGTGTAGTGAGGTCTCTGTGGGTGTATGTTTGTGTGGGGGTGTTGCTGGTACTGGGAGTACGTTTACATGGCGTTGCCATCTTGTTTTTTTCTTCTGTCCGGGTATCGTCTTGTGAACTGCATGCTTCAAGTTGTGCACGTGCGTGCGAGCGCGTGCGTGTGTGTGTGTGTGTGTGTGTGCGTGCGTGTGCGTGTGCGTGCGTGCGTGGGCGCGCGCGCGTGTGTGTGTGTGTGTGTGTGTGTGTGTGTGTGTGTGTGTGTGTGTCTGTCTGTCTGTCTGCCTGTCTGTCTGTCTGTGTCTGTATCTGTGTGTGTGTGCGCGCGCTTGTAGATAGGTGCAAAGTGTGTGTTATATGGTCTTACAACAATATGTGGTGCCGATCACACGCACACACGCACACACACACACACACACGCACGCACGCACGCACACACGCGCACGCGCACGCACACACACACACACACACACACACACACACACACACACACACACACACACACACACACACACACACACACACACACACACACACACACACACACACACACACACACACACACACACACACACACACACACACACACACACACACACACACACACACACACACACACACACACACACACACACACACACACACACACACACACACACACACACACACACACACACACACGCTCGCGCGCGTGTGCCTTTCCATTAAGATGAGTATCGATACCAAATCATTAAAAACTGTCAATGTTTTATTCAACAACAGATGTTACAAGAACGTTAACGAATGCATTCTCATAGGAAACACAATACAACATAATTGTTAAGCGCATCAGAGCAATACCTAACCATTTTCAAAGTTTCTTTGTGAGCTTATCATGCTGTTTCTTGGTATAATCAAAAAGCCTACCAACCTTGCAAAGAATGAAGCCAACTTTCTTACTTCCCACCTGCAAAGTGAAAAGGTGGAAGGTGAGAAGTGTTAAGTATGGTAGCAGAGGCAGTGGGTGAGTTCACACCGATCCCCACCTGTAGTGTAGGTGAAAGGGTGGGAGTAAAAAAAATTCCGGCTTCAGTCAGCTGCGGACTGCGAACTCTTTGTATATTCAGGCTTTTGGGTATAATGAAGCATTGGTCACGCAGTCCAATATGTGGATCCAATCTCTGCAGATCAACAAAAAAGCCTTTATTTGTTGTTGTTGTTGTTGTTGTTGTTGTTGCTGTTGTTGTTGTTGACGTACCCTGGCTAAAAGATTCCAGGGATCATTCCAACAGCCGAAGCACTTGAACACTATGGTACAAATGCATCAGTTATGGATGAGAACAGTACGTGTGTGACCGTTTTGATTACCCAGCCACGTGAGGCAGCCACACTCCGTCTTCATGGGTTTTTTGGAGACTGATAATGTTATGCTAGGATCTTGTCATGGCTATAAAGACAATCCCCGCAAGTTGGGGCTTTTGTTATCAAGTCAAGTCCAATCAAAATGATCTTTATTGACGATAAAGGAATAAGCCAAACAAAGCTTGTTTTCATCCTGTCGTCATAAATAAATGAGAAACACAACTGAAGCAAACAAGATGAAAAACAAAAAACTGTAAACAAATAATCAATTTGCAATGGAAAATAAATGAGGACATTAATGACACTTGTTTGTGTGTTTGTTTTGTTGATTATTTTCCACTTTTTGTTTACTATGAGGACAGGTATGTGGAAAGCCTTACATTTATCTCTACTTGACATAGCGATGTTTCAGAGAACAAGGGGCAGAGCAAAGAAACTCCTTGGAAAGCTGGAACACGGCAGCGTTCAGATACGGAGACACCCAACCTCGCTTCTACCCCCCCCCCCCCCCCCCCCCCCCCCCCCCTTGCCACTCACTCAAGTGTTTCACTTCAAATGTTCCCACTAAGCGTTTCACTTCTAGTGTTCCCACTCACTCAAGTGTTTCACTTCAAGTGTTTCCACTCATCAAGTGTTTCACTGCAAGTGTTTCCACTCACTCAAGTGTTTCACTTCAAGTGTTTCCACTCACTTAAGTGTTTCACTTCTAGTGTTCCCACTCACTCAAGTGTTTCACTTCAAGTGTTTCCACTCATCAAGTGTTTCACTGCAAGTGTTTCCACTCACTCAAGTGTTTCACTTCAAGTGTTTCCACTCACTCAAGTGTTTCACTTCAAGTGTTCCCACTCACTCAAGTGTTTCACTTCAAGTGTTCCCACTCACTCAAGTGTTTCACTTCAAGTGTTCCCACTCACTCAAGTGTTTCACTTCAAGTCTTCCCACTCACTCAAGTGTTTCACTTCAAGTGTTCCCACTCACTCAAGTGTTTCACTTCAAGTGTTCCCACTCACTCAAGTGTTTCACTTCAAGTGTTCCCACTCACTCAAGTGTTTCACTTCAAGTGTTCCCACTCACTCAAGTGTTTCACTTCAAGTGTTCCCACTCACTCAAGTGTTTCACTTCAAGTGTTCCCACTCACTCAAGTGTTTCACTTCAAGTTTCCCACTCACTCAAGTGTTTCACTTCAAGTGTTTCCACTCACTCAAGTGTTTCACTTCAAGTGTTTCCACTCACTCAAGTGTTTCACTTCAAGTGTTTCCACTCACTCAAGTGTTTCACTTCAAGTGTTTCCACTCACTCAAGTGTTTCACTTCAAGTGTTTCCACTCACGCAAGTGTTTCCACTCACTCAAGTGTTTTCACTCACTCAAGTGTTCCCACTCACTCAAGTGTTTCACTTCAAGTGTTTCCACTCACGCAAGTGTTTCCACTCACTCAAGTGTTTCCACTCACTTCAAGTGTTTCCACTCACTCAAGTGTTCCCACTCACTCAAGTGTTTCACTTCAAGTGTTCCCACTCACTCAAGTGTTGCAACCCTGGGCGGCTAAGACAACTCATCCGGGATGCAAAATGCAAATCAGTCTAAATAGCTAGCAATCCGATTGGCAGTTTAGACTAACTTGCGTTTTCCATCCCGGATTAGTTGTCTTTAGCCGCACTCATAGCTACAGGGCCTGATGCAAAACTACATAGGCCTGAGGTTGACGCAGCTGGGAGGCACTTCAAAAATGGCGGGGTCCTGCAAGTCTTTGAAGGTGGTGAAACTGGCCAGTGTGTTTACCGGAGCTGCAAACACATAATACAATCATACACGTATTAATAGTCGAATTCGAATGACGGTATTGCTTGGTTTTGTCATATTAGATTTCCTTATTTCCCCTGGCAAGAAACATGTCAGTGGCTGAATTACAAACGTTGCTGGAACAAACTTCCTCTTTCTCCCCGTCAGCGACCGACCCTCTCTGCTTTCAAAGCTAACCTCAATACCCGCCTGTTCCCCCGTCGTTAAAGCTCAGCTCTCATGCCATTAGGTCTGTTTTTCTGCTGTATTCCATTTATGTCATCCGTGTGTGTTCGCTTTGTATTGCGTTTTTGTGTGAATGCGTTATGAATGCTAACGTGTGTGTGCGGTTTGATTTGATTTCTATCCAGATTCATCGCCGTATAAATACTGTATGTTGTTGTTGTTGTTGTTGTTGTCGTTTTATTACAATGCTTTGATGCATGATTTGGTGCCTTGGTGATAGTTTTGGCACTCGATGAGTTGCCTCTGTAAGTGGATTTGTTTGAAAGAAACAGGCTGAGAATTTCCCACTGACAAAACAAATCAAAGTAGTAGTAGTAGTAGTAGTAGTAGTAGTAGTAGTAGTAGTAGTAGTAGTAGTAGTAGTAGTAGTAGTAGTAGTAGTAGTAGTAGTAGTAGTAGTAGTAGTAGTAGTAGTAGTAGTGTGAGTTCAGAAAAATCAAACAGTAATCTTGTACTTAAACCCCACCCCCCTTTTATGTTTACGACCTTCAATCTCAAACTCTGCTTCTTTGATCAGTTTTATGAAAATAATCCTAGGCTCATTCTTATTCTATCCATTTTCCGAGAATGGCGCGCGCGAAAAAAGTTTCAACGCAAAAAAAATGTGAAGGGGGGGGGGGGGGGGGGGGGGGGGGGGGGTGGTAGGGGGGGGGGGGGGGGGGGGGGGGGGGGGGGGACGTAACGTAGATGATAGCCCAAACTTACAACCTGTTCCCCCCATCGTCTAACTTGAACAATCTGTAAAGCTAAACTGAGTAAATCTCGATGGCTTGGAGTCAAAACGGACTATCTTTAGATAGCCCATTGACATATTATTGAAATTATTGTGATAGCTAATAACTTGCATGTAAAAAAAGGACTGCAGAAATGAATTTTTAAAAAGTCTAATCCCCATTTTATATTATTTGCATTTTTTTAAAAAATACAAGTTCTTAGTTTTTGCAATAATTTCAATAATACGTCAATGGGCTATCTAAAGATAGTCCGTTTTGACTCCAAGCCATCGTAAAATAATATTATCACACTAGCTTACCATCTCCGAGTGTTCCAGTGATGCTTTCCATGACCGGTACACAATCGTGGACCGTGACAGACACAATCATGGAGATGTTTCGGCCGTGGTCGGTTCTCCTGAAAGACCACGTCTGGAACTGTGTGGTGTCCGCTCCGTAGCCCAGGTAGCTCTCTCCAAGAAACCTGGCATCGTCTGTGTAGAAAGAAAAAAAACCCACAAACGATGTGGAATTAAGCATTAGTGAGCACTATTAGCTTGCATTACGAGAAACACATATTGATAATGATCGTGTATGTGACGTGACAAACACACTTTAACACGACAACATCCATGTTGATAATGAATGTGTGTGTATGTGACGTGACAAACACACTTTCACACGACAACATCCATGTTGATAATGATCGTGTATGTGACGTGACAAACACACTTTAACATGACAACATCCATGTTGATAATGATAGTGTATGTGACGTGACAAACACACTTTAACATGACAACATCCATGTTGATAATGATCGTGTATGTGACGTGACAAACACACTTTCACATGACAACATCCATGTTGATAATGAATGTGTATGTGACGTGACAAAGACATTTTCACACGACAACATCCATGTTGATAATGAATGTGTATGTGACGTGACAAACACACTTTCACACGACAACATCCATGTTGATAATGATCGTGTATGTGATGTGACAAACACACTTTAACATGACAATAACATCCTTATTGATGATTGTGCATGTGATATGACAACACATTTTCACACAGCAACATCCATATTGATCATGATTGCGCATGTGAGGTGACAAACACACTTTTCACACAACAACATCCATATTGATGATGATTGTACATCCATATTGATAATGATTGTGCATGTTGTGTGACAAACACACTTTCACAGAACAACGACATCCATATTGATGATGATTGTGTACGTGATGTGACAACTCATTTTCACACAACAACATCCATATTGATGATGATTGTGTACGTGATGTGACAACTCATTTTCACACAACAACATCCATATTGATGATGATTGTGCACGTGATGTGACAAACACATTTTCACACAACGACATCCATATTGATGATGATTGCGCATGTTATATGACAAACACATTTTCACACAACAACATCCATATTCATGATGATTGTGCATGTTATGTGACAAACACATTTTCACGCAACAACATCCATATTGATGATGATTGTGCATGTTATGTGACAAACACATTTTCACACAACAACATCCATAGTGATGATGATTGTGTACGTGATGTGACAACACATTTTCACACAACAACATCCATATTGATGATGATTGTGTATGTGATGTGACAACTCATTTTCACACAACAACATCCATATTGATGATGATTGTGTATGTGATGTGACAAACACATTTTCACACAACAACATCCATATTGATGATGACTGTGTATGTGATGTGAGAAACACACTTTCACACAACATCAACATCCATGTTGATGATGATTGTGTATGTGATGTGTCAAACACACTTTCACATGACAACATCCATGTTGTTGTGGATTCTGTATGTGATGTGACAAACACATTTTCACACGACAACAACATCCATATTAATGATGATGATGATTGTGTATGTGATGTGACAAACACACTTTCACATGACAACATCCATGTTGTTGTGGATTCTGTATGTGATGTGACAAACACATTTTCACACGACAACAACATCCATATTAATGATGATGATGATTGTGTATGTGATGTGACAAACACGCTTCCACACGACACCAACACCCATATCGATGAAACCCATGCACAAAAGGCAAACCACAAACACATGTTCACACGAAGGCCTACCTGGCATGCACGGCTCAAGCATAGAATAATCCAAAGGACGGCTTTGGCAGTCTCCAGATGATGTGATTATATACTGAACAGACTGCAAACACACACACGCATGCACGCACTCACGCACGCACGCACACGCACGCGCACACACACACGCACACACACACACACACACACACACACACACACACACACACACACACACACACACACACACACACACACACACACACACACACATACACACACACACATGTATATGGTTTATGTATTATGAGTGTGTGTTTGCATTTTGTTTTGGTTAGATGGCTTGATGAAAAAAAAGCATGTATGTTTGTTTATTCAATATCCATCTTTAAATACAATTTTGACTTGATTTGACTTGACAGAGAGAGAGAGAGAGAGAGAGAGAGAGAGAGAGAGAGAGAGAGAGAGAGAGAGAGAGAGAGAGAGAGAGAGAGAGAGAGAGAGAGAGAGAGAGAGAGAGAGAGAGACAGACACACATACTCACAAACACACACGGGCGCGCACACACACACACACACATACTCACAAACACACACGCGCATACATGCGCACGCGCGCACGCAACCCCCCATACACACACACATTATTATCTTCATATAGCAGCCCGTTTCTGACCTAAGGTGTGGTTTTTTCCAGATAATAGTTTTTGGATGTTTTCTTATTGTTTACAAAAATACATTGTCTGTGAGTTTGGTTTGTTAAAGAAGGTGCATATTTTTTAGAATATCTTTTAATTATCTTGCTTGTTTGTCATAACATTGAGGGAAGGTGGGAATGGATATTTTTTAATGTGGAAGGGGGGTGAGGGGGCCTTACACACACACACACACACACACACACACACACACACACACACACACACACACACACACACACACACACACACACACACACACACACACCGGCGCGTGGGAGTGAGAGTGTGTGTCTGTCAGTGTTTATGTTTGTCTATGTGGCATGAGGTGTGATTAGCTATTATCCGCAAGGAATGAAATAGTGAGGCCAAGAGAGGAGATAACGAAATTGAACAAAGGGGGAATACTCTTTGTCTAATTAACTCCCCTCCACCAAATCAGATTTCCAAATCTAAGGCAAAAAGAAGCATTTTAAAATGACAGTAGCTTCCCCTCTGGTCCTGACCCAATCTTTTTTTTTTTATACTACCAATCCCTTACTATCCCTCTTTCTTTGCACAAACTGGTTTAATCTCAAGTTTCATCCACAATACTTTCAAGCTATATTACAACGAAAAACTGAAAGCTAAATGCTGTGTAGGCGCGCTTACAAATACACATAGACTAGACTGACATACGTACTGATTGAGGAAAGATAATTTTAAAAAAAGCATAATAATATGAATGCTCATTGTCACGATAAATAAGTAGTCGTATGAAATATTTACCTCTGCGCATGCGCATTAGAGCAGTTACTTATCTCACGTGATTACTACTAACCCTAACCCTATCCCTAACCACGGAAAGAACCAAGAAATAGAGCAGGAGGGTGTAAATCTACATATTTGCAGAGAAATCGATGTACAAAGCCATGCACTTAGTTTCGTAATGATTCACAATGGCGGACAAACAAACGATTCTGATTGGCTACGCGGCTAGAGGTAAAAATCTCATAGAGGTAAAAATACACCGCCACACTCATCAAAAAACACGAAAATAACATAGCCTAACAAACTTTTAAAAAAAACCAAAAAACTCACCTGATTAAAGTCTAGAATCAAGGTGGCTAAAGGCGTTGTTTGGCCCGGGGGTTCAAAACTCATCATCCTCTGCACTTGCAAGCGTCTGTCCCAGTCTCTGTACACCTCCACAAGCCTCTAGTGAATTCATAGACCACACCGAAACACGATTAGGGGAAGACGGGGTAAAAAGCGCATGGGCGGGTAAGAAGCCCACCCCAATTATCTCATGAAATAAAGAATATTTCAGTCAAATTTGCTCATGAGACGAATGCTAGACATTAACGCTCGTCTCATGGGCAAAATGAGACTGAAATTTGCTTCATTTCATGAGATAATTGGGGTGGGCTTCTTACCCGCCCATGCGCTTTTTACCCCGTCTTCCCCTATATTACATACAAGTATGTACGCACAAACATGTAGGCTATACATACATCCAAGTGTAGGGCCTACTACTTTCACGAGCATAGCTCATAGCCTCCACACACACTCTTGTAGACATGCACACTCAATCATCCAGCGCTCAAAAGCAAGTAAAAATGATATCAGAAAGTAGGTCTAGATCGAAAAAATGAACACTAAGAAAGAAGCCAGATGGTTACAAACGGTTTGCTGGTAAAGGTAAAGATGTGCCCCCCCCCCCCCCCCCCCCCCTGCATTTCTCGGTTAATTCTATTTTTCCGTTATTGCCTTTCTTACCATGCATAAAGCTGTATTTTAGGAACATTTTCAGCTCATAACCTTAAAGGTCAAGATGTGCCACCCCCCCCCCCCCCCCCCCCCACCCCCCACCCCCCCTACCTATCTCGGTTAATTCTATTTTTCCGTTATTGCCTTTCTTACCATACATAAAGCTGTATTTTAGGAACATTTTTAGCTAATAACCTTTTTGGAATACTAACCCTATCCCTAACCCTAGCCCTAAACCTAACCCTACCCCCCACCCCTCCCTCCCAAATAAGACCTGCTTCTCTGAGACATTGCCCTTCTTTGTAAGTATTAAAATTACCTCCCTTATAAGACCCCTCCCTTATAAGACCTCATTTTGGATGATTTGTTAAGGTTTTTGGAGGTTCCACTGTACCCTAACTTTCCACTAATCATTCCTATGACTATTAGCATGCACAGGCAAAAATACAACACCATCGGTGGAGTTACTATTAGAGAAATACGTGCATTTGAATTGGTATTAAAAAGTGTTTCAACGATGGTGGTGTACTTTCATTGAGTTGGCCTAACAAGCACAGTAACTTCAACGTAGGCCGGTCTAGGGCACACACACGCGCGTGCGCGTGCGCCCACGCATACACACACACACACACAACACACACACACAACAAACGTGCGCGCGCGTACGTCTGCAATGCACACAATAACACACACACATACGCGAACACGCAGAGAGAGAAAGACAGACAGACAGACAGACAGACAGGCCGAAACAAACAGAGACAGACAGACAGACATACAAACAAACTTAAGCCCACCGTGTTGCCCGTAGCTGCGCTCCGCAGGTCCGCAACAGTCGCCTGAAACGTCGAAGGGAAGCAACAAGGCTTCGGGCCCCTCCTCCCCTCCATCATCTCTTCCCTCCCCATATTGTCCGGCACTGTAGAGAAAACTACTTGCAGATGGGCTACTCCGAGAATAAGAGTCCACGGGGACAATGATTTAGCAATCATGACCACCATCAACTCGGAATTAGCCTCAGTTTATTATGTGGCTCCAGGTCTTAGCTACCGGTTTATTGTCGTTCTTCGAATTATTTAGGCCTATTATATGATGCCTAAAAGAGGCACACAAATGAACCTACACAGTTGAAAGTCAGTAAGGAGTTGTCTTATCTGACTGCTAAGGCAAGATAAAACGCCCGTGTGTGTGTGTGTGTGCGTGTGCGTGTGCGCGCGCGCGTGCAGAACGATAAGCAAACCACTTCATAGTGTTATCTTTGCAGCCCCCTTTTCTTCCTGGTCTGTTCTTGACAAGAATAGGGCAAAACATAGGCTACCTATAAAACTCATTCTGTGTCTGTTTGTCCGCCCTGTATCTCGTGAACCGGTTGACAGAATCGCTTCAAATTGAACTTCTCTTCTTCTTCTTTTTTTTTAGCGGTGGCTATTCTTCAGACACCATTGGGCTTACACCCACATCACATAACCATATTTATTGATCAGCATGACCTACGGAATGCAGTGGGAGACATTCGAAGCCACTTGACCTTAACATCTGACCATCAGGCTATCATATGAAAATGGGCTGTATCTCAAGAACCACTGGAAGAAATAGGCTTAAATTACTTCAATTTGTTTTTGTGCCCCCCCAAAAAAAAAACCACCAACAACAACCAAGCCAATAGTGAAGTGACAGTAATTAAGCCGATGATCATTGTTTGAAACCCCTGATTTCTTCATCACCATGACCCAAGGAAGGCACTGGGGAATATTTTAAACCTCTGGAGCAAACCTTCGCCGGGGAAGAACTCCCGCGAAGAGAGCGGGGCACGACTGCTAGTCAAACATAGAACTTTCTTTGTTGGAAAGAATTGGAGAAAGATTGGGCAAAATATTGATTTAAAAAAGAAAGAAAAAAGAAGCCCTCTCTCTCTCTCTCTCTCTCTCTCTGTGTGTCTCTCTCTGTGTGTGTGTGTGTGGTGTGTGCGTGCGTGCGTTTGTGTGTTCACGCGCGCGTGCGTGCGCTTGTGTGTACACGCGCGCGTGCTTGTATACGTGTATGCGCGCGCGTGTCACGTATGTGTGTGTGTGTGTGTGTGTGTGTGTGTGTGCGTGTGTGTGTGTGTGTGCGTGTGTGTGTGTGTGTGTGTGTGTGTGTGTGTGTGTGTGTGTGTGTTGTGTGTGTGTGTGTGTGTGTGTGTGTGTAGGCCTATCACCGGCAATTACTGACATAATACTGTAGTAAGCCACGGATTTATAGAAGTCCGTGAGTAAGCTTACTAATACATGTTCAGGGATAGTAACTCTTCCTAGTCGAATTGTTCGTCTTATTTCGTATAATTTACCGCATCTTGGTAAGGAATAGGGTTAGGGTTAGGGTTAGGAACATGTCAGAGTTACCATTAGTAGTTTTTTAAAGACATTTGCGCACAATTTATGCGTCCCGTAATTAAGCGCCGTGATTAAGAGCCTGGAGAATGTGAGATACGGTACCCCGAGCCTCTGCCTATAATTTATGTTATGTATGCTAAACAGGGCCGGTGTGGCAGTGTATTTTTACCTCTATGAGATTTTTACCCCTAGCCGCGTAGCCAATCAGAATCGTTTGTTTGTCCGCCATTGTGAATAATTACGAAACTAAGTGCATGGCTTTGTACATCGATTTCTCTGCAAATATGTAGATTTACACTCCCCTGCTCTATTTCTTGGTTCTTTCCGTTGTTTCAACTTCGTTAGGGATAGGGTTAGGGTTAGGGATAGGGTTAGGGTTAGTAGTAATCACGGGAGATAAGTAACTGTTCTAATGCGCATGCGCAGAGGTAAATATTTCATAGGACTACTTATTCATTATGACACCGGATCCAGGGGGGGGGGGGTTACCTTGGTTTCGTAACACCCCCCCCCCCCCCTCCCACCAACAAAAAAAAGAAGAGAAATTTAAAAAAAGAGTCATACTTACTGTTTTGTTGTTCGAGTTTGGGCATTTTATTTTGTTTAAAAAAAGCTTCAGCTGAGCCCCACCCTTGTTTGTAACCCACCCACCCCCTCTAATGTGTCCCAGGTCCAGCCCTGCTAAAGCATTATTAGGGGAAGACGGGGTAAAAAGCCCATGGGCGGGTAAGAAGCCCACCCCAATTATCTCATGAAATGAAGCAAATTTCAGTCTCATTTTGCCCAAGAGA
>CM065680.1:62634731-62652231 GCA_017654935.2 Phymorhynchus buccinoides
TTGTGTAACTGTGTGTGTGCTTGCGTGCGTATGTTTGTATATGTGAGTGTCTATGTGTTGTGAGTGCGTGTGTGTATGTGAGAGAGAGAGAGAGAGAGAGAGAGAGAGAGAGAGAGAGTAACACCTGCAATGAAAAGCATTTTTCGTGTTCAAATTTTTTTTAATGTATCGTCGGCATTAAAAATTGCAAACATTTTGAGGGTCTTCGGACATATCCACAGCTTCAGCAAAGCCTTTCAGAGATCACGTCGCTTCAACATTGCGGTTTAGCACCACTTTACTGATACAAGGCGTAACTGCTTCTGCCTAAGGAACTGCCGCACCAATTAACCTGCTTTTTAAAACATTGTAATTGGGTATAGTGACAGTAATGTCTTTCATAACGTTTGTGACCTATGTGACGTCATTGTTTACCTTTGAGAGGCCAGAGGGCAAAATGCGCGTTTTTGTTTTGGTAAAATTTGTGGATTTCTTTTACGCGCAAATGACAGGGCTGAGTTGAAAATTTAGGGCGCGGTTTTATTTATTAATCATGTCTGGTACCAGTTAATGTTATCGGCAGGATGTGCAAGTGCTTCACATTAAATTTTGACCACTTCACTCAAACATCACGTACCGTCTTAAACGGTCTCCCATCGGCGCATTTGTAATGCTGTGCGTGATATTTTCATGCTGCATCAGCGTTGCGACACTGGGCTATGATATTATTTCATCACCAAGTTTTTAAACAATATGTTAAGCACTGAAAACAACGTTTGAAATTTTCGCGTTTCAGTGCGTTTCGTTTGCCCTTGAGTTTATATTGCGATGGCAAGTTGATGAAAAGAAAAAAATAATATATCTGTTAGTGTTACTGCTCAACAGCATACTTTTCTAACAGGATGCGGTTACGAAGCCATGCGTACACATTCAGTCATGCGCATACGTGAAATGCACGCTTAGGCTACATACACTCACTGGCTCACGAGCTATTCCCATAATTGCAACTCACACATGTACACACGTTTCAAACACAATGTCACTGAGACTGGTCTGTTGTTTAGAACAGAAGGTATAAGATTATGCAAGCTTCAAATTTGTTTTCAAAGTGCGAACATGTTGGCTTCTTTATGATGCTAACTTATATTAGTTGAGTTTGTTAAGGTTTTTTTGCTCTCTCTCTCTCTCTCTCTCTCTCTCTCTCTCTCTCTCTCTCTCTCTCTCTCTCTCTCTCTCTCTCTCTCTCTCCGTAAAACACTGTCATTGTTTTACTGTGGTATCATAATTGCTTCTTTTTTTTCCAGGGACCACTACTCTGATCTGGATAAGTCTTTTCTGGTCCGTGCTGTGAGCGAGGTAACAATAAAACTGATTAATTTAACAGGGAAAAAAAGCCACCAAGCTATATGAACGTACTCCTAGTTGATGGCAACCCCTCCCGACCCTCGTCCTCATCCCCCTTTCTGCCCTACCCTCTATCCCCCACAACCATTTAATTCTGCATTTCTTGAAAACACGCATGCTTGCGCAGGCTTACATCAACTAACTTGACAATTAGCCTACTTACTTGCCCGTACGTATCCCATGTAGGCTAGTCCATACCATACAAAGCCTGATATACCACGTGTCAGCCACGTTACTTTTGGATTACTGTCAAATTCTGACGTTTTGTTTTAGTAGGCCTACAGAGGACAACCGTTGTTGTGTTTTTTTGCATGAATAATGGATCTTTGATGATGTAGGCTAACTGAAATAACGGTCGTGTTTGTCAGATGGCTATCCGCATTTTATTAGTCCATTTTGTGTTATGATTGATTATATAGTTAAGGCTTTCGAGAGTAAACCAAAGTCATAATTTTATAGTTGTGGCTTTAGAGAGTAAAGTACGTTTTTGTTTATACGCACATGCAAGCATTCTCTCTCTCTCTCTCTCTCTCTCTCTCTCTCTCTCTCTCTCTCTCTCTCTCTCTCTCTCTCTCTCTCTCTCATCTCTCTCTCTCTCTCTCTCTCTCTCTCTCTCTCTCTCTCTCTCTCTCTCTCTCTCTCTCTCTCTCTCTCTCTCTCTCTCTCTCTCTCTCTCTCTCTCTCTCTCTCTCTCTCTCTCTCTCTCTCTCTCTCTCTCTTCCCAGGGTTGGGAAAAAAGAAAGCACATTATTGCAGACTTGTGGAGTCGGCTAGACTTTTGGTCAGTTCACTTCAAAGAAATTGAAGGTAAGAACATGTACACGTGTATTTGAATAGATAAGATCGTGTGGGCGTGTGTGGGTGTGTGTGTGTGTGTCTGTGGTGGGTAGGTGCGCATGCGTGCTAGAAAAGACTCTTGCAGACGTAAGGATCTTTGGTGCTTTGCTTGTCAGAGTCAAAGACTAAAAAATAGGCTGTTGCATTTCTGAAAATCTGGACTGGAACTTGTTCAGATTGGATATGCCCTGCCCAAGGAATATCCCCACTTATTGGCAAATTGCCTAAATAAATAAATTACAAATCGACCCCCCAGAAGAACCCTGCTCCAAGTCTGTTTACAAGGTGAAAATGTATTTTGCGTTCATTGAGCATGGAAGCCTGTACAGGTCTTGTGAGGAAGTCTATACTATAAATGGCATAGATTTGTAAATTGCTATTGAAAATGTATCCGTTAAAAGGATAATTGAATAACTAATTCATGTTTGATGATGATGATGATAAATCAGATATTACATAAATACACGAAGTCTATGAATGGCATAGATTTGTAAATTGCTATTGAAAATTATCCGTTAAAGGATAATTTAATAACTAATTCATGTTTGATGATGATGATGATAAATCAGATTTTACATAAATATACAGTTATGAAATTTCTCGTAGATCGGTATCCTTCTCTCTCTCTCACTTTTTTTTCTAGGTCGCTTTGGAAGCGCTACGGCTTCATACTTTCACTTCATCTTGTGGCTGGTGATCCTGAACGTGTTCACAATTGTGATCATCTCTCTCGTCATTGTCCTGCCCTTCATCGTTGCCAACGAGTCTAGTAACTTCACACTCCCCGAACCCACAGGGCTTCCTCTAAACACGTCGATTGTGACGACCAACGACTCTCTGACCAACGCTTCACTGAGCAACCAGTCGATCACTCCTCCATCCCTGTTCCCCAACCAATCCCTTGCCAACGATTCGGTGCCGGATCAAGGGCTAAACAACGGGTCGTTAAGCAATAAATCACTGCCCAACGCAGAATCGTCGCCGCTCACACGCCAGTCCCCTTTGAGCTTTCAGCAGCAAGCGGTGAACTGCAGCGATACATACACCACCTCCCTCTACAATAAAGTGGGTTTTGAAAAGCTGAATGAGTATGTCCTGGACTTCGTCGTGGGCAAGGTGAGTTCATATTGCCAACAAAAAAATAAATGTTAAAAGTCGTGTGTCAGTTGCCGAGTGGTGACTGCAAAAATGTCAAAGATAATATGGCTTAGACACCAATTTCACACCTCCAAGGCCTGCATCCTTCTTGACCTTGACCTTCGTCGATACTCAATAAACGGACTCACCATAAGCCAGTGCACCCACATGCCAAGTTTGAAATGTGTAACTGTAAGTCCAACGACGCCAAATATGAGGCCACAAGAAGAAATTTCGGTTTTCAAGTTCAAGCTCAATGTCACCACGGTTATATGTGTTTCTACAGAACCATCTATGTACCGTGACATACCACCTCAAAATTTGAAGCGATTCTGTCCACTGGTTCACGAGATTACAGCTTTCACATAAAATATGTAAAGCAAAGAAGATAATTTCGGTGTTCAAAGTCAAACTTCAAGGTCAAGGTCACCACAGTTTTTACTTGCATACCGGTGTCTTCTACTCTAGATGATACACCACCACAAGAAAAGAAAAAAATGAAGCGATTCCGTCAACCGTTCACGAGATATCATTGGGACAGACCAAAAAAAAAGAGAATAGGAAGAAGAAAAAAACACTGTGACAAACTTGTACTCCCTTTGTGAACGTAGTCGTCGGGAAAAGGACCCAAAAAAAAGACTGTAGCCTTTACCAAGGAAGCCAATCATATTTCTGCTGACGTGTGTAACACATTCAAACATCCTGACAAGTGACAACTACAAACTGAACTAGTAAATGGGAATTAATTGTCTACCATGTCTAGCATGCTCTACGGCAGTGAGGCTTTTATTCAAGATTAAAACTGATCTGGCCAAAACTTGGCCAATCGGCTTAATATTGCAAATTTCGCATAAGAATAGTGTTCTTCAACTGTTCTGCAAATTTCAGCGAATCGGGTAAAAAGAAAATCCCATGATAATGTAAGAAAATGAGTGAATGTGACAACCCAATTTATTACATAAATTTGAATAACTTCCAAACTATTTAGCATAATTTATCATCACCAAACTCCTTTCTGACCGGGGCCAGAGTGAAGGGGCTGCCACACTGCGTACGACTCGATCCAACTGCGATCCTACTATAAGATTTGTGAGGCATGATTCTCGTGAAATTTATTTTCTAATGAAGTCCTACTAGATTCGTTCACTAAAATTGTAGCCCCCAATATACACAAATCCGATGAAATATCTGTATTTTTGTATCATACATTTTATGAGATTCATACAATGGGGTCTACATGAGCATAGTGAACAAAAATAGTAGAATTCACGTGAATCATGCCTCATAGACGTCCTCACAGTCGGATCGCTGTTGGATATAAATCGTATGTATGTGGCGGTCCCTTATGGGCTAAAATAATTATCATTATGTTGAAGTTAGTTTAGTGACAGCACTGCCGGTGGTTCTAAATTATACCGGAAGTGTTAGACTCAGAAGTATTTCACGTGAATTATGCCTCATAGACGTCCTCACAGTCGGATCGCTGTTGGATGTAAATCGTATGTATGTGGCGGTCCCTTATGGGCTAAAATAATTATCATTATGTTGAAGTTAGTTTAGTGACAGCACTGCCGGTGGTTCTAAATTATACCGGAAGTGTTAGACTCAGAAGTATTTCACGTGATTCATGCCTCATAGATGTCCTCACAGTCAGATCGCTGTTGGATGTAAATCGTGTGTATGTGGCGGTTCCTTATGGACTACAATAATGATCCAATGTTGAAGTTAGTTTTGTGACAGCACTGCCGGTGGGATCCCTAACCTATCTGTCTGTCCAGGGCTGGCTAGAGGAAACCAGCATGTTCTACGGCCACTACCACAACTGCTCACTCACCTTTCTGGGTACCACCGTGAACTACAACATGGGTGCGGCCTATCTCTTGGGCATCGGCATCACCTCCGCCATCACCTTCCTTCTCATTCTGGTCAAGTGAGTGAGCGAATGACTTGCGCGGAAGGGGGGGGGGGGGGGGGGGGGGGGGGGGGGGGGGGTGTACAAGCAATGAGTAAATTAAGTTTTTTAAAAAACAAAAACAAAAAAACCGATTTGACAGGTACTGCATCCATGAGTGCGTCTTAAACAGTTAACACGGGTAGTAACATGTAAAATGGCATAGACAGTCAACGAGTGCGTCTTAATTAAACAGTTAACACGGGTAGTAACATGTGAAATGGCATAGACAGTCAACGAGTGCGCCTTAAACAGTTAACACGGGTAGTAACGTGTAGAATGGCATAGACAGTCAATGGCTGCGCCTTAAACAGTTAACACGGGTAGTAACATGTGAAATAGCATAGACAGTCAACGAGTGCGCCTTAAAGAGTTAACACGGGTAGTAACATGTAAAATGGCATATACAGTCAACAAGTGCGTCTTAGACAGTTAACATGGGTAGTAGCATGTGAAATGGCATAGACAGT
Organism: Phymorhynchus buccinoides; assembly: GCA_017654935.2. Lineage (NCBI taxonomy): Eukaryota > Metazoa > Mollusca > Gastropoda > Neogastropoda > Raphitomidae > Phymorhynchus > Phymorhynchus buccinoides. The sequence continues at coordinate 62,640,510 of CM065680.1, forward strand.
CAACGAGTGCGCCTTAAACAGTTAACACGGGTAGTAACATGTAATATGTCATAGACAGTCAATGAGTGCGCCTTAGACAGTTAACACGGGTAGTAAGATGTAATATGACATAGACAGTCAACGAGTGCGCCTTAAATAGTTAACACGGGTAGTAACGTGTAAAATGGCATAGACAGTCAATGGCTGCGCCTTAAACAGTTAACACGGGTAGTAACATGTAATATGTCATAGACAGTCAACGAGTGCGCCTTAAACAGTTAGCACGGGTAGTAACACGGGTAGTAACATGTAAAATGGCATAGACAGTCAACGAGTGCGCCTTAAACAGTTAACACGGGTAGTAAGGCTGTGTATGCCATTTTACATGTTACTACCAGTGTTAACTGTTTAAGACGCACTCATGAATACAGCACCTGCCCTTAGTTTTGGTGATGTTTTTCTTTCTTTTCGTTTTTTTCCACGTAGACAAGAATGAGAGAGAAAAATAGAGATTTTACGCCCTCTGAGTCGAAAGACTATTTGAGGCATTTTAATTTATAGAGATCCTAGCGTAGACAAGAATACAGCCATGGTCTAGTTTAATAGCTGACGCCCGTCATATTCGCGGCTTTCAATCTCAAAGCGTCGTTCTTTCATTTCAGTTTCATTAGTATAATTAGTATTAATCTAGTACTACTTTCTCTGACAACCTCGTATGTGTATGTACATTGTATTATTGTGTAAAATGTACTTTCTCTGCCAACAACAATAATATATATATATATATGTCGTTTGATTTTTTTTTAAAGTCAAATCTCCCTCTTTTTTTCTCCGATGTGGACGTTACTGTTCTGATTTGATAGTGACCCAATACATTTTATACCTTTTGTTGTTGTGTCCTTTACAACCCAATTAGGGCGAAAGGACTAAACAACCTTGAACCTTGAATCTGAAAGAGAGGGAGAAAGAGAGAGAGTGTGTGCGCATGCGTGTGCGTGTGAATGAATGAATGTGTGTGTGTGTGTGTGTGTGTGTGTGTGTACATTGTGTGTGTGTGTGTGTGTGTGTGTGTGTGTGTGTGTGTGTGTGTGTGTGTGTGTGTGTGTGTGTGTGTGTATGCTTGTGTGTGCATATACAGTTCCAACTTTAGCGTCAAGGGTACTGGTGGGCGCCTGTGCGATTATATCTTTACGTAACAGTGTGCATGTAGGCTCTGTGTGTGTGTGTGTGTGTGTGTCTGTCGGTCGGTCTGTTGGTCTGTCTGTGCATTCGTGTTTGTAGGTCTCAGTCAACACTGAGTGTGTGTATGTGCGTGTCCGCGCGCTGTCGCATACACGCATACATACACGCCAATTTTCATTGTTGATCTTTACCTTTTTTTTTATTCAGTATTTTTCTACTTTTCATGACGACAGGATGAAAAAAAGCTTGTAGCTTACTCCTTTCTCGTCAATAAAGATAATTTTGATTTGACTTGATATTATGTGCATTAATACCTGAGTGGCTGTGCGTGAATTTGCCTTGTGTGCATGTATTATTCGCACGTGCAGCTCGAGCTACAGCGTGAAGGAGCTGGTGAAAGACGACGAGGACCAGTCCACAGTGCACTTCACCAACAACGTGCTCTGCGGCTGGGACTACTGCATCTCCGATGAGAAAACCGGCACATACAGGAAGAACATACTGTTCCAAGAATTCAAGGTCCACTTGGTTCCATGTTGGGCTTGATTAATGTACGCTGGATGTAGTAGTAGTAGTAGTAGTAGTAGTAGTAGTAGTAGTAGTAGTAGTGCTGCTCTGCTGCTAGAACTATTGCATCTCCGATAAGAAAACTAGTAGTAGTAGTAGTAGTAGTAGTAGTAGGCCTAGTAGTGGTGGTGGTGCTCTGCGGCTGGAACTACTGCATCTCCGATGAGAAAACCACCAGACACATAAGAGAAACACACTGTTCCAAGAATTCAAGGTCCACTTCTTCAAAGTGTTGGTTCACGTTGTTCTTAACTCTAGTAAATGATAGTAGTAGTAGTAGTAGTAATAGTAGTAGTAGTAGTAGTACTTGTTGTTGTTGTTGCTGTTCTTGTTCTTCTTGTTGTTGTAGTTGCCGTTGTAGTAGTACGCCTAGAGGTGGTGGTCTATGGTTGGGACTACTTCCTGCATCTCCGATGACAGGAGGAACACACTGTTCCAAGAATTCAAGGTCCACGTTTTTCAAGTTTTGGCTCACGTTGTTCTTAACTCTAGTAACTGATAGTAGTAGTAACTGACATTTCTTTTAAGTAAGCGCTTGACTGAATAATAATGTGATATCAATCTGATCGGTTTGTCTATCTAGAGAAAGTCCGTTTAACGTCCACCGACCTGGATCAGGCACACGTGGGACATTTTTAACTATAAATAAAGACAGTGGGACGATCCTGGAGGTACTGCAATACCAGGAAAGTCCCGAAGTTTTATAGAATAATCAAGATAATGTAAATGAACAACCGGGTTTGTCTGTCTAAACAACAGGCTGATCTTCTGGTGCAAAGCAAGCGTTTTCAACAGCAGAACCGCACCAAGATGCAGAACTTGGTTCTTCTGGGCGTCCGTGTGGCCATCAACATTCTGACGCTGAGCATCCTCAGCGGGTGCCTGTTCCTCATCTACTTCACCACCGACAAACTCATCCAGGTACAGTTTGTCGAGGGTAGGAAGGGTAGAGATCTTCTTCTTCTCCTTCTTCTTCTGCGTTCCCAGGCCATATGGCCCAAATGGGTAAGGTACGCTTGTGTCCAGTTTTCAGTTTTCACTGGTCTCCCCGCTGCGTACAGCCGACACATTCCGATTTCGGAGGAGCTCAAAGGAGAAAATAAATTAATTGTTTGGAAGATTTTTTTCGAAAAAAGGCAATAAGTCAGAACGATAGTAGAAAAAAATAGAAAAGTCAGAAAAAAGCCAATAAGTCAGAAAGATAGTAGGTAGAAGGCAAATGGAAAAGTCACGAGTCAAAGAGAGTGGCAGATTAGAGAAAGTTACAAACACAGAACTTCCAGAAGGTGGGGGAACTATTTTTACGAAAGACCCACCCCCCAGGTATCCCCACGGGGAGAGACTCGTGGAGGGGGTGGGGTCGTCCAGCTCCCCGTATGGAGGCACGAGGCATCCACCCACGCCCCGGAAGGGTAGAGATGGGGGTGGGGGTGGATGTAAAAAGGGAAGGGAGGTGGAGGGTAAGTTGGTCAAAGTCAAAGTCAAGCGCGAGCGTCTTCAACGGCAGAACCGCTCCCAGATCCAGAACTTGGTTCTTCTGTGCGTCCGTGTGGCCATCAACATTCTGACGCTGAGCATCCTCAGCGGGAGCTAGCTGTTCCTCATCTATTTCACCACCGACAAACTCATCCAGGTATAGTTTGCCGAGGGTAGGGTAGGGGGTGGTGTTGTGGTTGGAAGGGTAGAGATCTTCTTCTTCTGCGTTCCCAGGTCATATGGCCAAAATGGGTAAGGTACGACTGGAACAAACTTCCTCTCTCCCTCCGTCAGCGACCGACCCTCTGCTTTCAAATCCAACCTCAAAAGCCCCCGTCATTGAAGCTCGCTCACTCTTTCCCTCCTTTCTTTCTTGTCTATATGTCTATTTCACTTGTATTCTGTTTATGTCAAACGTGTGTGTGGAGAACCTGACCAAAAAACAAAGACATGCATAGGCTTTTGACACATGTTATAGTTAATCCGGCATCAACTCATCTTTTTCGAAATCCTCTTTGCCATAAAGAGTGGGCATGACTCCTAGGCAATGCATCTCCGCTTCAAACAAATTCCAACCCAGTCATCTGAAACAACAACTGCCCCCTACTGTCTGGAAGTTGGCATTAAACATGTTATTCCTTCATACATTTACAATAACATTCATATATATTATGTATGATTCAACATTCATCAATAATAAACAGTGATTACGTGTAAATAAAGTTGATTAAAACAGAAGGGAAAAAGAGAGAAAAAAAGTTTGTCTTGCTTTTTTTCTTATTAATGACAAGTATAAAGAAGGTTGGGTTTTGTTGTTCCTTAGTACACATTCACACACAAAGATGGGGAGAAAAAAAGTGAACGAGAGAAAAGGGTAGAGAAAGAGAGAGAAGAATGGAGAGCAGGGGAGAGAGAGAGAGAGAGAGAGAGAGAGAGAGAGAGAGAGAGAAAGAAAAGCATATGGAATACACTGCGCATTAATAGTTAACAAAGTTGTTGCACAGGTGCTATTAACAAAATTGTTGTACAGGTACGTGCTATTAACAAAATGGGGGGGGGGGGATCCTCTAACATAAAGCAGGACGACCTTTATGAACATTATTAAGATCAAACCAGATTGAATCCATCTTAGTAAAGGTCTGTGTACACGCCAACACCACCCACGGGACCCCCCCCCCCCCCCCCCCCACCATCCACGGGACACCCCCCCCCCCCCCCCCCACCCCTGGCAAAACGGCGATAGCCCATGACTCACAGTTCACTGTGGCTCCATGGGGAAACTACTGTCCGGAAGTTAGCTGTTCCCTTCCCTTTAGCCGAGAGAATGACTGTGGATGTACTCTTCTGGGCAAGGCTTCTCCACTGGGAACAAATGTTAGCCCAGCCCGCTTGAATAATAGCTTCCCGTTCTGCCTGTCTGGCAGTCATCGTTGGAAACGACAGACAGGTACTAGGTATACAATACAATTGGTGACATATACAGTTGTTCCCACACTACCGCTAGTCCCACACAACGTTGTTTGTTGCAAGTGTATACATTGCACTTGTAGTTATATACTGGATGGGTTTGTGTGTGTGAGAGTGTTTGTGTGTGTGTGGGGGGGGGGGGGGGGGGGGGCATGCGCTTATCTGGGTTTGACCGAAACACAAACGAGAGAGAGAGAGAGTGTTGATGCTTTATTCAACTGATTGTATTATGTATTGTGTTCTTGGGTGGGGTGAGTGGTGGTGATGGCAATGGTGTGTGCGTGCGTGTGTGTATGTGTGCGTGCCTGTGGGTGGGGTGTGGGTGTATATGTGTATGCCTATTTGCATGTGTGTGAGCGATTATTTGTTTTGTTGTTGAATTTCTTGCTTTTATTTTTATTTTTTGCTAAGCGCATATAGCTCCACATTTGGTGGAGGAGTGCGCTATATAAATGATTCACTATTATTATTACCTATTATTATTATTAAACAAGGAGATAGGCATTTTGTGGGAATGGCGGTATGTGGGACTAGTCGTAGTGTCATGGATGTAAAACGACAATGTGGGACTACAAGCGGTTTGTGGGAACGAATGGTACGCTTCCATACAACTTTTGTTCTCTCCCGTGGAAGATGAAACATCATCATCAGCGATAATTGTTGATTGATTTCCCCCCAGCTCCGCGAGCAGCACAGCAACCAGGTGATTCTGCTGGTGCTTCAGTTCCTGCCCTCTCTGACCATCACCATGCTCAACGCCATCATCCCCAACATCTTCACCGCCCTGGTGCAGTTCGAGGACTACTGGCCCACCATTCAGATCAAGGTCACGCTCGTCAGGTACCTTATTATTATACCGTTCTTCTTTGCTTCGTTTTGCTTGAATGATTGCTTGTTTCTGTTTTTTCTAGGGCAAATTTTAAATCCGGACTGCTTCCACCTGGAGAGCACCTCGCCGCTATGCAGCGCCACCCTTTGGGTACCCGGGCCGGACCTAAGTTTTTAAGGGGAGGGGGCTAATTCATCGAATGTGCTTTATCACACTAATGTAGCGGTACCATAGCCGATGAGGTTTAACCGAGGCGTGGTTACCGCTACACCTATCTATATTGTTAAAAACTCGGGACTTTACTGGTGTTGCACTGCCTCGGGGCATTGCAGCCAGTATTGTTCCCACCATCTTTGTATTTACAAATGTCCCATATGTGTCTGTGACCGAGAGGACGTAAAACATTTTCATCATCATCACCCCTTGCACATTTTTTTAAATCCGAGAAGCAAAATAGTGCAATCTGGGCATGAAATGAAGGACTAATGCCATTACTGTTCATACCCATATTGAAACATGTTTTGAACTATTAAGTACACATCAGCTGGTGGTGCTGATGAGTGCTAGGTATAGCCCGCAAGGAAATTTAGCTGCCACTCGGCGACATGCATTTATGGGTTTTTTTTAGGAAAAAGGGTGGTGGCTGCAGCACACCACACACACACACACAACACACACACACACACACACACACACACACACACACACACACACACACAGAGAACGGTGCTGGTGCGACTGTCCTCGCTCGTCATCTTACTCTTCCTTTTCTCCTTTTTGGGGTTAACGTGTGCACTCTCCATAGTTTCCTTCTTCCTTTGTTTCCCCCACACCACACACACACACACACACACAGAACGGTGCTGGTGCGACTGTCCTCGCTCGTCATCTTACTCTTCCTTTTCTCCTTTTTGGGGTTAACGTGTGCACTCTCCATAGTTTCCTTCTTCCTTTGTTTCCCCCACACCACACACACACACACACACACACAGAACGGTGCTGGTGCGACTGTCCTCGCTCGTCATCTTACTCTTCCTTTTCTCCTTTTTGGGGTTAACGTGTGCACTCTCCATAGTTTCCTTCTTCCTTTGTTTCCCCCCCCCCCACACACACACACACACACACAGAACGGTGCTGGTGCGACTGTCCTCGCTCGTCATCTTACTCTTCCTTTTCTCCTTTTTGGGGTTAACGTGTGCACTCTCCATAGTTTCCTTCTTCCTTTGTTTCCCCCCCCCCCACACACACACACACACACACAGAACGGTGCTGGTGCGACTGTCCTCGCTCGTCATCTTACTCTTCCTTTTCTCCTTTTTGGGGTTAACGTGTGCACTCTCCATAGTTTCCTTCTTCCTTTGTTTCCCCCCCCCCCACACACACACACACACACACACACACAGAACGGTGCTGGTGCGACTGTCCTCGCTCGTCATCTTACTCTTCCTTTTCTCCTTTTTGGGGTTAACGTGTGCACTCTCCATAGTTTCCTTCTTCCTTTGTTTCCCCCACACCACACACACACACACACACACACACACAGAACGGTGCTGGTGCGACTGTCCTCGCTCGTCATCTTACTCTTCCTTTTCTCCTTTTTGGGGTTAACGTGTGCACTCTCCATAGTTTCCTTCTTCCTTTGTTTCCCCCACACCACACACACACACACACACACACACACACACACACACACACACACACACACACACAACACACACACACACACACACACACACACACACACACACACAGAACGGTGCTGGTGCGGCTGTCCTCGCTGGGCGTGATGATCGTGACGCTGTACTCCAGCCTGCTGTTTGCCAAGAGGCGCAAGGTGTTCTACTGCCCCGAGGAGGACAAGCACGACATCCAATGCTGCGGCAACTTCCTCTGGCTGGGCAGCCTGGGCAACGGCACTAGGGGGCACTCGGACGACAACACCCAGCTGGGCAAGAAAGACAGGGGCATGGTGCTGGTAGGTTGCTACTAGAGGTGTGGGGGGGGGGGGGGGAAACCGGTTTGAACCGAAAAACCGGTGCTAAACTTTCGCGGTTCGAAAAAACCGGTTCGAGTTGCTGTGAACCGGTTTTTTAACCGCAAACTGAAAGTAGGTTGGGTTTTTTCTTAGAATAACGCATTCTTTTCGAAAAATAACACTGATTCTCAGCGCAGATTGGGTGTTTGTAAACCAAGAGTAGCTGTTTCTAGTTTGTGATGGTGTATGGATTTGACTTTGACTTGAGTGTTGAGTTGAGTGTGTGTGTGTCATAAGTCATGTTTCTTTATTGTGTGTGTGTGTGTGTGTATGTATGTGTGCGCATGCGTGCGTGTGTGTGAATATTCTGACAAATAAATATTTGTTTGCATAGGTGAAACTAGTGATGCGAGTACTGGTTAAAAAAAAAACCGTTCGGTAACACTGGTTCGAACATGGAAAATTGAACCGATTCTCAACTCTAGTTGCTACTGTTGTTGTTGTCGTAAAGCTTAACAAAAACTAACTAGATATTGGTCTATTGGTCAATGGGGGCATTCGGAAAAGAGGCCTCCAAAAATACCTCCACGAAACCCCCATACATTCTCGGACAGCACCCAGCTGGGCAAGAGAGACAGGGCACCGTGCTGGTAGGTTGCTACTGTTGTTGTCGTAAAACTTAATAATAATAATAATGATTTTTGTTATATTGCGCAACACCTCTCAGTTAAACTGGAGCTCTTTGCGGCTTTACAAATGATTAATAAGATACATAAATAAGCACCACTAAAGTAATACAGTGGAACCTCCCTTATAAGACCTTCAAAAATCATCCAAAACGAGGTCTTATCAGGGAGGGGTCTTATAAGGGAGGTCATTTTCATACTTACAAAGAAGGGCAATGTCTCAGAGAAGTGGGTCTTATGTGGGAGGGAGTCTTATAATGGGAGGTCTTATAATGGAGGTTCCACTGTACTGTTGTTGTAAAACTTAATAATAATAATAATAATAATAATGATTTTTTATATAGCGCAACACCTCTCAGTTAAACTGGAGCTCTTTGCGGCTTTACAAATGATTAAAATAAGATACATAAATAAGCACCACTAAAGTATATACACAAAAGCTACAATAAATAACTAGCATTAATACAGTACATCCGTAGGCACAAACACACATTAATATATAAACATCAAGTATAGCCAAATATATTCAATCACACGCCGACAAACAAGGATCAACACATTAGTACATGAATATGAATTGAAGAAATAATTCAACATCAAAACCTCATATATTTCTTTCACGCAGAAATACGCACGCACGCGTGTGCGCACCTCCCCCTCCCCCATACGCACCACCATCACCACCACCACCAAAAAACAACAAGCACAATACATCTACATAAGGCGTGCAGACAAACAAGCACCAACATTAACATGCATTGGGAAATTATTAAAACGAAAACAAACAAAATATTGGTCAATGGAGGCAGTCGGAAAAGGCCTCCGAAAATACCTCCACTAAACTACCATACCTTTAAAGAACTTGGGGCCATAGATTAACCCTTTCGCCGCCAGCCATTTTTCAGCAAAAAAATGTCCCTTAAACTTACCTGGGTAGAGAAAAATATCCGTCTGTAATATTGGGGATTCATCTGTGACATATTTAAAGTAAGGCTTATCCTTACCTCCCAAAATCAAGAGAACGGGGTCTTTGGATAACAGACCCTGATTCGATGCCTTTTAAGCGGGAGACAGACTATGCGACTGCCTCATATGGCTCGATCAGGTCGTGACGTTGACCAAATTTTGTTTCCCGCACAGAAGAGGTCACAAGCCATCTGACTCGATCAGTGAAATTTAGAACCCGCCCTATGCGGCCCTGTCACCTGATTGGGCCCGACTGAGCCAGACTGATCGAGCAGCATGGTATGCAAATGAGGTGAAACATCACGACCTGATCGAGTCACATGAGGCAGTCACATAGTCTGTCGCCGGCTGTGGTGCAAAAATGTGACGCTGGCGGTGAAAGGGTTAAAGTAGTGGTGGGAAATGAAGGGCAGGAGCTATGCCGGTCAGGGTTTGTCCCCGGGGAGCGCTTCGCTAGCCGGATTGGTCCAGTCTGGATACTGCAAAATAAAGATATGTGGCCCGGACAATTTGTACGGCATCTGTTTGGATTTTTTTTTTCTCTAGACTATCTGTATCAATTTAATATGCAGTCTCTGATCTTAGTTCTACATTCTTTTCTATGCATTATTGCTCCTATCTTATGCACTTTCTGTTGCTATTCTTATCTTCGTACTACCCCCCCCCCCCTCCCCTCCTCCCTTAAGTGCAGCAAAACGAAGTTGGCTGCCTAAAGGGAAGACGATTAAGATTAAAATTATAGCCCCGTCGACAACTAAGGCCATGTCAGGGCTGTCACCACGTGAAATCTTACCACGTATTTTAAAGTGAAGAAGATCTGAAGATATTTTAATGATTATGACATGGATTATTTGGAAATGATACCATCTTCGAAGTAAGTTAATCAGGAATATCATTAGTCCACATACTTTAAATCGTTTTTTTATTTTGTTTTTATTGTTGTTTACTTTCCCTTTTGGATTGGTTGATAGGATTGCCTAAACAGCACTTTTTTGTGGGATGGGGATTATTTGATAGGATTGCATAAACAGCATTTACTGATGTTACAAAACAAAATTTGATAGTCTTGAGGCATCAAGGTTATTAAGCAAATTAACCGTTTTAACTGGATTTTATTGCACACAGTGTCTAAACAAAAAAAGAGATATTTTTCTTTTTGCACGATATCATTTCGATTTTTCGGGTTTGTAAAGAAGATTAAATGCATGAAATATCACAACAATTTGTTTTATTCACAAGATTTGTTTGTGTGCTCCAGAAATTAAATGCTTCCAAGGTACCCCATTTTCAGAAGAACCCCTTTTTGAGGTCCAGAAATACTTTCACAACTGCAATGTCTTCGTTTGCAATTTCAATTTCAAACGGTATTTGGACAAAATATTTCCATTCATATGCGAGGATATAACACTACTGTCTTGCTTTTCAATTGTCATGGCAAAAAAGACAGTTTTGTTTTTTAGAAACAGACAAATTGTCGACAAATGAAATGTTCTGCGAAAGTGATTTTACCCCTCAAAAAGGGAACTTTTCTAAAAACGGGTTACCCTGGAAACTATTCTAGAGTTCTCCAAGGCTTCTTGAAAATACAAACTGCTGCAACCTTCCATGCATTAAAATCTTCCTCATAAACCTTAAAATCAGAATGATAGCTTTATTATTAAATATTTTATTAACGATTTTGTGGGTTGCATTTGTTTTTGGTACCCTATACAGGGATTGTGTTGAACCTGAAAATCAGAATGATAGTGTTGATTTTTTACTATTTTACTTGCTTATAAGGGGTTTAACTCTTGCTTAAGGTAATCTCATGGTTGTTCAAATCATCCCCCTTTCACTGGTTTACCTTGTGTGAAGTTGGTGTTATACTGTCAGAGCTTCTTCGTGGGAGTAAGAGTGCTCCCGCGCGCGTGTATATGTATGTGTGCGTGCATGCTTGTGTGTGCGTGTGCGTGCGTGCGTGTGTGTGTGTATGTGCATGTGTGTGTGTGTGTGTGTGTGTTCGTGCGTGTGTGTGTGAGAGAGAGAGAGAGAGAGAGAGTGCGCATCAATCAATCAATCAATCAATCAATCAATATTTGTATTGTCTATTTTACAGGAAATTATTTCTGCAGCGATAAAACAATCAACAAAACAACACAAGACAGAGAGTGTGTGTGTGTGTGTCACGTGTGTGTGTGTGTGTGTGTGTGTGTGTGTGAACGTGCGCACGCATACGATTTTTACATTTCAGTGTTGGGAGACCTACGTGGGACAGCAGTTTTACAAGCTGGCCATTGTGGATTTCTTCGCCGTTATCGCCGTCACTTTTGGTGTGGAGTTCCCTCGCAAGTCTGTGGCACGCTTACTCTTCTTTCTCTCTTTCTCCATATTATAAATACGTGTAGCATTTTCGGATTATCTTGTGCTTTGGTCACACACCCCCCCCCCCCCTCCCTACATACACGCGCATACACACACCTACTGTAACATTAACAGAAGTATTTAACAAAAAAAAATCCGTAATTGAACTTTATAAACTGTTATTATTAGACCGTTATTGTTATTTTTTATTAGTGTCATATAAAACCTTGTATTGGATTTCACGGGCAATAAACA
>CM065680.1:62654731-62682231 GCA_017654935.2 Phymorhynchus buccinoides
TGATATGCCAAATGCTTATGACGATGTTAGTATGTATTCAGTTCATTTTATTCATTTCATTCTATTTGTTGACTACAGTACACCCCGCTTATAGTAAAGTGCAGGGAAGCAAGGCTTTTCCTTTACTATAACAGGTTTTTCTTATAAACGATGTTCGGATATAGTAAAGTTTTGATGGTATTTTTTATCTTATCCGATGACGTTTTTCAAAGTCAAAGCTAACGTAAAATACTAAATATAAACCCATCATCAAATCAAAATACAGCAAAACTCGGTTATAAGAAAATCGAAGGGAGATGATGTTTTGTTTATCCAAGTTTTCTTATATCCGAAACTCAGATATAAGAAAACATTTTGAAGTTTTTTCCCTCCACCAACACAAAAGTACTCATATTTGTTTCTTCTGCTCAACATTTATTTTGCACAGAATACTGAAGGAAAGTGTGGAATAAAGGAACAAAAACAACTCAATTAGTCTTGTAATCAAGTGCCTGTACTGTTTAGAATGTCTGTGACACAACTGGTTTGATGTAAACTTTCCCTTTTTGGAACGACTTCAATTTTCTCGGAACATCCTTTCAGTTCAGATCCAACTCACTTTTAAAGACACACTGACCCAACACGATTAAATCCCTTGTTTATTCTGGGTAGCTGTGACCAACATACAAATTACCCCTACTTCAAATTGAGGCTGCTCTTTAAAATGTTTCGTTTTCAATTTGGGGGCATTTGCATGGGAGTCAAACCTGGTCAAAACAAGATTTTGTACCAGCTATAAGAAGGAAAACAGGTGGAACCCGTGATTTTGACTCATGATCTGGGGGGTCTTTAAGAAAATGTTGTCAATGGTAATTCGCTTATAAGTAAATAGAATTCGCTTATAAGAAAATGAACTGCAAACCAACTCTCTTGTATGACATAATTTTCTTATATCCAAGTTTCCATTGCGGATGGGAGAAAAAAATGGCTTGCTTATAACCGAGTTTTCTTATAGGCGAGTTTCTTATATCCCAGTTTTGATCATAGATAAGAAAGAAGTTCGGCAGGGAAATTTTGTTTGCTTCATTGTAAGCGAGTTTTCTTATAAGCGAGTTTCTTATAAACGGATTCGGCTGTATATATTATTTTTTTCGGATTCATTTTTTTCAACTAAGTAATGAGGGGAAAGAAACATGTTTTTGAGAGCCTTTCAATTTCGTTGATGAAGGTGGGTAGAGGGAGTAGTGAGACTGTGACGTATACATTGATGACGTACTTACAAAGGTCAGGAAGAGGACAATTTTTTTTATTGTAACAAACAGGAACCACAATTGACTTTACTATAGGAGTTTTTCAAATTTTAATTATAAACCAGTTGTTATTATGGGTGGGTGGGGGGAGTGGTGAGACTGTCACGCATACATTGGTTACATATTTACAAAGGTCACGAAGAGGACATTTTTTTTTTATTGTAACCGAGGAGCCAGTCCTGTTTGGAACCAAAAGTAACTTTACTATAGCAGTTTTTTTAAATTATAGCCGAGTTGCTACTATCCGAGGTCTATTTAGTAATAAAACAGTAGACCTTTGGCCGGGAACCAGTGCTTTCCTTTACTGTAACCGAAATTTCTTATAACCGAGTTTACTATAAACGGGGAGTACTGTATACGCCTACAATGTGCCTAATTATGTTAGAAATGGTGTCCTCAATTTAATGCAAATTGTTACCTGTTACATACCCTATGATGCATTTATTTGCCCTGTTCTATAATGTATGTTTCCTATATATACATGTGCGCTAGTGTGTAAGTATGGTTGCATGCTTGTATTAAAAATAATATGCAAGTTTTATAAACCCATATTTCAGCCTATCTATGTTTCATAATATCAACTGCACTGCTACCTTTATGTAATAGTATGCCTTGCCATGTTTGTGTTCTGTACTATTATATATGTATCAAGGATAGATTGGAAGAATAGGCGTTGCCTAAAATCTATATCCTTGGAAAATAAAGTTTTCAAGTTTTCTCTCTCTCTCTCTCTCTCTCTCTCTCTCATTCTCTCACCAGGTTCATCTTCGATATGTTTAAAGAGAAGTACGTGTTGGTGAGTAAATTTGGCCAGCAGGACTTTGACCTACCCAGGAACGTCCTGGACATTGTCTACACTCAGACCCTCAGCTGGTGAGAAACTCAGAAAGAGAGCAAAAATGACCACTAATCTATAGAGGTGCTAATAGGAATTGTTCGGAAATAATTAAGCGGAGTGATTTCATGGTGTGTGGGAGTGATCTTGCCTAATTCAATCGGTCAAACAGGGGAAGTCACTCTACCATCAGCTCTCGTAGTCTATCGACTCGTGTGTTTGAACAGACATACAGCACTGTGCGTCATTCTAAAAATGTATGTCATTTATATTTTTACGTCACATTTTGCTAGTTTTATCAGTTTGTGGCCACTGGCCGCCCCCAATTTTTCTAACAAAATGTTTGCAAGTCGCTGACTCGCATCCTGCGGTTTCAAGCTTCGACACTATTGCTGCTATGGTATTTGACCGAGTAATGGAGGTAAGCAACTCTAATTTTCACGAAGTGCTCTCCCCTATTGTTTTTCCGAACATCGTCTATTGTCCAGAACACTCCAGAAATCCGGGTTTTTTTTAGTGACAACATTTTTGGCTTTCGTTTTTGTTGTGTTTTTTGTCTCAGTACATTTTAACATTATTCACAAAATATCTATAGCCTTTTTCCCCGTGGCAACACAGTGTTAGGCCACTCATAAAGGTCTCGGTACACGTTAACGTTATTCGCGAGGTATTTCTATTTCCCCCCATGGCAACACAGAGTTGTAAGTCATATTAAGAGTGTTGCTATAGGGAAATAGAAATATCTCGTGAATAATGTTAACGTGTACACAGACCTTAATATGACTTGCAACTCACTGCGCGCGTTGTCATGGGAAAATAGAAATATTTTGTGAATAATGTTAACCTGTACGGAGACCTTAAAACGTGTGGTTTCCACGGCTTTGGAGTGCCAAAACTTGTTGCTTCTGGTTTTTGGAGTGCCAAAACTTGTTGCTTCTGGTTTTGGGAGTACCAAAACTTGTTGCTTCTGGGTTTTAGAGTGCCAAAACTTGTGACTTCTGTTTTTTTGAGTTAATAGCGGTATAAAAAAAAGAAAAAGAAAATCGTGCACAAATTGCAGAGATCAGAAACTTCAGGAAAACTTCTTAGTAAGTTTTGTAAGCAATTACTAGAAGTTTCCGCTCAACAAAAGTGTTGTCGTTTGTGAATGTTAACCCTTTCACCGCCAGCCATCTTTGAACCAAACGTTTCCATAAAATGTATTTTGGTTACAGAAATATTTCATCTGCAATATTGTGCGATTTTTCTGTGACACATTTAGAATAGGGTCAATCCTTACTGCCCAAATTTAGGAGCACAATATTATTGAATAATAGACCCTGATTCAAGAGTTTTAATGACACGAGTGTTAAATCATTGTGGTGCAAAAATGCGACATTGGCGGTGAAAGGGTTAAACACCTTTTTGTTTTAGGAAGTTAGAGTACTAACAAGTTTGCGCGTTGGTTGGGTATGCGCGTAACCCCCCCCCCCCCCCCCCCCTTCCCCCTTGAAATCGTAGAGATTGTAGAGAAATCACGTCATGCTTGCGTCATTGCGTCATGTTGAGGGGTACGCAACCCCCCTTGGTACTGTAAAAGGTTCTGGGATTTCACGATCTCTCATTTCAGGTTGGGGGGTTTTCAGGAATTGCAGGTTTACCTTCTCCCACTAGTAGCACCCCCATTTATTATCTTCAGCTGGTGATAAGAAAAAAATGACCACTAATCTATAGTGTTATATTATTATTATTGTATTATATTCCGGTCTTTTATTCATATGGATTTTATCACTGGTTGACATTAGCCTGTAGAAAGGGCCAATAGTAAATGAGAGCTGTACTATATATGATTCTCTACAGTACTGGAATATCATGGCACATCTTAGTATTTCGTGAAAGACTATGACTCTCTGATTTGCAATGGCTCTAGTGCTGCTGCCAATGGAATTGGTTGGCCTCTGGGGACCTTCCTCAACGCCAATTCTCGTCCTCATATCCCTTTGGCCGAGAGAGTGGGGATGTACCCTGGGCAAGGCTTATCCACTATAAACAACTTATAGCCCAGCCTGCCGAAATAGCAGCTGTCCCCTCTGCTATCTGGCAGTTTTTTCGGAAACGACAGACAGGCAACAATCACAGTCATATATTATAGTCATGAATGCATCACCTTAGGAAACAAATGAATACAGAGCAAACGTCTACCAAGGAACGTTATTAAGATTGTTTTCCACAGCCAAGGATAGGAGAGGGGAAACAAGTACACTCGTTTTAAGTTCGAATTCTGCTGTGCAGTTATTTCCCTTAGGCTTACAGAGGTTGGGATTCACTGGGAGAAGAAAAAGGGAGGAGGGGGCCGGGAAGGTGGGGGGGGGGGGGGAGAAGGAGGATGTAAAAGGGGAAAGATAGGTGAAGTTGTGTGTGTGTGACTAACTTAAAACTGCGATGTACAGAAACATTGTGCTCCAGGCCTATTGTACTCTCTGAAACCAGCCCATCAATTCGTGTCTGTAGGGGAAGACGGGGTAAAAAGCGCATGGGCGGGTAAGAAGCCCACCCCAATTATCTCATGAAATGAAGCAAATTTCAGTCTCATTTTGCCCATGAGACGAACGTCAATGTCTAGCATTCGTCTCATGGGCAAATTTGACTGAAATTTTCTTTATTTCATGAGATAATTGGGGTGGGCTTCTTACCTGCCCATGCGCTTTTTACCCCGTCTTCCCCTATACATGTATCACTACAGCATATGTCTGGCCATCAATGCACTACATTCACTCTGTAATGTGTTCTTCTCTATTTTGTGGGTGCATTTTGTCAATGCTTGCAGTCAAATCCAACACGATTCGATAGTGTGTGTGCGCACATGTGTCGTATGCATGCATGTGTGTGTGTGTGTTCTTCAATTTAGCGCCTTTCCACTAACAGCAAGAATGTGTGTGTGTGTTTGCAGGCTGGGAACATACTATTGTCCACTACTTCCACTGATTACCATGTGCAAAATATTCCTTTGCTTCCACATTAAAAGGGTAAGCAGCAAAGAAAATAATAGAAGACATAATTATACACACACAACATGTACATTTATATAATTAAAGCGATAATTATTTATATATATTATAGTCTATAGGTTGGGGGGTGGGTGGGTGTTCATAAGTGTGTGTGTGCGCTTGTGTGTGTTTATAAGTGTGTCCCTGTTTGTATGGGTTGTGTGTGCGCCTGTATGAGTGCAGGCATGTGTGTGTGCATGTATGTATGTGCATGCGTGTGAGTGTGTGTATGTGTGTGTATGCTTTTAACCTGATGCGTACATTGTTTTTTCATTTTCCTTGGTTGGCCTTTCTCCCAGTTGACCCTGGTTAAGAACTACGCCCCTCCCCAGCACGTGTACAAGGTGTCCAAGTCCAACTCGTTCTTCAACCTCATCCTGCTCCTCTCCTTCCTGCTCGTGGCCGTCATCCAGAGCTACATGATCACCATGTGAGTCTGAGCAAAGACACGTACGTAGAACTTATGCAGCTGTCGGAAGCTAAATTACATTTTGGTATTATGTCTTTGAGCATGCTGGGGCCGGAGGGGTGGGGGTCTTTTGTAGAGAGAGTTCCCCATTTTCTGGAAGCCTGTGCTTTCTCTAGTCTGTCACTCTCTTTGACTCTGCCTTTTTCCTTTGCTTACTGCCATCTCAAAGCATTCTATATCCCTGCCTTACTGGCCCCATTGTCCTGCCAATGTTCTACAAAATCCTCCTGCCTTTGTTTTAAAAACTCTCACAAAGAGTTTCTCCTGATGAAAGCGGCGAACACGTTGGACCTAACTATTTGGTTACTATGACGCAGCATGGCGCATCTGCGCTCATATGACAGAAAACTGTCTGAGCGATCGACGACGAAGAAGAAGAAGACTCCATTGATTTGAAGATGTTGTTTTGTTCGTGTAGCACCCACCCGTCCAAGAGCTGCGGGCCGTACAGGGTGTACTCGGTGGAGAAGTACGTGGTGTGGACCAGCCTGTCGGATGTGATCTCCGCCTGGCCCAGCTGGGTCTCCACGTTCTTCTTCTTCTTCGGCACCGCGCCCTTCTTTCTGTCCAGCTTCTTTGTGCTGTGGTGAGAACAAGTGTCCTTTTGTTACTAGTGGTTGGTGTGTGTGTGTGTGTGTGTGCGATTTACTCTTCTTCGGCACCGCACCCTTCTTTCTGCCCTGCTTCATGGTGCTGTGGTGAGAACAAGTGCCCTTTTGTTACTAATGGTTGGTGTGTGTGTGTGTGCGTGCACGTGTGTGTGTGTGTGTAGGTGTGTGTGTGTATGTGCCACTTCTTCTTCTTCAACAACGCACCCTTCTTTCTGCCCTGCTTCATGGTGCTGTGGTGAGAACAAGTGTCCTTTTGTTACTAGTGGTTGGTGTGTGTGTGTGTGTGTGTGTGTGTGTGTGTGTGTGTGTGTGCGTGTGTGTGTGTGTATGTGCGTGTATGTGTGTGTGTGCGTGTGTGTGTGTGTGTGTGTGTGTGTGTGTGTGTGTGTGTGCGCATGTGTGTGTGTGTGCATGTGCGTGCATGCATGTGTGTGTGTATGTGTGTGTGTGTTTGCTCATCCAGGCCATTGACTTCTTATTCACCACAGCATTCTTTGCCACCCGTCTCATGTACTGTGGTGAATGTTGCTATAGTGTAGCTTTGTACGTATGTGCACGTGAGTGTGCGCGCGTGTGCATCTGTGTGTTTGATTAAGCGTAACACTTTTACATTTGGCGCTTCGTTTGGTTCCAGCCTGATGATGTATTACTACTGGGCAGTGGCGCAGGGCTACAAGAACTTCGAAGAGATCTTGCGTGAGCAGCTCAAATTGGTTGGTATAATTCTTAATCAGTGTGCATTATGTATGTTCATTGATTGATTTTATTCTTATTTACCCAGCCAGAAAGGCTCGCGCGTCTGTTCTGTGTGAAGGGAAGATTAGGTATTTTGATGATTCATTATTTCACTAATTCATATTTTGTACTAATGTGTTGATCCTCGTTTGTCTGCGTGCGATGGAAGACAGTGCCTATATCTGATGTTTATATAGTCTGTACGACGTCTTATACCTACTGATGTACTGTATTAGGCCTAATGCTTGTATTTTCATGTAGATTTTAAGTATTACTTTATGTGGTCCTTATTTATTTATTTTATTTAAAACATTATGTACAGCGCAAAGAGCTCCAGTATAACTGAGAGGTGTTGCGCTGTATACGAAATCATTATTCTTATTATTATTATCTTAAAAGTTATATATATATACGATGAAGAAGAACACAAAACAATAAGCCTTTTTTTCCTGAAAATTAAGACATTTTCGGCTTTATTGTCAGGTAATGATAAGCAAAAACAAGAATAAATTGATTGTTTTATTCTTTTTTTCCGTACCTAAAACTTGCGATTGTTTTGACTCGAGTAAAACAATTATGTTCCACACATAATGTTGTGATTGTTGGGTTTACTCTTATGTCACCTATGAGAGGTGTATTGTACTCGTTCACGTCTATTTTTATTTTTGTTTATTTTTCTGTCTGTCCTCACAAATGAAACTGCACAATCGTTTTTGGGGGCACTGATAATTCAATTAAAGGGGCACACTGACTGATGAGTTTTTGCAAGAAACATGTCCAGATCAGCAGGAAAACACCCTTTACAGAGATCGCAACACTCACTATGCTCTGGTTTCCCAGAAATCAAGCCCTCAAAAAGTCGATTCCTCCTTGGCGGAGGTGCTGGAAGTCAAATTCTTTCACCCAAAGAGAAGGCGTTTGCCGTCTCTTTTTGCATGGCCGCCTGTGTTTAGACCAAATCGTTTGCACGAACTTTTCGCAATACAAGCCTTTTTTTAATTTTGTTTTTTTATTGTAGTACTATACAGTTTATCTAAAGGAGTTTCGCTCCCAACAAAGGAAATAGCTCCTTCTTTTTTTTTACTGCACTACAAAAAAAAGAAAACGCTTCAACCACAATGAGTCACCTCCACCCACCCCATTCAAAATGGCTACACTCTCCGGCATCTCTGCCAAGGAGGAATCGCCTTCTTGACGGCTTGATTTCTGGGAAACCAGAGCAAAGTGAGTGTTGCGATCTCTGTAAAGGGTGTTTTCCTGCTGATCTGGACGTGTTTCTTGCAAAAAATCATCCGTCAGGGTGCCCCTATAATTGAATTATCAGTGCCCCCAAAAATGATTGTGCATTTTCATTTGTGAGGACAGACAGAAAAATAAACAAAAACAAAAATAGACGTGAACGAGTACAATACACCTCTCATAGGTGTAGGGAAGAAATAGGGTTTAACGCCCTCCGCGGCCTTTCGGCCATGTGGGGCATCATAGGTGTAGGGTTCACATTTGTTTATTTGTATACTCTTTAACATAATCCTACCTAAAAAATAAAAAATAAAGCATCTCAAAAGTAAAATAATGTTATCTATTCGTTTTCCGTTCTTAGTCGAGAAAGTAATCATGCCGTGGATCATATCATTATACACATCTTGTTAAAAAAATCGGGAATTTCCTGGTGTTGCACTGCCTCCGGGCATTGCCTCCAGGGTCGTTCCCACCATCTTTATATCTACTAATGTCTGATATGTGTCTGTTCCAGACCGGAGGACGTTAAGCAGAATTTCATCTTCATAGTATCGTGGAACCTCCATATATTGGTCTTAATAGGGGCAAAAACGGAAAAATAGAATTAACCGAGAAATGCAGGGGGGGGGCACATCTTTACCTTTACCCAAATTTGGTGAAAATGTTCCTAAAATACAGCTTTATGTATGGTAAGAAAGGCAAAAACGGAAAAATAGAATTAACCGAGAAATGTAGGGGGGGGGTGGCACATCTTTACCTTTACCTTTTTGGGTCACATCTTAAATCAGGGGGAGTCTTCATAGAGAAGGTCTTAATAGGAAAGTTCCACTGTATTTTGTTTTTTCTTTGTCGTTTTACTCCTACTTGTTTGCAGACTTCGCGTTAATTTTGTTATTCTTGAACAAATAATGTTCATTTTTGTGTTTTCCATCAGGAGGCCAGAGACAGGCAGTTCCTCCTGTCTCGTGTGAACGAGATTATCCAAAATGGCAGCTTTCAAGAGGGTGAATCTGGGGGAGGAGCCAGCTTTAGATCACAATCACAGTAATAATAGTGTGCTGCCTTGAGCATAATGATTGTTCATAATGTTGGGCTACTGTTTGGGTGAACCTGAGTAACTTGCCTGGGTGATTTTTAGGAGCGAAATGCTTCCAGAATTAGAGATTTCGTTTGTAATTTCACATTGTGTCTTATCAGTTACTGTAACTCTTTCACTGTTTATTGACCTCCCCAAAGGGGATTATATTTAAACAACTGTCTATTTGTCGATGTTTCTGTGTCTAACTGTTTCAGCATATAAAATTTAAAAAAATTTAAACAAACAACTAATCAACGGCTTTAATTTAAATTTGTGGAGGGCTAAGGTAACACAATAATTTTTTATTCATTTCAATATTGGAGTTAATCTGTGATCGTCAGAAAATTATGTTTGTTCTCAATCACCATTTTATAGTTTGCAACATTACTCAAAACGGTACATAATGCTATATTATACCAACTTATTGAAATTCATTTCGAACTTATCTGGGGTTTTATCTGAAAACAAAAATCCTGATAACAAATCTGGTTTCAGTCAGAGTCGTGGTTTGATACAGGAGCTATATTTGCTTGATGGTGAGCTTAACGCCCAATTAGGCGTTGCCTCTTATGGACACAAGGTGCTATAGTTTTGAAACCCGTTGTAGGCCTATACATTTTTTTCAAAGGGATGTTGCTCTTGCGTAAGTTAATACTCTTGGCAAGGTGCACTCTACCTAACACTCCCCCCCCCCCTCCCCACTCACAAACACACACTCACCTCCTCAAGTAATAGCTATCAATCTTAGTGTGTAGTTGTGGGGGGTTTTCAGTTTCATGCCTTTCCCGAGCAAAGCAAAATAGTGAACATTTTCAATGAGAAAATTTGATGGGGGTTAGCATAACTGCGCATCTGCTGCTCTGCCCCCCCCCCCCCCCCCCCCCACCCCCACCCCCCAAAAAAAAAATTCCTTATCGAATTTTGCCTGTTCCCCAGGCTTTCGTCCTTTCTTTTCTTATTATATATATATTTTGTTTGTTTGTCATATGTTGTTTTTGTGTGTGTTTAATTTGTTTCTTTACATTAACTTCTGCCTATATATGAGCAATAGTTGTTTGTTTTTGTTCATTTGGATTTCCCTCAATTTGTATATCTCAGTAGGATTTTTTTAATTTAAAGAATATTTATTATTTTGTTCTATTCTGTATTGATAAATCTGTATATTTTTGTTGTTGTTTTAGGCTGCTCAATCAAGGGACCTCAGTCTGATAGAGCAGTGTTGGAACATGCTCCAGCCTGGTTAGTTGCTGTCCACAGCAGCCCAGAAGTCTACGGGGACCTGGAACAGTGCCTGTGAGTCGAACAGCCTGGATCAGCAGAAGCTTCAAAAGCTCGCCAAGAACACGAAACAGTATTTCCGTGTGGTGTTGCAGTGAAGGGGTCTCACACATGCTTATCAATGACTTTTCTTGCCACAAAAAGTAAAAAATCTGAATATAAAAATTTGTTTTATGCATTTTTAAGGCGGGGCATCACAAACTTTTCGTGATTTAAGCAAATCAGTTCATTCTCGTATCTCTTTTTACAAAAATTAAAATGCGAAGATAAAAATGTAAATTAAACTTAATATGAATAAAATGAAACTGCTTAATTTATGCTTCTCTTTGATAATTTTGCATGTTTAAGATCCTATCCTTAGCAAATTTTGAGTAGTTTATAACATAATCTTGCCTTTTAATTTCTGGGGCAAACAAGGCAGTCACTTTCGAGAATCAGACAGATTGCAGACAATTGACATTTTCTGCGAAAGTATTTTTATCCCTCAAAAGGGGACTTTTTTCGTAAGTTAGCTTTATATATTTTCTATTCCCTTCGTATACGGAAACGTATGGATTAGTATTTGGAAGGTTAACCATGTTTCTAGTCTTGTGTTATTTTGTCTTTGTACCTTGACCCTGTTTCTATGGGATAACGGCCTAAAGGAATTAATACTTTGTTCCATTGTTCAAAAAGGGACTTTTCCCAAAATGCGTTACCAGGAAAACTGTTATCTTTCTGGAGCTCTCCAAGGCGTCTTGGATGTTATTGTGTCATTTTGTGCATTGAATCTTTTCCATAAAGCTAAAAAAAATGATAGCTTTATTATTGAGAATGTTATTAACGATTAGTGGGTTGCATTTTTTTAAAATTTGAGTCACCCGCCTATGTTGTTGTTGCTGTTGTTTGCTTACCCTGGCTAAAAGACTCCAGGGATCATCCCACCAGCGGAAGCACTTGAACACTGTGGTACAAGTGCATCAGCTACGGATGATAACTGTCTGACCGTTTTCGAATACCCCGCCACGTGGGCAGCCACACTCCGTCTTCGGGGGATATAGGGCCTATATATCTGGAGTCTCTTGTTGACCGGTATTATTGAGACTGAGTTGTCCCTCTTGAAGGAGGTTTGTTTTATCTGTCAGTGCTTTCTATTTCTTATCTGGATAATTAATGTGCGCGCAAGCATTCGCGGGGGCTTGTGAGCTGTGTGTGTATGTGTGTGTGTGTCTGTCTGTCTGTCAGTGTGTGTGTGTATGTGTGTACTCGTCTTCTTGCATTGGGCATTGTCATCAAATAAAAATTCTGTTACGGAATTCTTGCATGTTAGTAGGATGCTCAGTTTTTGTTGTGGAGCCCGAGGACTTTTCTTTGTTGTGACAGATATGAATGAAAACGAAGTTTGACAAAGCTGCTCTCGTGTTGTTAAGGCAGGTGGGGCTAAGTGCGTCTCTGGGTCCCACCAGCACTTTTGGATGTTTCTTTTTCATTATGCTTTATATTTGAAAAAACTGATTTTTCGTTGTTTTGAATGTTCTAGAGTCGAACAATGAAGACAGTTGGACTATGGGAATTAATTCTATACCGTTTAATAAAAACTACACACAAATGGGGACGCTTGATAGGCCGCAAGGCCTAGGCTGATGTAGCCAGTCCCTCTACTATACTGCTAAAAGATTTGCGCCTGTGCATGCACATAATATTAGTGACTTAATAAGTTTGTTTGTCTTTTTTATTCAGTTTTAAATACATACATTTGCTCATTTCTTTGCAAACTTTTTTCGTATTTCACAATTGTCTCAAAAACAAAATAAACTGTAATGCAGAATAATTATTTCTTGATCTCCCAAGAGTAGTCATCAAAGTGTGTTTCTAGACATTTGTTGATGGCACACAAAAAATCTGACAATCTTCCCACATCCTCTTTCTGTTTTCTATGCAGCATTATCCATTCAAGAGAGTACCACCCCACCCCACCCCATTTTCAAGTTTTAAAGATCATTTTTGTTACTTTTTATGGATGGATGTTTTCATTTGTTCTGCTTTTTTGTTTGTTTGGGTTTGTTTTTTGTTTGATTTTTGCTGTTTTGCATTAAATTGGAATGAAGAGCAAGGTTTTCTCTCTCACTCTGTGTGTGTGTGCCATGTGTGTGTGTGTCAATGTGTGTGTGTGTGTATGTGTAGTTATAATTTGTTTGTGTTAAAAGCCAGGTCTGCACCCTATACCACGTAACTGACCCAAACACAACCAAATTTTGTCTCCGATGATGTCTCGACAATGATGCTATTTAAAATTTGTATTATGCTAGTTCAAACTAAATCCAATATTTACGAAAATTACCAACAAATCTATAGTTCACTATAGACTACATGGGTGAGCTAAATCGACCGCACCGACTACTTAGACTTCTTGTTCTACTTAGACTTCTTGTTATGTGTCATTTTTGGTATGGAGTTTATTTGAAAGTACACAATCTGGCATTTAGATCTATCTCCCAAAACAATCATAATTATGTCATCTGCATGGCGAAACTGTGAGGCCTAGTACAGTCTATCTTTGACCTATAATCACATAACTCAACAAGTTGAAGTTGAACTTTATTAGATGCGATTGAGGCATCAATTGATGCCTGTTCACCATTCAATGTGGTAGACTTAGACGTGGGAACGACAAAGTCAGTGATAGCATTCTGGATCAGCAAGACCTCATTCGAAAGACTGTTGGTCCAGGAATCTCTCAAACCATTCACGCAGCATTCATCTTGATCTTGTGCGCCAAAATAGGCCTAAATGAAGACTGATGGATGTGGGACATTGTAAACAACCCCCAGAGAAAACTGAAAAACATAATGAGAGACACAGAATTACGCTTAATTGTGAAAACACGACCGATCAATAAGCAACTGCAACAATAAGTGCGGTGGACACACACGGCACGCACCTGACACTGACTGCCGCGACACTGCCTGCCTGCCAAGAGTCGGCGAAATGCCAGAAATGCAGGTCATGTTTCTATGGTAACAGAACGCACTGCAAGTAGATTCAATCGAATCTATGCGTTCTAAACTGATCATGGGTAGAAAATCAGTGCTTATGCCTGTGTTCTCTCAAATTGTTTGCAGTCACTCGAACAGAACAACGCTAAATAAGTAATTAGACAAGGAAATTTACATCATTATTATTTTTTTCAAATCGAAAACGAGGCTTGTTTGCTCAGGAAGCAAGATGGCGACGACAGGAACGATGCTGATGGATTTGGTTTCGCAAAATGCTGTTATCTTCGTAGCCACTGTAATGTTGGCGACTCTCGTCGCTTTCATTGGGTATTATCTAGCTCGAGTATATTTACAATCAAGCAGTGTTATCCCAATTCGTTCTAATTCGGGAGAGCAGGACGTAAATCCAGATCAATCGACAGTGAAATCGAGCTTCCAGTCCCAGCCTGACACAAAACATGCGAAAGGTAAGTACTAAGGTAAAGTAGATACGGTGATACACGATCGATCTATCTTTAGAATGCGTGTATAAATTCGCGCATGCACACTCGAGCGCGCGCGCGCACACACACAAAGTTATAAATTTATTTCACTAAAATTATTATTCTTTTACAATGTAATTAAGTTATTAACTAATTTACATGATAGCAAACGGAGTATCATAATAGTCTAAATTTCTGACTATCTTGGCACTATCTTTTCCCAATAATATTTCATCCTATCTCACTATCTACCCTATCTTTGCTGAACTTATTTTCTTTCTTTTTCGTACTACCCCCTAAAGTGCAGCAGAATCTTCAGTGTGATGAAGTTGGCTGCCTAAGGCGAAGAAGAAGAAGAAGAAGACACACACACGTGTACAGGACACTTATTGTATTTGTAGTTTCAACACCTTCACTGCTGACGCCCCCTGTGTGCAGGACCAACAATTAATGAATTAGGCCGTGTACACACATAAGCAGATATTCCATGCGGAAACCCGTGCGCAATCCATAAATAAGTGAAACAAAGAAGGGAATAGATTTGCGCACGTTCCGAATTTCCTCTAACTTTTATCCCATGTTCTTTCTTCCACTTATTTAAGGTTTTCCGCATGGAACTTACTCGTCTAATGTGAACCTGGCCTTATCCATCAAATGTACCCTATTCACCCTTTTCTTCCCCTACACCCTCTTGTCCATTCAGTCTAGCAGACAAAAAAAAGAGAAGAGAAACCACACACACACAATAACACATGTATGCATATTTTTCAGTCTTTTTTTTCAAAGGAGCCAGAATGGTCAACATACTGACCTTGGGCCCTGAAGAGAAGAAGAAGAGAAGAACCACACACACACACACAAATAATCCGTCTAACTGCACAGCAACAGCCTGCATGGCCATAGCCTTGATAGAGTGACAGTGTCCTGAGCTGCAAAATACCTTGGGGTCACCTTGCCCACCGACCTGTCCTGGGGAGCCCACATTGAACTTTGAAGCTGCCTGTACAAAGGCCAACAGAAGATCCTCTTATAACACACACACACACACACCGGTCTCCTAAACCATATTCTCTGAACCCCTCAGCAGCCATTACATCAGCTGCTAGACTGGAGTCCCCCGTTTGTACAACAAAACCATCAGCAGGATGATGGCGGTTGTCAAATTCCAAATGAAAGAAGAAGAAGAACCCAGGGCTTCTTGAGACGGAACCTGAAGGTGTGCTCTGCAACAACAAAGGAGCTTGCATACAACTTACAAGGCCATGGCGAGACCTGTTCTTCTTCTAGAATACACAAGCCTAGTCTAGGATTTGCACACCAGCAGGCTCATCGTGGAACTTGAAAAAGTCCAGCGTAGAGCAGCGAGGTTTGTCCTCAACAGACACAGAAACACTTTGCTATGATCCAGCAGCTGCAGTGGCCATCCTTAGCTGAACGCCGCCGGGCCTAAAGGCTAACTATTTTTTTCTGTGTGCGATGTTGTGCCTTGAAGCTCTTGCCACTTACTAACAGGAGACACAGCCATAGTCAACAATTCCAGCGAATTACCTCAAGGACAGATTACCGGAAATACTCCTTCCCCCGTGCGACAGGAATAACCTCCCCTTTGAAGCAATCCAGTCACCCACGCTCAACACTTTCCCCTCGAGGGTGCTTAAACACTACACATAGAGTGATAGGCACTCCCTTTGTTGTTTTTTGCATACAACATGTGGGGCCCGGGTGTCCTCAGCTAGGCCGGGGGCACTGAAACTGAAACTGTGAAAGGTTGTGCACGTCCTCAAAAACATACTCTTCCTCTGCATCAGTGCATGCATCATGTGGGGCGGGTCCGGCTGATCCGGGGTTACTTAACGGTCTGTACATAAATCATACTTCTGCATGCATCTTGTGGGGCCTGGGCTGGACCAGGGCTTTTTATAATCTCACTTCTTCCTCTATGTCTTATCAGATCTTATTACCGGTCGGGTAAACTCTTCTCTATTCCCTTATTAAACTCTTCTCTACAGTCTAGTCCCATCAAACTGCCAAAATAACCTACCAATTTCCTCTTACTTCAACTTCAAATCTCTAAAATACCTTTCCAAATAAAGATAGAAATAGTGAGTCAAGGAGAGAGGGTAATAGTGAAGTAGTAGTAGATGTATATTATAATAATAAATATATCTCAAATCCTCTATTATCACATGCAGCTTTTCTTCAGGTGGACATTACCGGCAGAAGAAGGAACAACACATTTTCACACACATACACACACACACACACACACACACACACACACACACACACACACACACACACACACACACACACACACACACACACACACACACACACACACACACACACAAACACAACGCTAAACCATCACTCAGAATCTTAAAATGGATGAAGGCGGATTATTTTAAAAAGGAAGAAGAAGAACAGCAAAACTTTTTGTTTGAGAGGTTTAAGAAATTTCATGAAGTTCAGTTTTACTTAATTCCCGGTTTTTGGTTTTCATAATTTTTCATTTCAGATTTTGGGGCTTTACTTTGAGGAATTCTATTTTTGGTTTTAGGACCGCCATCCATTTGCACCCGTGCATAAAGCACATTGCTCATAATAAGACCTCTGACCAAAAAGTTATTTTTTTCTGCGTTGTTTACATTGCCTGATTTTAGCGTGAACACATGCACATGCACTCACACCACGTGCATACACATACTCAGGTGCACATTTCAGCACATTCATAAGAAATTAGTGACAAACCTGTAATACATAGATTTGTTGTGTCTGTCAGTATTACTATTACTTTGGTAAAGGTAAAGATGTGCCACCCCCTCTGCATTTCTCGGTTAATTCTATTTTTCCGTTTTTGCCTTTCTTACCATACATAAAGCTGTATTTTAGGAACATTTTTAGCTAATAACCTTTTGGGAATACTAACCCTAGCCCTAAACCTAACCCTGCAGTACACCGTGATTTGTCACAATTGTGGTTCGTTGCGTTTTTCCGTCTTATAGGTTAGGGTTAGTATTCCAAAAAGATAATTTGGTGAAAATGTTCCTAAAATACAGCTTTGTGTATGGTAAGAAATGCAATAACGGAAAAGTACAATTAACCCTTACTTTTTTTTTACAAATAATTCAAATTTGCTTTCAGAATCTGAGGACAAAGCGGATCCCATTGACCCTGTGCATTATTGCGAACACATCCAAGGGGAGATCAAGAAAGTCAAGCAAGGGGTCACCACTCGCAAGATCTGCGAGAATTTGTCTCCAG
This sequence comes from Phymorhynchus buccinoides, assembly GCA_017654935.2. Classification (NCBI taxonomy): domain Eukaryota; kingdom Metazoa; phylum Mollusca; class Gastropoda; order Neogastropoda; family Raphitomidae; genus Phymorhynchus; species Phymorhynchus buccinoides. Next base: position 62,672,013 of record CM065680.1, read on the forward strand.
AACAGATTGCAGAAGAAAGGCAGCGACAACAAGACCAGCTGGCTGAAATCTTCAAACTGATGCAGGAGCAACAGGACAAATTTGGTATCGGTTCCATGGAAGAAATGCAACAGCAGATGAGACTTTACGCTGATGTAAAGTAGTAAAAATTTGAAGTGATGCGCTGCAGCTCTGTTAACTTTTTAAACTTCGAAATTGTGCTAGTTCTCAAGCCCCTTTCTCCAAATCCCTTTCAGTGTCATTCCTGCATTGTAACACTAACAGTATTTTTTTCTCTTTTTTTTTCCGCAAGCAAGCGGCAGTTATAATGGGAACATTAACAAAAATCTGAGAAAGTTTTTTCTTAAATTTAATTCTTGTTATTGTGCTGTCAGTTTTGCATCTTCAAAAAAAAAGTTACCGTAGTAATCAAGTCATGAATAATATCATGGAAAAAAGATTGTTGTTGATGTTTGGAATGTTCTGAACTTAAGCGATTAATCTACATTATAATGCAAAACTACTTGTTTGGATTATTATGATGTTATTATGAATGTTGTCAGAGTCCTTCAAGTTCACGAGTTGCTCTTGTAGCATTGTGTGTTAATTTGTACCTGTAGGTGGAGATACAAGAGAGTATAGGGGACTGCTTTATGGAACGAGATCTGGGTGTGTTTTTTCTTTGTTCAAAAGCTGTTTTTAACTAACTAGTTGGTTGAACTTAGGAATGTATATTAATTGTATAATGCTTATCAATTTGAAACTGGTTGTTGAATTGAGGAAGATCCTATAATGATGGCCTGGAGTCTAAATGGACTATCTTTAGATAGTCCATTGACGTATTATTGAACATACTGTGAAAACTAATAGCTTGTTTCAAAAAAGACTGCAGAAATATAAAAAGCATAATCCTCATTTTATATTATTTGCAGTCTTTTTTAATACAAGTTCTTAGTTTTTGCAATAACATCGATAATAAGTCAATGGAACAATGGACTAAAGATAGTCAGTTTTGACTCCAAGCCATCAATAAATTATGCCATTTGATTTTGCTATGTAAATCAACTGGAAATTCACAATGTATACAAAACTGCACAGAACACACACTTTTTATTATTTTTATTACAGTTATCAGTGAGTTGTTTCAGTGCTCTTTATCTGGATTTTCCTTTCTTTTACTTTTATTATATAGCACCATTGCTGACCTATATTTCGTTTTTCTTGCCAGCATTTTAATTTAAATATTAATGTCAATGATGCCGTGAAGTATCATAAGTTACTTACCCATTGTGAAACATATGTCAACTACTGCAACTCCTGCTAATATTACTTTTGTTGAAGGTTGCTTGGTTTCATATTTTACTGCCTCTGTTGCTTTTAAAATACTTGCCTAAATTACTTTAATCATGTGCAATATTTTACAAAGGGCTCAAGAAGAAAAAAAAATAACAGTAGCCATAGGATTATATTAAATGGTCCTTTGCTCAAGATTATACTTTTGTGATTGTCAGTAAGTATGAATACCTTAGTATTAGTAAATAGTATGCATGTTCGTGTCTCTGTGTGTGTTCGTTGTACTGTACTTGTGAATATTTCAATTGTGGTTTGAATATTTCAAAGGCACATCATGTTGATAGTATGTTGTAATGTATGTTGTTTGTAAAATGCACCATTTTAAACAAAAATAATAAATAAACACAGTAAATGAGTAATTATCATTAAGATTCAGTGGCTAGTACTATTACTACAGTTTCTTTGGTTTGTTGATTAATATAAATCTGGATTCTTTGTGCTTCTGTTCTTTGATTCTTGGTATGGAAACGATATAATTACCTGTGAACCTGACATTAATATGTTTTTCTTGGTTTATGAGCAACTGTCTATTCTATCTATATCCCCTGACTTACAAAATTATTAGCAACGTTTAAAAAAGATTAGAAACAAATTTTAAATGAGCTGTATGAGGGTTTTGATATCACCCAAAGAAATATTCCTTTGAATTTTAGGAGTTAATCTGGATTGGGTTCTGTTGTATGATTTTTTGGGCTCACTCGTGTTAACGAAGTGAGTCTATGTTCTCATGATTGTTCGGTTGTGTGACTCTGTGTGTGTGTGTGTGTGTGTGAATGAGTGTGTGTGTGTTGTTCTGTGGTCCAAACTGTAATGTTGGCTTTTTCTCGAGAACTACAAGCTGTACACTGTTCACACTTTGCATACACATAGATGTTTGTGCAAGTTTTCAAGAAAGATGATTTGCATATTAAGATTAACTGCCAGTAATGACCTTGATCTTTGACCTTTAACATGCAATTATTGTCCTGACCATTATCTTTCACATTTTCACAGTTATGACTTATGGTCTCCAAATTTTGCATGTTGGTGTATTAACTTAAGGTGATACGGTATGCAGGGTGACTTTTACCCTCTTGACCTTTGACCTTGAACATCGTCAATTATTTGTTTGGGCCATATCTTTTGCATTCTGGCAGATACAGTTTCCAACTTTGCCAAGGAGGTAGACTAGCTTAAGATCAAATGGAATGATGACCTTGACCTTTGACCTTGAATGTTTGCCTGTCGCAATATCACATGAACTGCTGCGCATAATTGTTTAGAATTTTGTAGGGTGGTATATCACATCAAGCTAATGTGTCCAGTATAGAAATTGTACCCTTTGGCCTTGATCTTTGACTTTTGGAGCACATTTGAAAGTGAACAATCTGGCATTTAAATCTATCTACAAAGACATAAATCGAATGCACCTATACTAACCCATTTGGGTTCCGTGTCCTTTATTATTTATATTTTACAGAATATGCTTTTTTTCTATTTTTGGTATGGAGTTTATGTGAAAGTACACAATCTGGCGTTGGCATCTCAAAAAACACAAAGCAAGTGAGCCTTGAAGGCTTTGCCTCTTGTTTCCAATGTAGAATTGTTTGAAACATTAGGATTTTAATGAAATGTTGAGGGAAAATGTAGGCATATTATTTCTGAGAAATGAGCCTTGAAAGTTTTTCGACAACTGGGTGTGGATTTGAATTCAGACTTGGTAATTTATTCATTGTTATGTAAAGTTATGTTTAAATTGTGTGTGTGACTGTTGTTGTTATTGTTGTTGTTGCTGCTGTTTATGTTATTTTTCTATTCAGGGGGAGGGGGGTCACTTTATTATTATGTATTATTGACGTCATTCCCTCTGTGTGTGTGTGTTTGGACGTTATTCAGTGTGACTTTGTGCCTGTATTTGATTTTTTAAAATTATGGGTCAGTAATTTCTTTTCACTGTTAAGTCATTTTCTTCGACTCTGCCCAGATAGAGCAAAAGTAAAAGAATCAGTAAAGTTTGTTGTCACTTCCTTTTCTGTCATCAAGTCCTTTTTTTTTATTCATCCGACAGTAACTGTATTTTTCAATTAAAATTGTGTTTTTTTAATTAGTATTTGATAGTCGTACTTCAGAAGGAACACATTGATGGTTCAAGCAATTGTTCTTTTACAATATATTTTTTAACTAAATTATTCCCCCCCATGGGGATACCGGGGGGTCTTCCGTACAAATAGTTCCCCCACCTTCGGGAAGTTCTGTGCTTGTAACTTCCTCTAATCTGCCACTCTCTTTGACTCTGCCTTTTCCCTTTGCTTTCTATCATCTGCTATCTTTCTGACTTATTGGCCCATTCTCCTGCCTTTTTTTCCAATAAAATCTTCCAAATCATATTTCTTCTTTTGAGCTCCTCCGAAATCGGAATGTGTCGGCTGAATGCAGTAGGGAGACCAGTAAAAACTGAAAACCGGACACATACATACCTTACCCATTATGGCCATATGGCCTGGGAACACAGAAGAAGAAAAAGAAGAAAAAACCTAAATTATTGTTTTCCCTGTAACATAACTGTGTTGTGATGCAGTTAACTCTCTTAGGACCATGTATTTTTTTGATGATCTTGGTTGTCTGTTGCATCTCAACCGACAAGAGGGGGGTAACTATTTTGTTCAAAGTGTGCATGATTTGCTTTAACCCCTTCAGTGCCGACTATTAGCTGTGCATGCGCCGCCAGTTTACCACGCGATTTGCCGGCAAGATAGCTACTTAGCGCCGACGTGTATATACGTCGGTTGCAAGTACTGAAGCATTATAGAGAACATAATTATATATATACATGTATATAAATTAAGGTACAAAAATTGAAGAAGAAAAAAACAAACACACCATTAAACTTTCCTCATATATATATATATAGTTTGCTTTAATAAAATGATATATATATTTGCATATATCATACGTCGTAAGCACTGAAGAGGTTAATTAATGGAAGAAACAGTCGAATAAGCTCTGAAAATAGACAAACACATGGCATGGTACTTGGCAGTGAATGTCTTTGCATTTGGTGGGAGTGTAGAGTGATGTCTTGGGCAAACGTATTCACCCATGGTGCTAGAAGAGTTAATGTGACTCATGTTGTCCCAATTTTTATTACGCATTGGCTACATATGTATTGCTCCAACAAAGGGGTCCAACGTGATACTTCAAGGAAAAAGATGACTTCGGCAGCTCAAGTCTCCACCATACCCCCAAAAACCCCGCTGTACACCCAACATTTCTTTCATTCCCTTTTTTCTTTGGATAGAAACGGGCGAAGAATGAATGAAAAATTGTGTTTTACGTCCTCTCGGTCTGGAACAGACACATATGGGACATGTGTAGATACAAAGATGGTGGGAACAATACTGGAGGCAATGCCTGGAGGCAGTGCAACACCAGTAAAGTCCCGATTTTTTAACAATACAGATAGGTGTAGCAGTAACCACGCCTCGGTTAAACCTCATCGGCTATGGTACCGCCACAATATGATCTGAACATATACGAGTATGATAGAAACGGGCTTTAGATGATCTGAAAGTTGGTTAAAAATGAACTTTGAATCTGTATGTTTTGTACAAAATAATGGCAGGGTTGTTTTTGTTTTTATATATAGTCTACAATGTTTTAAATGTATACAAAAGAATTGTAAGTTACCAACAATTTCCTTGTGGCCCGCTATTTTTATTACACGCTGTAGGCGTTAACTGCCTCAAAAATTATTTTTAAATATAATAAAATAGACACAAATTTCTGGATGTTTCCCTTATGATTTGAATTTTTAGACTTGTAAATAATTTCTGGACTACTTTCACATGGTTTAGTTCAGTTGTTGCTCAAAGATATTTAGAAGGCCCTAATTGATTGTCTGATCAATAGTGTGGGACTCATAGACACAGTCATTGCCCCGTACACTGCTAATGTATTTATTTTGTATGTTATTTGTGAACGTGTTGAAAATGTCTGCATAATAAAAGTGTTAACTCTGATCAGTATGTTTGTGTATCTGTAGGCATGTGTTTGATTTGGAATAGCAGTTTGGAGCTAAAACAGTGAATGGTTTGGAATAGGACTTAGAAGCTAGAATGGTGAAAAACATATTTTTTATTCCAAAAAAAAAACCAGTCGAGTTATAAATATAAAAACCTTACATGATTGAAAAGCATTGATCCTAAAATGATGAAGAAAACAACAAACAAAGAAATCAAAAGATCAGTGAAGCAGTAAAGACTGTTAATGTTATGGTGGTATCTTTCCTTCTGTCTTTGTGTACATAAAACAAAGGTGAATGCTGTGTCATATGTTTGCTTATTTTCGTGTGTGTGTGTGTGTGTGCGTGCGTGGGTGTGGGTGTGGTCAAAGTCAAGTCAAAATTGCATGTAGAGATGGACATTCAATAAGCAAACATGCATGCTTTTTTTTCATCAAGCCATCTATGTGGGTGGGTGTGAGTGCGGGTGGGTTTTAATCATAGTGGCCGATCTGATGCATCAATGTGTGAACTAGTGACCCTTAACTCAAATGACTTTTGTCATTAGCTGATGTCTGCTTGAAGTTAAGGCCCACAGTAAAGTAAAGTAAGACTGAGAGCTGAGCACTCTAATCATTGATGCTGTTCTTTTAACAGCTATGGGAAATCCATTTACAGCTTGGACATTTAAGGGCCAGCCGCACAGCGTCCACTAAAATCGTACGACTGTACGATGCGAATCGATCACGTGATCTCCAAGAACAAATGTGATTTGCGCTTCGAGATCACGTGATCGAATCGTATCGTACAATTTTAGCTGACGTGTGGCTGGCCCTTAACGAGCAGTTTATAATTGTGAAAATTATGAGGCATTGCGCTAGTTCATTGCTGCAGCCTTGAATATTTGTCATAAAGTCCTTTGGGCCGAGATGCTGTTTTTTGGAACAGCTGTCGCACACGTTGCTGATGAGGAGGCTGTGGTCAAACATGACTGACCAACACACGCACGCACGCACGCACACACACACACTCTCTCTCTCTCTCTCTCTCTCTCTCTCTCTCTCTCTCTCTCTCTCTCTCTCTCTCTCTCTCTCTCTCTCTCTCTCTCTCGATAATTATCTCCTAATCAGTAATTACTATACTGATGGACCGAAATACTTGATTGAGGGGGACTTCTTCTCTGAAGACTCTGATGTCCAGCTCACCCTCAAGTTTCTTTGCTCTTATAAAAATTGCTATAGTTTTTGGCTAAATCGGGTGAAAAACTGAAAAATGACCAGATGTTCTCTCCACATCTATTCATTGATTTAGCTGTAAATCAGAACTTGACTTCATTTTTAAAGATACACTTCATCATTATTTCCTGCACTACAAAATTTAAGCCTCTGTTTCTTCTTGTACATATTTTATTCTGGTTTCATCTTCGGATGGGGACTTAAAGCAAGTGTGACTGTGGCGCTTTGTGCATGTGAAAAAAAAACCACGACTGAAAGATTAAGAGCAGAGAGAGTCCCACTGCCTGGCATAAACCAATTCGATAACTTGGTTTCCCCTCACCCTACCCCCTTCACTTTACACCCCCCCCCCAAACAAAAAAAAGGGTGATGCTTCTTTGTGGTGACACGCTCTCCAGAGTTGGGAGCAGCCTGAGTTTCACAGGGACGAGCATACCATACCATACCATACCATATGATTGAAAAATGGTGTTTTTACGTCCTCTGGAACAGACACATCGGTCTGGAACAGACACATATGGGACATTTGTAGATACAGAGATGGTGGGAACAATACTGGAGGCAATATCCGGAGGCAGTGCAAGTAGTTTTTAGTTAAAAAATCTTTCCAGAGTTGGGAGCAGCCTGAGTTTCACAGGGACGAGCATACCATACCATACCATGAACGAAAAATGGTGTTTTACGTCCTCTCGGTCTGGAACAGACACATATGGGACATTTGTAGATACAAAGATGGTGGGTACAATACTGGAGGCAATATCCGGAGGCAGTGCAACTCCAGTAAAGTCCCGATTTTTTTAACAATACAGATAGGTGTAACGGTAACCACGCCTCAGTTAAACCTCATCGGCTATGGTACCGCCACAAGTGTTTTTGATTAACCATACCATATGGTGTGGGGTTTTTTTTATAGAACAACATCAACAACAAAAAAGAAAGCCCCCCCATTCTCACTTTTGTTGTTGATGTTGTTCTAGATTTTGACTCAGTTTAGATAGTCTGTCGCCAGGTCAAGACGTCGACATTCCATCAAGATTTACCATAGACTATCTCTGAATCATGGAAGCAATTTGTTGTTGCCGACGGTGATTGCCCCCTGGTGACCTTGATCAATTGTTCATCCCAGTGGCTGCTCAGACCGGGGGAACAAACCAGAGTTTTAGCATGTAGGTAGGATTCAGTGGTGCGAGGGTAATGCCACTGGATGACATGGAGAGCATTAGATAAAATATTCAGGAGATAACTCGTATACCTTCTCCTTACCAATGCCACTTGATGTTTGATCTGTGAACAACTTGTCCTGTTGGACTAATTAAACCAGTGGGACATTAATCTCCCCTTCTGCTTACTGGCAGACTAAACCAGTGTGGGCGTGAGTTATGTCTCTGGTCCTAATAATCGGACACATTAGTTCAAAACTCAGCCCTCGTCCCCACATGGCCCAAAAGGCCGCAGAGGGCATGAAACCGTATTTCGCAAAACAGCCCGCTTGAGTGGGGGCCACACACATGAAGAGAAAATTGTTGTCCTAATCCTAGCCCTTTCCTGGGCGTTCTATCCTAATCCTATTCCTATCTAACCCTATCCCGACCTGGAGTAAGGGATATGATCGAGTAGCACTAGCAGTGAGAAAGAAAAAAAACTTGAGAAAAAAAAAATTCATTGGCGTCGATACTGCAGATAGCTTTCTGTGTGACCAAGAGATCTAGGCCTACTTATCAGAAGACTGATGATGATAAGTCGACATTTTTTTCAGTTAGAGAATTGTAACATAAAGCTGTATTTTATGAACCTTTTTAGCTAATAACCTTTTTGGAATACTAACCCTAGCCCTACCCTAACCCTACCCCCCCCCCCCCCCCCCTATAACGAGACGGGAAAACGCAATGAACCACGACTGTGACAAATGGCGCCGTGTACTGTAACGGTCGACTTAATGGCGATTGTTTTCACGCCAGAGGACAGTCAATGCACTAGGGGCTTATCACGCGATTTTCTTTGTTGGGCGTAGTGAAAGAGAGAGATGGTGGGACACCTGCCTCTCTCTCTCTCTCTCTCTCTCTCTCTCTCTCTCTCTCTCTCTCTCTCTCTCTCTCGCTCTCTCTCGAGCTCTTTCTTTATCCCCAACTAAGAATATAGCCTAGAGAGGATTAGCCCCACACGAGCGTCATGCCCTCTGGCGTGAAAAAAATCCAACTAAGTCTCTCATTGATAGGATACATAGGGGGGGTCCTATTAGATAATGGCCTAGGGTTAGGGATAGGGTTAGTATTCCAAAAAGGTTATCAGCTGAAAAGGTTCATAAAATACAGCTTAATGTTTGGTAAGAAAGGCAAAAACGGGAAAATGGAATTAACCGAGAAATGCAGGGGGGGTGCTTTCTTTTCTTTTTTGGGTCAAATATCACTTGCGGGTGAACAGACGTAAAACTAAAGAACCGAACAGATACACAAGAAAGACAACATCAGAGTGGCCGGTTTGTGTATTTGTTTTCTTCCAGCGGTCCTTGGACTCCGCGCTGATCCTGTCCATGTGGAAATCCTCCACCATTATCCCTGTTCCCAAGAAACCCTCCCCCACCACCCTCAATGACTATACCGCCCTGTGGCCCTGACCTCTCTGTCCCCTTCAAATGCCTGGAGCGGATGGTGCTGCGCAGACTGCTGGGGGCCACACGCCAGTCCCAGGACTGTGACCCCCTGCAGTTTGCCTACAGCCCCAACAGGAGCACGGACGACGCCATCGTCACCGTGCTCCACTCTGCGCTGACCCACCTGGAGCGGCCGGGGAGCTATGCCAGGCTTCTGTTCCTGGACTTCTCCTCGGCCTTCAACATCATCCAGCCTCATCTGATGGTGCGGAAGCTGATGGCGATGGACGTCAACCCCCTGATCATCAGATGGCTCTGCAGCTTCCTTACAGACAGGCCTCAACACGTCACGATCAGGACGCCCACCTCGTCTGTCGCCTCAGCCCAGGTCCGCACCAACACTGGAGCTCCACAGGGGTGTGTTCTGTCCCCGGCCCTGTTCACACTGTACACTGCCGACTGCCACTGCACCGCTGAGGGCACCCTCCAGGTGAAATTTTCGGACGACACCTCCCTGACCGGCCTCATCACAACCAGCGAAAACTCCTACAGGGGCGCTGTGGAGGCGCTCGTTGGCTGGTGTGATGACAACCATCTCCTCCTGAACGTGGCCAAGACCGGCCAAGGAGATGGTTGTCGACTTCCGCCGGAAACCACCAAACCCGACTCCACTGGTCATCAAAGGGGAGGAGGTGGAGTTGGTGGACCAGTACAAGTACCTGGGATCCATCATCGACAGCAAGCTGGACTGGTCCGCCAACTCCCAGGCCCTCCTCAAGAAAGGCAACCAGCGCCTCTTCTTCCTGAGGAAGCTGAACAAGTTTGGGGTGTGCCGGAGACTGCTCGGTCTGTTCTACGGAGCTACAGTGGAGTCAGTCCTGACTTTTAACCTCCTTAGCCACTTCGGCAGCCTCAAGGAGCACGACCGTGACAGCGCCAGGCTGACGAAGATCACCAAGACAGCTGGCAGGCTGATCGGTGCTCCTGTTACCAGCCTTCAGGAGGTGTTTGAGAGGAGGGCAGTTAGGCGTATGAGGGTCATCCAGGGTGACTTCAGTCACCCACTGCCGTGCGAGCTACTAC
>CM065680.1:62687231-62703813 GCA_017654935.2 Phymorhynchus buccinoides
TTTTTCTTCTTTTTTTTCTGTCTGTCCCAAGGATATCTCCCGAACCGCTTGACCGAATCGCGTCAAATTTTGTGTGAAGGTGTGCCACCTTAATAGGAAGAGATCTGCGCAAACCATTTTGCCGTTGTCGTCTTGACCTTGACGTACGACCTTGTTGTTTTTATTTCTCCCACGCTGCATAATTCTTTGAACCCCAGTGCATGTTGGTTACGGCAGGTGGACATTATTGGCAGAAGAAGAAGCGTTCATCATGAACTTCATGTACCGAAAAATAGAGGATGTGTTTGTAGAGCTATGTAATGTCAGTCCTATCTTATGTATATTTAGTCTACAGGCCTTGTATTATGTTGCAGTTAACGTTGTGTTCTCATATATGCATCGGTTGTGTCCATGCCACTTTTGTGTGTGTGTGTTTGTGCTGTGTTGTGTGTGTGTGTGTGCACGCATGTGCATGTGTATGTGTGTGTGATACTAAATAAGTAAATTAAATATAACCTATCTGACAGGTTGGTTACAACATATTAAAATGCCGAGTAGGCCGTGTGTGCCGGTGGAATGGATGACACGAACTCACAAAGCATGCATCCTGTGCGCCAATAGCAGTCTAAATGAAGACTTTGGGCGTGGGGCAGAATAAACATCCCCAATCGGAAGAAGAAGAATGGCTGGCTGGGTTTCCTTTCCCTTCCCTCCATCACTCATCAGTCTCAAATCTGCTGGCCGTCGTTCTTTTTCCTGTCAAGCACCAACGTTTTGGAATTCTCTGCCTTCATCTCTCTGACACTCCAACTCAGTCTCCTCATTAAAAACCTCTCTTAAAAGTTAAAACCAATCTTTTTCCTGCTGCACCATAAATATTTGATCAGTTGTCTATCGTGTGCACGTGAGGGAAGATTGAATAAGAGGTTTGTGCTGTGTTTTGTGGTGTGTGTGTGTGTGTGTGTTACTGTATGTGTGTGAGCATGCATGTGTGCGTACATGCGTGCGTGCTTGTGTGTGTTTTGGTTTTGTGGGTTATGTGTGCACGCGTGTGTCTGTATGCATGATGTGTGTGTGTCTGTCTGCGTGCTTACGTTGTGTGTGAGTGTATAAAATTTGTATGTGTATCCTCTAACGTTTGTGTATGTGTGTTGGTGTATGTGGTCAGTCCGTGCAACTGAGTTGCTATGGCTTACTGAATGAAAGATGAATAATGAGTCAGTGTTGATAAATTTGTGTGTGTTTGTCAAGTCAAAATGATCTTTATTGACGATAAAACTATTAAAAGAATAAGCTTGATAAAGCTTTTTTACATCCTGTCATCATGAATTAATAAGAAAAACAATTAAGGCAAATAAATACGAAACATAAACTGTGTGTGTATGACTATGAGAGTGAGAGAGAGAAAGCGAGAGAGAGAGAGAGAGAGAGAGAGAGAGTTGCTTTGTATATAATCTATATTGTTGCTGGTTTTTGTCGTTCTTTAATACTATTTTTGTTATCTACTTGTTGATGAATAATTGATTGTAAAGGGCTCATTTGAGGTAAAGCGCTATATAAATGTACTATTATTATTATTGCACTGCCACAGTGCTTTTTGTTAGCTTTGGGATTAGTACCAAGCATATCTTTTTTGATGTTTCTGTTACAGTTTGTGGGCATAATACTGTTGGCGATCGGCGTTCTGGTGGAGATCCATCGGCAGAAGGTGCAGTCCATGAACAACCAGCTGGCCCTGCCCGTCACACTGCTCATTCTGGTGGGCCTCATCATCACCGCCAATGCCATCAGCGGAATGGTCGGCACCTTGACCGAAAATGCCCTGCTGCTCAAAGTGGTGAGAAAGACATCGCTTGCCTCTCAGCCTCCCTTTCTTTCTAATATTGTCGAGGCCATCAGCGGAATGGTCGGCACCTTGACCGAAAGCAAAAATATCCTGCTGCTCACAGTGGTGAGAGAGACATGTACAATGTCTCTCAGTCTTCATTTCTTTCTTTCTTAGATTGTCAGATTGCAGCCCCAGAAACCAGCAGTCTATGAATAAATATGATAAGAGAGCAATCAATGTGTTCAATACTAATTTCTTACTTTTTTTTTTTTTTTTTTTCTTTCTTTCATTCTTTCATATATATTTTTCTTGCTTTTTTTCCCCTTTTCTTTATGATTTATCATCACTATCAATGATGTATGACAGGGAACTCATTTTAGTCATTGCTCAATAGTTTGATAGCAGAGGAAGAGCCGGAAAGAACAGTAGAGCTGGTGGGAATCAATAATTAGTCACCAAACTGTTGATCATGGAAACGGATCATTTGATTATATAGATACGTTTAAAACAAGAAAAGAATTCCCTGCTGTCCTGTCCATTTTTGTTTGATCAAATGTGGCATCGATTTTTGTTAATACGAGGCACAGTTATTATTATTTTTCTTCTTTTGAACTTGAAGTGATCTATAGCCTACAGGCTGTATGAGTGTGGATGAAGGGCATGATGCTTTTCTGTGGCTGGATTTACCCACGAACTTGAGTCTGCCTAAGATTGTGTCTGTGACTATAAATGTCCGTTTCACGGTTTTGCTTTCGCTTTTTCCTATGTTTTTGCGATGTTTCTTGATTGTTTTGACTCAGCTTATATAATGATGCGGCTTAAACGTTGGCTTTTTCAACTTAAAAAAATCAAGGGGTGCGGCTTAAATAACAAAGCGGCTTGTAGTCCGTGAATTACGGTATACTTTTTTCCTTGCTTGAAATTTTGTTGCTTGGTCAATCAAATTTGGTAATGTGTGTGTGTGTGTGTGTGCGTGTGTGTGTGTGTGTGTGTGTGTGTGTGTGTGTGTGCATGTGCGTGTGTGCATATATGTGGCACATTCGTGTATATATATATATATATCATATATATGTGTTCTGTATGTGATGTTTACAGTTTCTGCTGGTAACAGTGCTTGCATTCCTGATTCAAGTGGCCATTGGGATCATCGCATTCGTATTCAGACAAAAGGTGAGTTGTTAGCCGTAATTAGTATCAACAAAATACCAGCGTCTTTTAGTTATTCATTCAGTCATTGAAATCAAACATAGGATGATGCTAAGTGTCTTTATTATGAAACTTATGCATACACTCTTTATAGATCTGCACTTGATTGGATCTGGTTGGTTGGCTTACCCTGGCTAAAAGACTCCAGGGATCATCCCAACAGCGAGAAGCACTTGAACACTAAGGTACAAATGCATCAGCTAGGGATGAGAACATTACGTGTGTGACCGTTTTTGATTACCCCGCCACGTGGGCAGCCACACTCCGTCTTCGGGGGAACTTGATTGAATGAAATTGAACTCTAATGTTTCATGGTCCAAATAACTGGATCATAAAATATACTCTGGCATACATGATTATGAATTTGAGCCTTTGGTGACAAAAAATGCTGCTGTAACATTTGATGACAAAAAATGCAACTGTAACATCTGCTCAAATTGTAAATGAATCACTTAGTAATATTTATCGAAAGCATTGCATTCAAATGTCTCAGCCCCCCCCCCACCCCCACCCCCACCCCCACCCCATGGGGATACCGGGGGTCTTTTGCATGGATAGTTCCCCCACCTTCTGGAAGTTCTGTGCTTGTAACTCTCTTTGACTCTGCCTTTTCCCTTTGCTTGCTGTCATCTACTATCTTTCTGCATCTGCGCTCATAATTGACAGGAAACTTTCTGAGCGATCGAAGAATAATAATAATAATAATAAAAATGTCTCAAACTCAGACTGAAGGTGAACTGTCATAGGTGACAAGTACTAATGTCAAGTGTGTCTTACAATGAGGATAAAAATGATGAAAAAAAGGGAACTATAACTAAACCTGCAACCTTAGAACTAGCAGTGGTGGTGACAGTGATTCTGTTATCCGTAGATGCACAGTACTCTTTTCTGTTGTAGCCACTCAATGTTTCATTTCTGGCACTGATCCAAGCAATTTGCGAGAACAAGTGTTTTAATGATTTAGGAAGAAGCCTGGTAGTAGTGTAGTAGCCAGATCCTACGGCTAATGATCTTACAGAAACAGCAGAATTGTATTGATCGGACAGCAGGTCTGGGCCACGGTTTAGTTAGAGTGCCCTTGGGTATTTCTAACCTCTCCTAGTTTAATGCCAAATGGAGAAAAAAAAATCAATGGGCTCGGTGTTGAATGTGGTATTGATGTATGCTTTTAACAAAATGAGTTGATCACTGGTGTACTTTTTTTCGGGGGGGGGGGGGGGGGGGGGGGGGGGGGGGGGGGGGGGGGGGGGGGGGGGGGGGGGGGTTCTTTTCTTTTTAGTTTGACGTGGAGTTGTCATGAAACTGATTTTTTATCCTTTTTTTTCTGTATAATAATAATTATATGATTTTTACTTATTTAATATAGATCTATATAGACTAGACCTATTGTATATTTTGTCTCTGAAACATTTCAGTTTTTTTCTTGTTTGCTTTAATTTACATTCTTCATTTGTTTACTTTTTTGTTGATTTGCTCTGTTTTTATTCATAAAGCTGGCATTCAACATTTAATTTTTTTTTATTTTTTTTTTACAAATTTAAAGTGTGTATTTATGAATATGTGTACACATGTGTGTGTGTGTGTGTCAAGTCAAGTCAAAATGATCTTAATTGACGATAAAAGAATAAGCTTGATAAAGCCTTTTTACATCCTGTCGTCATGTGTGTGTGTGTGTGTTAGTGTGTGTGTGTGCACCTACACCTGAAATGCAGTTTGTTTGCCTGAGCTAGACTTTTCATTATACCTGTTGCAAGGTATGAAATCATGAAAGTGTGACACATGCCATTGTCAAAGTCACCCTCAAATTTTGGCATCAGAAAGTTTTAATGAGCAGCAACATTCTGCCACCCTTGGAAAGGGATAGGGTTAGGATCAGTCTATGATTACTTTAATAAAAGTAAAAGAAGCAGACTTTGAGATTGAGGGTCGTGAACCTAATAAGGGGAGGGGGGGGGGGCTAAAGTACTGCATTGCCTTGATTGATTTTATGCACATTTATTTTATTGACAGGTGCCAGACATTGTGTCCGACCATGTGATGTTCGCCGTTCAAGGCTACAGCAACAGCTCTGGCCTGGCAAAAGCAATGGACTACTTGCAAAACAGAGTAACTGCTTTGCTTCTTCTTTTTTTTTTTTTTTTTTTTTTTTTTTTTTTTTTTTTGGGGGGTTGTTTGTGTGTCTGTCTGTTTTGCAACTTTTTTGTATGCGCATGATGCATATGCCGCACACCATACATGCACACACACACACACACACACACACACACACACACACACACACACACACTCCCCTTCATTTAAAAAAAATAAAAAAAGAAAGAAGAAACACCAATAACTGTTCAACAAAACAACATGAACATCATCAAGTCGCACGGTGGAGGCTGCATGCTCCCTTAGAGTTAGATCCATCCATTCGTAGTGTCAATAATAATCATACTGCTATCAATGGTATGCAGCAATCGGTGGTGCTGTAGCACGGTCTCTCTTCCACACTGGTGGCAGTAGAAATGCTGTAAGGTCTCGGTGCAGGCCTCTGGCTGTTGTTATCTTTTGAAATGTGCGGGAGCAGGTGGCATAATCACTGTCAGTGTCACTGACCTTCCTGCCTCGTCATTTTTGTCAATTTGGGGGCAGGGAGGTGGTAGAGTGATGGTAGGGCGGAGTGTCATAAATGTCATGGGAGGATGACTTTGGAGTTGCCATTTAGGGGGAAAGAGGATTGGATGTAGGGAGGGGGTAGTAGATAAAAGTGGTGGGGTGGGGGGGCTTAGGATGGGCTTAGAGATGAAAGATAGAGCAGCGAGACTGTTGATGTCCTTTAGTTTCTTTGTTATTCAGTTTTAATAATGTTGTTATTGTCAAATTGATAGTGCATGTACATGATTGGAGAATGAGGGATAACTTGTGTGTGTAATGTAGTTTTCAATGTAGTGTAGAGATAAAGAAAGGTGGGGGGGGGGGGGGGGAGGAGGGAAAGGGGGATGGATGATAGAATTAAGAGAGAGTTGAGTTGACAATCATCCATTGTGCATCTAAAATGTCATGAAATATTTATTCAGCTAAAGAGATTAACCCTTTCACCGTCAATGTCACATTTTTGCACCACAGTGATTTAACACCCATGTCACTAAAAAGCATCAAATTGGGGTCTATTATCCAAAGACCCTATTGTCTTTGTCTTGGGAAGTAAGGATAGACCTTGTTTTATATATGTCGCAGAAGAATCCCCAATACTGCAGATGGATTTTGTTTTCTAACCATATAAATTTAATGGAAATTTTTGGTTGGCGGTGAAAGGGTTAAAAGAGGGTAAGTGGCAAAAATGGAGGGAAAAACTGGACACTCTGTTGATACTGTGTGCAGTACGAGTGCTGTGGCCTGCGGTCCTACGCCGACTACTCCATGGAGAACGAGTACTACAAGTGTGAGTCGGGGAGACCTCAGGCCTGTGGGGTGCCCAGCTCCTGCTGCAAGACCGAGGTAAATCTACAGGGGCAGACCAGATGATTTGTAAGGGGGGGGGGGGGGGGGGGGGGGGGGGTGGTTAGGGAGCTGCATAGCCAGTCAAGAAATCCTTCCACCAGGATTTTTCACTACCTTCAGAATTTTTGTTGGGGTGGGGGTGGGGGTCAATCCACCAATCTGCACACTCGCTACAACTTCCCATCAAAATCAAACCTCAACATAACATCTTTTGAAATTTTTGTTGACCGGAGGGGGGATTTCCGGGAACTCCTTTCACTCCCTACCTTGCCTTCTAACACTCAACACACCCTTCGCGTCATTTTCGTACTTTTCACCCTTCTATAAGGTACACATGGGATTTCTCCTCTTTATTAAAAGGTTGGGTGGTTTTTTTTTGGGGGGGGGTTCCGGAATGCTACGCATTAAAACCTCAGACCGAGTGCTGCAGCAAACCTGGATGTCCGGTGAAGGTCGTTTGTTGTCCCTCAGAGTTTGGTTCTAAGGTCTGTCCCATTCCATCATACAGAGGGCAGTCCTGAAGAACATGGGAATGGGTCTGGTCAGCTTGTCCGCACTAGCATAGGGATGAGTCTGCGGCCCCAATCCTTCGTAGGTGCGCGCAGAGGCCACAGTGCCCTGTGCGCAGGCGAAAAATGGTTTGATTTCTCTCCAGTGTCTGGATTGGGTCCTTGTGTGCCTGGTAGCCGTTGTTTTTGTGGACCCAGTCCGCTTTGAATGCCGCAAATGAGTCTTTTCTTCCTCATACCTTAGCAGAGACGTCAGACTGGGCGAGCTGGCTACGATCCTTTGCAGGGCGTTCGTTTCCACAAAGGCCGACTTGAGCAGGAACCTGCTGAAGAGCAGTTGGAGCCTTTTGGGTGAGGGTGGCAAGGGAGGCTTTGAGAGATTCGACCAGTGGGTCTTGATCAACAAGAGTCAAGAGCCTGGAGAGTGGACATTGAGTCTCTGAAGATGGAGATGCTGTCGAGGGGCTTTTCACAGGTGGAGAGGAAGTCTGCTGCTGTTTTGATGGGTGAAACCCCAAACTTCCATAAATTTCATAATGACACTCAATGAGGATCCGCTGTGGCCGAGTGGTTAGAATCGCAATCCGACCAGTTTGCGAGTGCAGGGTTCAAATGCCTTTTGGTCTGCGATGTTGTGTCCTTGGGAAAGGACACTTTACTCATACTTCTTTACTCCATCCAGGTGTAAATGGGTACACACAGGTAATGAATAAAAAATGTCTGTCTTTTATATATATATGATTGTCTGTTTCAGGCTGCAAAGACTCAAGACGCTTGTGGATACAACCTTGTTGGAAATCACACAGTAAGCACAATTTGTATAACAGAAAGTGATTTCGATTTCTCTTTTGTTCTTTCTGCATTTACCCATCTGTGTCATACTTACTAGCATAGGTTTAAATGTGTGTTCATCGTGTTAAAAGAAACTATGCATGCTTATCCTTAGACGTGTATGTATCCACATATAATGTGTATCTTTTAGTGTGTATTATGTGTAACTTTTGCTCCTATTCATGCATGCTGAATGTCGATGTCTTTGTTATTCTGGCACCTGAACAAAATTTCTCCTTGGGAGATAATAAAGTGAATTTGATTTGATTTGATTTGATAAAGACCTTGCTTAATATTATAATGTTTTTATATACAGAAACATTCATGATTTCACTTAATTTTGTTTGCTCTTTTCCCTGCTCTTCGTTACAGTCATATTGTGCAGAACTTTACTGACTTTTTTTGTTTTAATTTGTTGATAACAGAAACATTTTCATTTTCTAACTGAATATTCAGTCCTTCTGTTGGATTCACATACATTGATTTTGTTAATGTTTCATTGTTGTTGTTGTTAACGTACCCTGGCTAAAAGACTCCAGGGATCATCCCAACAGCCGAAGTACTTGAACACTATGGTACAAATGCATCAGCTAGGGATGAGAACATTACGTGTGTGACCGTTTTTGATTACCCCGCCACACTCCGTCTTTATTGTTGTTTAGTTATGTTCTTTTTTTAACATTTAGAGCCAAAAAAATATGTTTAATTTTCTGTGCATTTTAAATTTGCTGTGGTTTTTTCTTTTCATTAGAGCAAACAAAATCTAATATTTAAATTTTTGTGCCTTTTAAATTTGCAGATTTGTTTGTTTTACATTGCAGCTTGTTTTAATTTCACTGTCACTAACCTTCCAGGCATCAGAATAGTCTGAAGTCCATTTCTCTGAAAACCGTGGTAAAAGGGCCATCAAGGCCCTAGACTAGTATAGAGAGACAACACTGAAATGAGTTCCCAACATGACCAAAAAGGCTTTATGCAATGAGAAATCATTTTAAAATGCTATTTAACAGAAAAGATAACACTCAATTTAAAATCAATACCTCTGACAGTAGAAGCCAATCCTCTGTCAGAAATTCTTAACCCCTTGACTGCCACCAATGTATTACATACTGACCTGATGATGTCATCAGATGAAGAGGAATAACTCTGGTATGCTGGCTTTTGCTCTTGCAGTCAAGAGATCTATATCCCCAGGTCATTTTTTCAGATTGTCTCTATCACAGACCTGTTTACTCTACTCTTTTCGGGTAGTATTCTACTCAATTTGGACCTCTACTACTCTTCAAAACTGAAAATAATGCTCTAATTACTAATTTTCAGTGAATATTATTTCATGGTTTAATGAAGAGAACTACTCATTTCACACCAAAACTACTCATTTCAGCTATCCAGACTACTCAAGACTTGTGTAGGGGGTAAACAGGTCTGCTATCAGTTGTCTTTTTTCATGGTATGATTTTCTCTGAAATTTGCAAATCCTCTGACAATTCTAATGCTTGACCTTCCCTCTTCCCCAGGTGGCAGACAAGGTGTACACTGAAGGGTGCGCCGACTCCTTCCTTCGCTGGCTGGCTGAGCATCTGGACCTCACTGGGGCCATTGCCTTGGGATTTGCCATCCCCCAGGTAGATGTTGTTTTGTTGGTTTTCCTGGTCCCCTCACATTTCACACAATTTTATTTAATGTTTAACTCTCTCAAGGCTGCAGAACCGAAATCCGCCCGATTTTTTTTTCCTTCCCTGGTGGCCGATGACGCCGATTGCGCCCGCTGAACGCCAGGTCTAGTACGTTCACTTTCACTTTCTCCCTACCCACAATGCAATATACTAGGTTAGTTCTTCCTGTTCCTGACACTCACTGATCCGTTTTTGGTCTTTACAGCAAGGGAAAGCACCCAATAGTCTTTTTGAACGGATTTTTCGAAGTGACCCCAAATTTTTTTCTTCTTTCCACGTGACGTGTGCAGTATTGACTCGGCGCGATGCTCGGAGCGCCATTACGGATTTTTTCTTCTAATTCATGGTTTGTTGTGTGACATTGTGTTAGCTTTCGAATGAAAATATCATCATTGCTATTCAATATGCATCTTTCAGAAATTAAATGTGAGTTCGACTTTATTCTGGGTGATTTTTTTAGATAAAAGATTTGGTGTGACGTTCGGAGTTACTCCCCTTCTCTTATGCAATAGGATCGATTCTCGGTTCGATTGATCGGGAGGCATAGGGTTAACAGATGACATGTATAGGCTCTTTGCGTTATCCCTGCAAGCGTCTTTCTAAATCGTGTGATACAAAAGTTGTTGTTTTTCTCCCTTTCTTTTCTGGAGAGACTTGCATACTCCAGTAAGCCCAATGTCAGTTTCCAGGTAGGAATTTGAAAAGATTGATAGAAGCATAGCATTTTGAAAATATTGTTTTGTGTTGGCCAAAGTTTTAGCTTGATAAAGATTTTTAGTAAACCGAAAATTTGTCATTACTATGGTGCTGCTGTTCTTTTTTTTTTTCTTATTCTGTGCGTGTTTATTTTTCAGATAATTGGAATCCTGCTGGTGTTCTACTTCATACGACGAGTCAGCGACTACCAGAAGGGCTACCGAGTGGGCCAGTATTTTGGCTAGCCACCGCCAATACCACACCCATGCTAGCTAGCTAGCCAATATTCATCTTTCTGCAGACACCACCATGCTTGGCTTTCACCTTAGTCTGCTTGCTTGGTAGACAGACCGTGTTAAATCGCTAAATCGAGTTAATGCTAGTAGTAGGCTTTGTCAAGTGTAGTGGAGGAAGCAGTGCTAGTGAACAGCTTTGTTGTTGAGGTGTTGTCAGTAATCCTTGCTGTGTCCAGTTTGTGGTGTTAGAGTGAAATTATTGTGCCAGTAGTTGTCCTAAAAATAAGACTGAAAAAAAGAATGGATCACTGTTATCATTGAGAGGATATTCTGTATTTGTTTTGCAACGAATTTCGTGCAATATTTCCTCGAGCGTTTATATCTTGTTGGTGAGATAACTGCTGAAGTGGTAAGCTGACTTTATGCGGTAAATACAATGCCATTTTTTATACTAGTCAGAGCTGTTTGAGAGACGCAAATATCAAAATAGAAGTCCACACTCAAAACATTCCACACTGGAAACTATAGTTGTTTTTATATTGTTTTTTCTCCCCTAAATTCCAAACATATTTCTGATTGACAAAAGCATGTAAACCCATGCATTCCAATATTTCCAAACATTTTATTACGTTTTTTCAGTGTATTATACATTGAAGTAAGGATACGTTCCAAATGGTTTGCTAAGTATTACTGTTTTATCAGTCTTTAGTGACCGTGTTTTGCAAAATAAAATTCTACCATATATTTGCCGGGCAAAAGAATCCAGATAAAATTGAATGTTCATGAATGCAACATTAAATTTTCTGACATTCCTGATTAAAAAAAAAAATCATCAAAATAATTATTTACTCAATTACTGCGAGATGATGTCTTCATTAACATTCAATATAATTATTTAAGCCCAGTTTCAATTGTGTTTGCCCCTACTTGTGGATATTATTTTCGTCATGCAAGAGAGAGAGAGAGCAATGTTATTTCGACCTGATCTGGTGGGCTGATGTTTGAAGAGTTTGGGCAGGCACTTTACTTTTTTTCTTTTTTCTCCAGTATTTGTCCTTTGCCTCACTTATCACTGTTTTCATTCTGGGTCATTGACTAGTATGCATTGTAGATCTTTTTGTATTGCAGAACTTTGCAACGAGCTTCTTCCACTTTTGGAAGGGGTCTTTTTTCTGTGGTTTTACCTGCATCTTCATTCACAATCTTCTACTATGCCAGAAAGCAGTCTGTTCCAATGCCTAGGTAATAACGGAATCTCTGGGGGTTTTTTTATGTTTCAGACTGAAGAGTAGTAGCAGTTTAACATTGTTACTTGGTTCCAACTTATCAGCAAGTTGCTGCTTGGAATGAAAAGGTAAAGAAAAAAAAGGGTGAAATCGTAAGGTTAAAAAAATCACAAGGAGAAAAAAAGAATGGTCATGAAGCTCTATTCTCTATCCTACTAGTTGCTGAGTTATGATGCCTTGTGTAAGCTTTCTCGGTTATAAGCAGTGTAATGATATAGTTTGAAGCACTGTCTTGTTACATGTCAAATAGATACTGATACATTTAACCCCTTGACTGCCAGAGAAAATTACAGAAAAAATAATTGGGCAAACCAGGCCATGAAAAAGACAACTGATAGAGCCAATCTGGCAAAATGGTCTGGCGATATTACTCTCCTGACTCTGCTCGAGCAAAAGCCAGCATATCAGGGTTATTCCTCTTCATCTGATGACATCATCAGTGATGTCATCAGGTCAGTACGTGATACGTTGGTGGCAGTCAAGGGGTTAATATTGAATTTTAAAGGATGCTAGATTTCTTCCAAGATTGGAAAGATTTTGTGTGTCTGTGTGGAAGTCCTGCAGTTGAAGCAGAGAAAACGTGGCCCAGAAGACGACCATGAGACTGTTGGAATGGAAGTCCTGTGCTAGTGTGGTTTGCCTGTTGATATAACATCTGTTGACAATGTCATGACAACCAGAAATGGAAGGATATATGCAGAGCTTCAGATTGTTGGTGCGCCTGCGCCATTCACGCGTGACGCGTGTTTACACCTTGTAATGCGCCTGTCTGGCACATGCCAAGAGAGAGAGAGATATGGCATCATTTTAATTTTTTTCTTTCTTTTTCCATCGGGTCACAAATACGTCACAACATTATACGTCATTCAATCATCCTAAAAAAAGGTTTTGTAAACACAAAAACATGCATGATCTTTGTTTTCTTTTTGTAGATTTACAACTACATCAGTTCATGACGGTAAACTTATGTGCTAAGCTAAATAGTTTTCCCTCTCAGTCTGTCTGTCTCGCTTATACTGTATGTTTGCCAAGTAATACCTTGACTTTTTATGGGAATAAAAGTTCAGTTCTGTCCATACACATTCGCGTGCACGCGTTCACACATATATATATGCCTACACTCATAATGCATTGTAGGTTTAAAATTTAGTGGCCCATCACTTTTAAAAATGACCCCTCGTTTTCTGTAGTCAGGGGTCATATGACCCATGAAGTCTGAAAACAATCTGAAGCTCTGTATATGGAAATATATTCCATTGATCCAGTTGATTTGTTGGTGATAGCGGTAAAGTACAGGGTGGAGTTTTTGCTTTCATGTGATTCTGGGGGTTCTGTTTAAATCCCTTCACTATTTTTCATACATCGATCACAAAGTAGAATTTTGAAGTATATTTAGATCTATAATTATATAACTTCTACAAATTTTGTACATACTTTTATCGTGGCATTTTTGTCAGCTATTAGTATTACAGCTTCACAAGCCGCTTTACATTACCATGTTTGCAACTACAGTGGAACCTCCCTTATAAGACCTTCAGAAATCATCAAAGATGAGGTCTTATAAGGGAGGGGTCTAAAAAGGGAGGTAATTTTAATAATTACAAAGAAGGGCAATGTCTCAGAGAAGTAGGTCTTATGTGGGAGGAAGTCTTAAAAGGGAGGTTCCACTGTACTGAGAAATGTTTAATTATATTTTGTTGCTTTGTTGTGTTGTTTAAAGCTCGCTGTCTCTGTAGTTCAGATTCAAATATGCATGCATGCTTTACGTGTCAGGGATTTTATTTTCTTTCTCTCCACTGCTTGTGTTGTTCTTATTGTTAGACGACAAAGCCATCGCCTGGCATTGAAGCCTTTAACTGGCCTGATTCATATTTGTCTGCCTTCAATCTGTATCATTACCATTAGTTTTTGCTAATCCATGTTGTTTTATCAAGGTCACCTGTTAACAATGACAGTCACTACTCCCACATTCAGATATTTTTAAATTACATCATTTATTTTTTTAACTGTATATTCATTCCATAGATTAGATAGGTTTTTTTGTTTGTTTAAAAAAAAATTGTGTTGTTTAGGTTCTTTTACTTATTTATGATGCATTGAGCCTTAATTTCACAACCAAGAATTTCAGAGGTAGATTGTCAACTCTGTTCTTCTATTTCAGGATTTTGTATGTGATGGTTGCAAAAACCCTTGACAATTGCGTATTTATGTTACATAAATGGGCTTAGTGCAAATTCTTATGCACCTGGTAGTTGTTACTAATGTGTTGTGAAGGATTCACTTTGCAGCTAGTACATGGACATAACCCCACACCAAATATTTTTAATAATTAATTTTTAAATAATTTTTGTGTCTGGAGTTTATGTTATGCATTTGAGCTGATTTTCGCTCCATACATTTTCACTTTTTCTTCTTTACCATTTCGAAGGAATGATAGGATTATGGTAGTTTTTGCTAAATATATGGAATGAATAATATAAAAAAATACACAACATTCGGGTCCAAGGAGGATTCAAAAATTACTTCTGAATCCTAAACGTCAGTTTCAAAAAGTTAATTGTTGTGCGCCATACTGTTAACTTGAAACATGCAGGGGCAAAGCCTGTTGGGCAGAAGCAAATATTGAATTTTTAATGTATTTGTTTTAGATATCTACTGCCATTCCAATACGAATTTTATAGATTTTATTTGAAGGCACAATTAAGTGTTTGAAAGATACGCAAAGATAAAAAAAAAAATTGATAAATAAAACAAAAAAGGAACTTCCTTTTCAGGTAAAACTGAAAACATGGAAATCCTTGTGAAAAGGAAAAAAAAGTATCATCACCCACGAACATAAGCGCATTTGAATCTGCATAGAATCAAACCGCACAAATATTTATAGCATACAACACTACTAGTCAAGAACTGTGTACTCATGTTTGCAGGTTGATGAATCTCATTTGATGATTGTTTTGCAGTTGTGATGAAACAAAATCTGACACCTTTAAAAAAAAAAAAAATTTATTTATCAAAATAGAAGGCAATGAAGATTTCATGATAAAAAAAATTATGTACTTTAAATTATACACCGGTCCTTCCCCCTCCTACCCCACCCCTTTCCAGGTTTAAATCTAGTCACTATGAATCATAAGCTAAGAATATTTAAACATTTTTTGTGTGTGATATAGTCAATCCTTTTTTCTTTTTATTGGGACAATCGTAGTATGAAAATATAAGAGTAGTTATGTTGATAATGGAATTAAACAATGCCCATAATTTGCAAATTCTCATTGGTAGAATTCAAATAATCAAGGACTGAATAAAGAAAACTAGGGGGGGAGAGAGTAACATGAAAGTAAAGAAAGTTGTGTGGAAAACGAGTGTCCAAATGTTATTTCACAAGACCCTCATCAGATTTGTAGTAAGATTCAAAGAATCATTATCAATGCATTTTACTTATGATTACACAAAATGCCTTTAGCTCTGGTTCAATATGGATGAATTTTGTACTCTTCAGCCTGAGTTTCATGCTTAATTAAGTCTCTTCTTGCTAGAAACACTAATATAAGCGTTTATTGAAAATTACAAAAATACCATGTATTGTGTGCAACACATGTTTATGGTGTCTGTATTATTACACAAAGTATCAAACCATATGTGGTTAGTTACTTAACTCTTTATAAATTACAAAAACACCATGTATTGTGTGCAACACATGTTTATGGTGTCTGTATTATTACACAAAGTATCAAACCATATGTGGTTAGTTACTTAACTCTTTATAAATTATAAAAACACCATGTATTGTGTGCAACACATGTTTATGGTGTCTGTATTATTACACAAAGTATCAAACCATATGTGGTTAGTTACTTAACTCTTTATAAATTACAAAAAAAAGGATATAAACAAATGGTAGCAAATCATTTAATGCTAGCTACGACAAATCTAGGAATGGAAGTCATTGATTTAAAGTGTTAAATTTTTAAATGCCAAGTTAGGCAATGGCATTAGCAAATTCAAAGGGACTGGGTATAGTTGTGGTAATTTTCAGCAAATATTGGATAACTTGTGATGTTATTCTGTCTATTGCGGGCTTCAATTTCAGGGCCTGTATTCACGTTGAGATAGCATGAGACTTAGCATCATGCTAACTTAGAAGCTCTTCCAAAAGTCCTATTAAATCCTATAGGACATTGGAAGAGCTTCTAAGTTAGCATCATGCTAAGTCTCATGCTATCTCAACGTGAATACAGGCCCTGGGACATGTATTCATTTTGTTTAGAGATAGTACCTTTTTGGGACTTAGCATTATGCTAACTTTATACCTTTACTTCCAATTTAATGTCATATTATTTAATAATTATAGCTTTACATTTTCTCAAGAGCTTCTAAGTTGGATTCATTCTAAGTCTCTTATGCTATTTCGACTTGAATAACACTGTCCCTGGTTTACATGTTCTGCTTTTTGTTTAGAAAGATAAGTACCTTTTTGGGGGGTTACATTTGAACATTATTTTGCATACTTTATACCTTTACTTCTGTGTTTTATTTAATGTGCATATTATTTAAAGTAATTACAGCTTTATTTCCTTTTCTCAAGAGCTGTGAATGAGCTTGGATTCAAATTCTTTACCATCTCTCACTTTCTTCTGGAATTTGGACTTGATGTTTTAACACTTATGTCTATCTGAAGAGTAATTCATCACATTCATATTTGTTATTACAAATGTTAATACATGAGATCTGATTTCATTTTAAGATGCGTTTGATATTTTGCCAGTTTTATTTGCTTGTAAACGAACAAATTTTGCAGTCACAAGTTTTTATTATGTCAGTTTAACGTTTGCAATTTTATGAACTATTTTTG
>CM065680.1:62719313-62721813 GCA_017654935.2 Phymorhynchus buccinoides
TCAGTTGCCGGAATATACTGCAGCAGCATCAAACCAAGTGAAAGACTACCGCATCTACGTAAAACGTTCTTTTTATGAATCTTGAAAACAAACATTATACGAAAAAGTACTGAATTAACTGAAGTGACAGTTCCATTCGATAAGTCACTAGACTTTGTCGAATTGTTTATAGTTGTTGTTAAATCGCATGCTATTTTTAGTTATTATTTGTTTATATACTAATTCTATCCAGGACTTGAAACAGTTTCATTGTTTCTATTTACCCTATTACCCCATTCCCACTTTCTTATTCACTGTATTTATTTGACCATTTTCAATTAGTGCTGTGCATGTATTGATCTTATATTTTGATCATGTCTACTACTTTAGATAAATGGCCTTCACGGGAGGGACTCCGTATTGGATACCTCAATATAAATAGCGCCAGAAATAAGACAGATGAAATAGCAACAATATTACATAACAAAGGTAATCATTTTCATTTATTTTGTATAGCTGAATCCTGGCTAACTGATGTGATCCCCGACTTCCATATCTATGATAGGGGAAGACGGGGTCCATGCCAAACTATGATATGATTCGCTTAGATCCCATGGCACCCCGTTCAACTGGTTTGCTTTTATATTGTACTCGTTCATTAACTCTCAAGAGAATACCTCATTTAGAAAATCATAACATAGAGAGCATTTGGGTTGAAATAAGTCTAAAGCATTATAAACCAATCATGGTGGGGTTCATCTACAGAAATCCTGCAGAAAAAGTTGACTGGTATGACAGATTTAATTCGATGATGGATGCTGCAATCCTTGAATCGAAAGAAATAATACTATTTGGCGACTTTAATATTGATTTAACATTGTCAGGGACAAAATGGAAACAAATGTATGAACTTTATGATTTGGAACAAATAATTGACGTTCCGACTCGTATCACAAATCATTCAAGAACTCTAATTGACCACATCTATGTCAACAACAAAGCTACTATAATAGAAGCGTCCTCTGTACAGACCTGTTGTAGTGATCATTCCTCTGTTTGCATAACTTGGAAGAAAAAAGGTGTCAAAATTCCTAAGTCCGGTCACAAAGAAATATTTTATAGGTGCTTCAGGAACTTCGATCAAAATTCATTTCTGAATGACTTAATTAATTCGGATTTAGATTATGTTTATCAAATTAGGGACCCGGACTTAGCGATAGAGTTTTGGATACATACATTTCAGGAAATATATGACCAACATGCTCCCTTAATTAAAAAGAGAGTTAAACACACCAACAAACCCCCTTGGTAAAGTTGGTTAACTAAAGATATAGACAATGAGGGATATAAAAGAGATAGCTTACTTACTTCAAAAGACAGAAAGGCATTCAATAAACAGAGGAATAAAGTGAACACAATGAAGAGAAGGGCAATGAAAACATACTTTCAAGATTTGGTAACTTCCTCCCAGAATCAGAAATCAATTTGGAAAGCTATTAACCTTTTGACTAACAGAAATTCTGACCATAAAGCGCATTGTCCAATATCAGAATTATCACCTGATGATTTAAACTCTCATTTCGCTAATGTTGCTGATAAGTTAATCACCAATGACAAAACACATGAAAATGATTTACAAGAACTGGGTGATTACTGTCGTTCAAAAAATATTTCAACACCCTTTACCATACTGCCCATTTCTGTGACTGAAACGTTGAATTACTTATTACATTTAAAACAGTCAGGATCAAGGGACTTAGATGGATTAGATAGTAAGATTTTAAAACTAGCTGCACCTGCCATTGCAGACACGCTTACTTATGTTTACAATCTTTGCATTGATAAAGGACAATTTCCTACCCAATTTAAACAAGCAAATGTAATACCCTTTTATAAATCAGGTGATCGTACCAATCCCTCGAATTATCGCCCTATATCAGTACTTTCGCTCCTGTCAAAGCCACTGGAAAAACATATTCAATTGAATTTATGTAAGCATCTGAACCATTACGATCTACTTCATGAAAATCAATCAGGTTTTCGTGAAAACCACTCGTGTCACACATCTCTGACACATCTTACTGACAGATGTCTTTCAAATATTAATAATAACGAGTTTACTGGAATTCTTTTTATTGACTTTGCTAAGGCATTTGATGTTATTAATCATGCCCTTTTGACAAGAAAACTTAAGTACTACAATTTGTCCAGTCACGCCATTACATTTATTTCCTCTTTTCTTTGCGACCGTCAACAGCTCGTTGAAATCAGCTCAAAAAGATCAACATTATTACCAATTAAGTTTGGAGTTCCTCAGGGCCCAGTATTAGGACCCATTTTATTTTCTCTTTATGTAAATGACTTACCGCTATATTTACAATGTTCCTCTGAAATGTTTGCTGATGACACATCTTTACAGTCTTGTAATAGTAACCCTAACGAATTGGTAAATGACCTCCAGAAAAATGTTGAAAAATTAGTGAACTGGACTGAAGAAAATCATATGTCTCTAAATGCTACC
>CM065680.1:62726813-62729313 GCA_017654935.2 Phymorhynchus buccinoides
CGTGGGGCGTGGGGGTGTGTGTGACGGTTTGATTTCTAGGAAACCAGAGCAAAGTTAGTGTTGCGATCTCTGTAAAAGGTGTTTTCCTGGTGATCTCGACGTGTTTCTTGCAAAAACTCATCCGTCAGGGTGCCCCTTTAAACTCGACAGCTGCAGCTGTGGGTAAAGTAATTACTACCCGACCAGAGGCCGGGGTTTTGCGATTGGTTTGTGTGTCTGTGTGTGTGTCTGTATATCGATTATCTTTAAAAAAAACTACGTTTGGACTTTGATTAAAATTGGCAGAGGGGTAGACAGCTTGAAAAGGAAGCTTCCTTTCCATGACCATGAAAACCGAAATTTCCTTCTTTGGGCTATGTAATTTTCCCCCAGCTTTATTTCGTGAACTAGTGAACAGAATCGCTTCAAATTTTGTGTGGTTGTGTACCATGGTGCAAGGAAGTTTGCATAAAAGTTCAGCTGTATCTCGTGAACTAGTGAACAGAATCGCTTCAAATTTTGGGCTATGTACTTTATGCGTTCTGTAGGGGTGGAAAGTGGTGTGTTTATTGGGGGGTGGGGGAGAGGACATAACTCTGGCCGGGTTTGCATTGTCATAATGCCTTGCTGCCGCTCGGCGATGCACTTACAATGCGTTGCTGCTGCTCGGCGATGCCCTTGTTAAGTTAAGTGGCCTGTTAGTAGTACAGCGTCGGTTGTCCCAAAGTCCTCTTTTCCGGTGTCGTCCCTACTGCACGAAACCTACTGCATGGATACCCTACTGCGCGAAACCTAGCCTACTGCATGGATACCTTACTGCGCGAACTCCTATTGCGTGAATCACTACTCTTTTTTCTTTTTTTAAAATTTGTAATGTATATATTTTCTTTATACACAGACACGCGCGCGTGTGTGCATGTGTTTGTGTTTGTGTGTGTGTGTGTGTGTGTGTGTGTGTGTGTGTGTGTGTGTGTGTGTGTGTGTGTGTGTGTGTGTGTGTGTGTGTGTGTGTGTGTGTGTGTGTGTGTGTGTGTGTGTGTGTGTGTGTATGCGTGCATGCGTGCGTGCGTGCGTGTGTGTGTGTGTGTGTGTGTGTGTGTGTGTGTGTGTGTGTGTGTGTGTGTGTGTGTGTGTGTGTTTCTTTGCCGAGAGCGGAGTTGGAATGTTTTAGTCACTGGGCCAGGTTTTTCTACTACAGGCCTAAACACATTTTCACCC
Organism: Phymorhynchus buccinoides; assembly: GCA_017654935.2. Taxonomy (NCBI): domain Eukaryota; kingdom Metazoa; phylum Mollusca; class Gastropoda; order Neogastropoda; family Raphitomidae; genus Phymorhynchus; species Phymorhynchus buccinoides. Next base: position 62,728,011 of record CM065680.1, read on the forward strand.
AACCCTCCAGAACAACGGTAAACTCCTCTGCTCATTTTGGAAGTCATAGTCTGACCGGCTCACACAGATACAATTCTACGTTGTTGAGCAGTTTCAATTTCCTTTCAAACTGATCAACAAAACTAGATCGTAAAACGCTGGATCAATCAGCCACGCGGCAGCATTTTTTTGGGGGGTCCAGTGAATTTGACCTATGACCAATGACGTTTCGTATTCGAACTTTGCCTCTTATTCTTAACTATCTGCATACAAAATGTGAGAGTCCTATATAAGGTCCCTCCGTCCAAACGCTATCGTGTTAACATACATAGCCTACATAGCCACGCCCAACGCCAGCAGTCCTCAAATCTCTTTGGCCGAGAGAGTGGGGATGTACCCTGGGCAAGGCATCTCCACTATAAACAAATTCTAGCCCAGCCCGTTAGAATAGCACCTGCCCCTTTTGCTATCTGGCAGTCATGGTCGGAAACGACTGACTGGCATACACAGTCAGGAAACAAAGGGAAGTAAAAAGTTACAATTGGTGGCTGGTTGAGAAGCAAGATTTATTTCCCTTGGGCCGCTATGACTTTTTGTGTCCTGCAACAGTAATTAACAACAAGCAGCGTGTGGCATAGTTTCGGCTCCAGTGACCTTGACCATCGACCAATGACCTTCATTTTCGAACTTGGCCTAGCTATCCTAAATACATATCCGCGTCTCTAATTTATGCTTTACGTCCTCCGGGCCGAAGCCATATGGGACATTTCTTTTAATTTTAGATTTAGGGGAAGACGGGGTAAAAAGCGCATGGGCGGGTAAGAAGCCCACCCCAATTATCTCATGAAATGAAGCAAATTTCAGTCTCATTTTGCCCATGAGACGAGCGTTAATGTCTAGCATTCGTCTCATGGGCAAATGTGACTGAAATTTTCTTTATTTCATGAGATAATTGGGGTGGGCTTCTTACCCGCCCATGCGCTTTTTACCCCGTCTTCCCCTATGGGAGGAGGGGGGGAGGGGAGCCTATCCGCGTGCAAACCTTGAGCCTCTTATACCCCTTCGTTCAAACGTTATCGAGTTCAGATAGATAGTCAGTCAGATAGATGCCCAGGAACAAACAGAATTCCCTGACAACATTACCATATCTCGCTTCGCGGCTGAAAATGAAGCAAGGAAGATGCGTCACCTTTATTCTCGTATAGAGTAGGAGCTAGCCTGTGGCAATTCACTCCATACTGAAACTCCCCGCCAAATGTTCTAGATTTGCATAATTATTGATTCAAGATTTTAGGCTAGCTAAAGTCGCCTATTAGGGCCTACA
>CM065680.1:62729813-62749813 GCA_017654935.2 Phymorhynchus buccinoides
CCTGTAGTAAACAGGGATTGAAGGGGTTAAAGGATATAGTACTGTATACATATATACATGATAAGAATTGTGTGATCAGGTTGAATTTATGCATGTGCAGTAAAAATCGTTTCAGTCAAAATTGAAGGGACTGAAATTTTATTTTGAGACAGCCAATATTTTGAGTTAAAAAGACTTTTCAACATAGAGATTATTATACTGGAACCCCAAAATGATTGAGTTATCCAGTGTTTTTGAGCTATCTGTTTTTGAGTTATCAGTTCTCCACTGTATGTGCGTTTCAAATAGCTTCATTTTCATCCCTGTGGAATTAAAAGTCCTGTTTAGGATGAAAATTGACGTCGTTTTGTTGCTGTTGTTTTTTTTGGTCATCATCTAGACTGTCTATTTGTGTAGTATTATGTTTTTAGTTCAATTATACATGTACGTGTGTGCATTTGAGAGACAGGGAGAATGAGAGAGAGAACAGTTTTGCAAAATGAACTTGTATGAGACTAAGATCGCAACAAGAGAAAGGTCTAATGGAAGTGATGAAAGAATCTGTGGCAATGACCAAAAGTAATAATGAAGATAAAAATGGTAATATAATACGCTCAGTATTTGGGGGGTGTTGAACTCTAAAGTACAAATTTACCCACTATTATTTTGTTGGTAAAAATCTGACGACTAATAGTTATATCGAAATGAATAAAACCTTAAAGACCCACCAGGTCACCTGTCAAAATCACGGGTTTCACATGTTTTTCCTCTTATAGCTGGTAAGAAATCTTGTTTTGACCACGTTTGACTCCCATACAAATGTCCCCAAATTGAAAGAGAAACATTTTAATTAACTAAAGAGCAGCCTCAATTTGAAGTAGGGGACATTTGTTTGTGGGTCACAGCTACCTAGAAACAACCAAGGGACTTAATCGTGGTGCGTCAGTGTGTCTTTAAACATAAACACACCTGTAGATTTTAATTAAGTCAGGAAATTAGATTAAACAAACAAAATAAAACTTAACCTGGCGTCATGTTTGAGAAAGTATATAAAATCTGCATTTATTGTGGCGGTACCATAGCCGATGAGGTTTATCCGAGGCGTGGTTACCGCTACACATATCTATATTGATAAAAACTCGGGACTTTACTGGTGTTGCACTGCCTCCGGGCATTGCAGCCAGTATTGTTCCCACCATCTTTGTATTTACAAATGTCCCATATGTGTCTATGACCGAGAGGACGTAAAACACCATATTTTTCTTTTTCTTCTGTTTGAGAAAGTATGATCAAACATCGACATACTTGATATCAAGAGGAGGAAAGAACAACAATAGTCATAACAACACAATTTGAAACTATTGCAAAAATCTGCATATTATCTGAACAATATTAAACAAAATTGACGCAGTGCCTAAAGCAAAGCTTCTAATGTTTTGACAGGAACCAAGTCGCCCGGTATAAAACACCCCCCACCCCCATAAAAACATAACCCACAAATACATGTATGTATCACATAAATCGCTGCCTTTAAAGAGATTACGTTAAAAATATCGAGGCCCATCCCAGTTTATGATGCTCAACAGTATCTTCACCATGATATAACTGGCTTGGTTTGTAAATGCCGTCATTTCTTTCTTATTCACTACTTATTAGGTCATAATTAGGTGCAATCATCGTGTTTATCTTACTTTCTAATGATTGATTATTTGTTTGCCTTTAATGTTCTTGTTATCAATGCAAAGCACACTGAGCTCATGTGAGAAAGAGCGCTATATAAATTCCCATTATTATTATTATTATTATTATTAATTATGATTTGATGTTATAAACACAATGTCTACTAATACTTTAAAAAAACATTTGTATACAATATCAGAGGCATGTAATAACAGTGAAGAACACAAAAAGAATATCCAAACATGCACACATTAAGCCTTTCACTCCCAGGAGAGGGTTTCGACGCGCCTAGGGGGCATAACCTACCCAGTAGCCCAGATCTTAACAGACTGAGTTACTTCCCTTCCTTCTAGTTGACATTACTTGAGAAGGGTCTGAACCTGTTTCCCAGGAAATGTTGGGTCGATTTTGAAGCAGTTTTTATTTCATTTTGTAAAGCAAAATGTGGCCAAGCATATCAATCTGGCTGCCAGAAGGTATGTAAATGGCATGAAAACTACATGAAATTTGTTTCATTTTATGACAATAGAAATGATGAAAAGTGTGTTGGGAATAAAGTTTATGAAGTTGTTGTTCAGCCCAATCATGATACATTCAAGCGGTTCAGACCTGAATTTTGTAAAAAAAAATTAATATTGTCTTTTTTCTTAGAATCTTGGTTATCTCCCCCTGATAATGAGCTATCTCACGCAGTCAACATTGATAATTATTATAATTGTGTTCTCCATTCATTTTCCTTCAATAAAACATATCACGTGTGTGTGTGTGGTGTATGTGTGCGTGCGCATGTTTGTGTTGTGTGTGTGCGTGTGATGTGTTCATGTAGGCCCCTATATATGAGTGTATGTATGCATGGTGTGTGTGTGTGTGTGTGCATGCATGCGCGTGTGTGTGTGTGTGTGTGTGCGCGTGCTGGGTGTGTGTGTGTGTGTGTGTTGTTTTTGTGTGTATATATGTTGTTGTGAATATTATGCTGTTATTTCTTGCTTGTGAATTGTGTGAAAATGCATACATGTATTAGGTCAGGTCAGGTCAGATCTTCAGGGCAGCCAGGCCTCGCAGCCTCTTGATGTGCCCTATGAGGCCTAGCTAGTAGTAGCAGTAGTAGTAGTAGTAATATTAGTAGTAATAGTAGCAGTAGTCACAGCAGTTGTTGTTGCTGATTGATATATGTATTGTTTTGTCTGCTGATGTTATTGGATTTTTGTTTCATGTTTTTATTCCATTTCAATTTTGTGAAAAGCGCCCTGTAGCCTACATAGTAGGATGGGCGCTATATAAATTTTCCTCATTATTATTATTATTATCATCGTAGTCTTTACAGTATCATTTAATTTTTAGTGATTTTTTAAAAGTTAGGTAGCTCGTTCACTAAAAGTACAAAATTAATAGTTCCGGGAGTGAACACTGAGTACAAGAAGAGAAACCCACATTGAAGTGTGTCTTTGTAAAGGAATTGTTAACTGAATTGCTGCAACAATTTTGTGATAGTGTTTATAAAGACAAACTGAAAATCTTACGAGATCTTGGTTATCTCCCCCTGATAATGAGTTATCTCACGCAGTCAACATTGAAAATTATTATAATTGTGATCTCCATTCATTTTCCTTCAATTAAACATATATCATTGTAAGTCTTTACAGTATTATTTCATTTTTAGTGATTTTTTAACACTTAGGTAGCTCGTTCGCTAAAAGTACAAAATTAATAGTTTCGAGAGTGAAAGGGTTAAAAGATGTAACATACGGCAGCTTACAGCAAGATGAGAAACCCACATTGAAGTGTGTCTTTTTAAAGGAATTGCAACAATTTTGTGATAGTGTTCATAAAGACAAACTGAAAATCTTACGAGATGAGTGTGTTTACAAATGTTCGATGGCTTAAGAGTCTTAACGGACTATCTTTCGATAGTCCATTGACTTATTATTGATGATATTGCAAAAACTAAGAACTTGTATTAAAAAAGACTACAAATAATATTAAATTGGGATTTTGCTTTTTATATTTCTGCAGTATTTTTTTTATACAAGTTATTAGTTTCCGCAATAAGTTCAATAATACGTCAATGGACTATCTAAAGATATTTTTTATTATGCTCGTGCATGCTCATGCTGCGCGCATGTGTGTGTGTGTGTGTGTGTGTGTGTGTGTGTGTGTGTGTGTGTGTGTGTGCGTGCGCACGCGCATAAGCAACCCAGTCAGTACATTAAAAGGCATATTTTACCAAGTAAAATCATCAATATGGGTAATTGATTTGCAAAAGCGAAAACCCAAGCAAAAAACATTCGCATCAAGCAAGCAGCTCAAGTTAGACCAGCAAAGTATTAACCAAAAACATTTTTCAGGTTATTGTAGGATTTAAAATTCAAAAAGAAAAAGGGGTATTGCTTTAAAAAAAAGAAGAAAAAAAAAGAAAATCCACATAAGAAACGCATTCACATGTACAAGCAAGAATATAAAATACCACATGCAATCACTTCGAAAATTCCAACTGTTTAAGGCATCTTTTAAAGTCAGAGATTTAACGATAAAATATACATCAAAAGAAAGATTTGAATACATTTTATTTAAAGAGAGCCGCCAGTTCATGCATCATGTTAAGCAGGATCAATGAGAAACAACACACAAGAAATGAAATGACGGTCTTAATAATCCTAAAAAACACACAATTTCAATACATTAAAATTTAAACAGCCATAGGCCTTTCTGCTCCTTTCAGGTCAAAATTATGTCTGGTAACATTCTTCCTAATTGTAAGCACCGGCCTTTATGAGCATTGTGCAAATTTGTCGTAAATATAAAACATGACTTAATTAAATTTTCTGCCATCTTATGTAACCCACATTTACAACCTTTTGTTTCTTTGCAGGAATACTAACAGCAAATTAAAGTGAGATTTTGTGTTGTTGTTGTTAGCGATGGACTTGGATGAAATTGAAAAAGAAAAAGGTCGAGGTAAATCAGGCTCACACGCAAGCATGCACACGCACGCACAAACACACTCACACACATACTTTCATAATGTTTTTGTTAAAAGAAAGTGTATGCATGTGCTTAATTCATCTATCTAAAGTGCTGATTTCAGGTTAATATACAAAAAGGTGCTGTAGTGTAGACACTGTATTTTTCTAGTACAGTAATATCAAAACTGACTAATATCTTCTGAATAAAGTGCAGTGAGTGCTATTTACAAACATCAAACACATATCAACTACAGCATAGTTGATGGTTCCATTCCTTTTTTTCTTTTTTCTTTCACGACATTTCTCCTTTTACTTTGTGTTGAAAGTTTGTCATGCAAAAGCTTTCTGATGAACCATGCCAATGGCATCTTTTTGTTTCTGAGAAAACACTGCCGTTGTAAAGAACTGGTCTAACACAACTAAGCATTACACATCGTTGAAAACATCACATTTTTGTGTGTTGTATTTAAGAATTTTTACTCATTAGAGTTGAGTAAAATGCAAATGAAAAAAGCGCCCTTCTTGTTTTTTGTGTGGTTTGTTTTATAACAATAACGGACCAAATTAATTTAATTCAAACTCACAGACAGTTTACAGTGTAAACATGCTTAGATATACCAAATTTTGATTGTGTTGTTTAGATGAACATGGCAAAATGCTGTAAATGAAGTGAAAAGGCACATCTTTGGGGATGAATGTTTAGTTTAAAAAATAAATAAAACGATGTTCAGAGATTGGAAAAAAAATTGTCTGCTAAACCAGACTTTGACTGCAACTGAGTCGAACTAGGAAATGACAACACAGATCTTGAATGCAAAGGAAGTAAAGGAAGTAAAGGAAGTACAATCGCATGATGCCAATGTTCATGTGCTTGTGTCGGGCGCATGAACTGCACACACATGTGTCAAACTGTACCTTTCTGTGACTGACCTCATCTACTTATAAATGGCAGCGAAAGACAAAGGACTGAACTCAGCTACCACAAAAACTTTGGGAATCCACAAAAAGCCAGGGTCGCGCACTAAAGAGTATTTGAACTATAGTTTCTAGTTCGAATATACTTTTTGGACGTCAAAAGTTGTTATCGATGTCAGTCATGCGACATGTCACAAGTACATTACGTCACAAATAAACTAATTCACAATTTCATTTTGGGTCCAACTTTGCCGTATGAGGCCACACCAAACCCAGCGCTTCAAACAAAAATAATCTTTTAATTTCCGCTTCAGATGAGTTGGAGATGAACAAGATATAGACAAAAATAGGTGAGAAAACCATTTTCTTCAAACTACATTAGTTTTTTGTTTGATTTGTTTTTATTGCACTTTGTGAAATCCTGCAGTTATTTCATTTTTATTACATACATTAGTCAACAAAAGCATATTTTCGCTGGGAATCGATTTGAAGCGATTTTTTTCAGCGACCAGAGCCTGCCTGTCTACATCTCCTTTAAGAGAGTTAGCAAGCATTGTCAATTCAGCAGGGTTTTTGCCCCAAGTAAGCTATTGCCAAAGAACCCAGAAACAAACCCCTTCCTCATTTTTGTGGATACTAGCTAGTAGAAGTTGGCCCAGGCTATGCTAAATAAAAAAAAGCAAGAAAAAAAAAGCAGACTAAAACATGCTGCATTCTTCGAGTACAAGAGGTGGCCATAGAAAAACCCTGAACTGTTTAGAAAAGAGTGACGCATTTCTATGGCAGACTGCTTTGCCAATAAAGAGTTACTTACCTTCGATTGGTTTAACTGGAGGAGTTTGCACTTCGTCTGTAAACCAAATGGGTGGTTTGCAAAGGGGAAAAATTGGGGATAAGCCGTTTTTGGGGTTTAAAACAGTAAATTATGTTCAAGCTTTATTCCGATTTGTGATGAAGAGTAATGTGTGAAAGTTAAAAACCAGATCATATGAAATCACAAAATAGTGAGATATGGGGTGGGTGGGGGGGCTGCTAAGTTACAGATAAGACAACTCTTTGTTTTCGAGCCACCACACTGTAAGAGCTTTGAAGTTTAATGAATCTTACCTTACATAACTTAGCTGCAGATCCTGGCTAGTCTCTGTGCAGGCTTAAGTCAGGTTTCAACATATTAATTATTTGATACAAAGTAGTTGACTGGTCTTCGTTTTTGCTTAAAGTTATATTCCATGTCAAAAATTCATTTCATCTTAATCTGTCTGGTTTGTTTTTGAGAGAGAGAGAGAGAGAGAGAGAGAGAGAGAGAGAGAGAGAGAGAGAGAGAGAGAGAGAGACAGACAGACACCGACAGACAGAGAGAGAGAGAGAGACTTGCGTCTGAAAATAATTGCTAACAGCTCCCTTGAGTGCCCACAGGTACATAATAATAAAATATATGAAATTATGATTGGATAATTCACCAAAAAGGCAAACAAATTTAAAATCAAAGCACACCCACCAAGACAAACAACTTAAAACCAGAAAACAGCCAAAATTGAAACCTGGTAGGTTTGATATTATATAGTTTGCATCCCATCCAAAAAATAGTCTCCATTTGCTTTGAGACAAGTCAATTCATTAAAAAAAATCATTAAAAAACCACACAACAACAAACATGCCATAACATCAAGCAAACGCAAGCAAACCGTAACAAAAGTTAGGGAAAAAAATAAACCAGCTTTAGCTTTTCAAATATATCAAACCCTTATGAAACCATAACAAACATAACCTAGCATTAAAAAAAAGCATGCTATGAGAGAGAGAGAGAGAGAGAGGGGGGAGGGATGGAGAGACAGACAGAGACAGACAGACAGACAGACAGGAAGAAAATGAGAAAGAGAGAACATAGGGACAGAAAGACAGATTGAAAAAACAAAACACCAAGCACATTAAAGGAAAACAAAAATCCCCATTCTGGAAGAAAATTGCACCAATGCTATAAAGGAACACAAAATCATTTGTTATAATTACCTTGATTATATCGCTTGTTGCCTTTAGCATTACAGAAGAAAAAAAACATCCAAGGGTAATGATATATAATAATATCCATTATTATTGTTATTATTATTATTATTATTATTATTATTATTATTAAAGGTGTCAGTTTGTGCATGGGTAGATTATTATATGCGACCTAGCAGCATGAAAGGGACACTAAGTGTCAAACTGACCATTCCAACAAAAATTATACACTTGAAAAGTTCGGACAATTATCTTTCTAACTATACAAGAACCATTCTTGTATTGTTTGCCATTCCAGAGTTATGAGCAATCAAAGTTAGTAGGGTGAGCATCAGCCTTTTTGAGAAAACCCAGTCTAGCCTAAAGCTGAAGAAAATGCACTTACCTACTCGTTTTTAAGCACTTATAAGACCATTTAGAGACCATAAAAACCCTCTCAAGCCTTCAGATGCCAAATGCGACCGATTTTTTATTATCACTGGCACCTGTATGCGCCGATTGCGACCGCTGAACGCCAGGCCTAGTACTTTCACTTTCACTTTTGCCCTACCCACAATGCAATATATATACTAAGTTAGTTCTTCCTGTACCTGAGTCTCGCTGGTCCATTTTTGGTTTTTACAGCAAGGGAAAGCACCCACTAGTCTTTTTGAACAGATTTTTCAAAGTGACGCCCAATTTTTTTTCACTCCCACGTGACATGAGCAGTAATGACCCTGTGCGATGTTTGGAGTGCCATTACGGATTTTTTCTTCTAATTCATGGTTTGTTGTGTGACATTGTGTTAGCTTTCGAATGAAAATATCATCATTGCTATTCAATATGCATCTTTCAGAAATTAAAGGTGGGTGATTTTTTAAAATAAAAGATTCGGTGTGACGTTCGGAGTTACTCCCCTTCACTCGATACTCAGGATCGATTCTCGGTTCGATTGATCAGGCTTGAGAGGGTTAAAGATTATCCTTTACAAATGTAAAAGATAAGATATCAGAGAACATAAAAATACCTTTAACTCAAAATTGACAAACAATTATATTTTTGACTTTGCAAGCCTGTTGTGAGAAACTAGTCCAGCGACTTAATGTCCCTTTCGTGGTGCTGGGTCACATATATACAGATAGAAAGTGAATAAAGTATTATGAAAATATTATAGCTGCTATTGAAAAACTAATCAGAATCCTTAGATTACACATTTTTGTGCTGTTAATAAACCTATGACGCAAGTTAAACAATAATGTTAATTGTAAAAATACAAATTTATAAACATTAACACAGACACAAAGATATACAGAGTGATGTGCACACTCATTTACAAGCACAAGGATCACAGATTTATATGTGGCTATGTCTATCTTTTAACTCATTTATTATTTACCCCCCCCCCCCCCCCCCCCCCCCCCCCCGTTTTCTATCTTCTTTAAGGTCTGTGTACACGTTAACATTATTCACGAGGTAGTTCTATTTCCCTATGGCAACACAGTGATAGCCCACTCTTAATATGACTTACAGCTCACTGTGTTGCCATGGGGAAATAGAAGTATCATGTGAATATCACGCCTTATAGTCCGTAAAAACAGTATTTTTTGTGTTTTTACAACTTAAGAATTATTGTTACTTCGCTTCTTTTCCCCATCTTCGCCTGTTTGTGTTAATGTGCTAGCATTGTGATGTTTGTTTTTTGTAGTTCAGTTATACAGTGGAACCTCCCTTATAAGACCTCCCATTATAAGACTCCCTCCCATATAAGACCTACTTTTCTGAGACATTACCCTTCTTTGGTGAGTATTAAAATTACCTCATTTTGGATGATTTTTGAAGGTCTTATAAGGGAGGTTCCACTGTACAACTTAACACTATTGTGACTGACGCTGCCTCTGCCTATTCTCCGTGCAGACCCAGCCCTGCCGTGACCCTCTTTATAGAAATTGGGTGGTTGTAAACAAACGCGTCTTACGAAGCTGAATGATGTCCCTTTGCAACCAAATTTTGCATACTTACTGAAAAAAGGCTGCCGAATTCGTCTGTGTATTTTTTAAGTTGATAGGAATAACGTTTTTTACATGCCAACTTGAAAAATGGGGAAAAACGGGGAAAAACGCCACCCCCTGCCGCCACCCCTACCACGACCAACACTCTCAGTCTCTTGACTTGTACTAGTACTACTAGACACACTAGCTTCGTTTTCATGCTCCTCCTTGCTACTTTCATCACTTTCTTAGTCAGAAAACGAGTATTTTGGATTGTTATCATCAGGTTCATCCAAATCCAGAATGTGGAGAATCTCCTCTCTCGTTAGACCACGATGGTTTGGCATTTTCGTTTGTAATTGGCGTCAAATCGGCTATTGAACACAAAGAAATGGAAGAAAACGGAAGTGAGCTTAAAGGGAAACTACTCGTGAAAGTAAGGAAAACTGTGGTCGAGTTTTGCATGAGTTTTCTACCTTATACCGTTGGGCGACTTTAAACACGGCCCGGCAGTGCGTGATGTTCAAGGGCCGCGACTCCAAACGCGGCCCGCCATCAATGTGCTAAGAATGATATAAGACAAAAACGCGCCACAGCATCCATACCACCCGCTGACTGCGCAACAAGACGCCCCAACACTACTTACTCATGCCGATGCCCACAAACTCCACCTCCTGCCGTTTGGATCGCCCGATGCAGAAGTTCTTGTCGGCCAGGAAGGCGATGATGATGAGGAGGGGGAAGAAGAGGAGGGTGAGGATGGCCTCCCAGAGCTCCACCACATTGGGAGAGGAGACCAGCAGCACGATGGCCAGCCACACGTAGGCGAAGATCCCTGGGGGTGGGGAGAAAAAGAGAAACAAAAGTAGAAAATTCACTGAGTGTAAAATGGTTCCCGCCGTGGGGATATCCGATACCAGGGGGGTGTCTTCCATACATATAGTTCCCCCACCTTCTGAAAGTTCTGTGCTTGTAACTTCCTCTAATCTGTCTCTGTCTTTGACTCTGCCTTTTTCCTTGCTTTGTGTCATCTACTAGGTGCGGTGGGTGGGTGATGGGGGGGGGGGGGGGGAGACCAAAATGCTCTGATGAATGTAAATGATAAAACAATCAGATCTTTGTCCTCATATTCTCCATAATATAAAAAAAAAGAAGATAATTGAAATAACTCTTATTTGGGGGTGAAAAGGCTTTTTTGATCACCTTTCTTCTATACTGAACTTGTCTTCCCTTACTGGTAAAAACTGTGGTGTCATCATACAATTAAGTGAAGAAAAATGAAAAGCAGTAAGAAAGAAAGAAAAAAAAGCATGTGCTATTATATATATACAAAGAAAACATTTGGAAGCTAAAAGACAAACCCTAACATCGAGTGGGATGTTGTTTCGGATAATGACATAAATTTCATTGAAATCTGACTGTTCAAATACATGTTCAAAGACAAACCACTTAACTACAACAAAATCCATACTTTTTTTTACTAATAATTTTTTTTTCATAGCATTTTACGATCATAACAAACAAACACAAGATGCTGTTTAACATCCTATTAACAAATGTAAATATAGAAATTTGATATTCTTTAGGTTTCTGATATTAACTCAATTAAATGACGTTGTTGTGTCCCTCAGATCGCATTGTTTTAGGTCATTTTCTAAAAATCGCCCAAAATCAAATGCACATCATTCAAACATGCAACATGTACCGAGTAACAGATAAATCAGTACATTTTTGAAGACTTCTTACTTTGAACGAGTGAGCTGCATATATTTCACGATGTAAATAATCTGATGAAATGCGCTTCGTAAGGAAAACAAAAACTTTTCCACTCGATGGGCTGACTACTTTGTTATGACCTTGATCTAGTATATCAAGACCACTCAAGTTTTGATAGACTTGATTTAGTATATAAATAAAAAAGGATTGTAAAAAGCATAATACAAACAATAAACATAAACATTTCTTTATTTAATATTAGAATGAAGTGAACTATGTGGTCGCTGCCATATTGAATGAAGCAAATTTGAAAATGATAAGTAGTTCAATTTCAAGAAGCAAAAAAACGAAAATAGGAGACACCAGAAACGGTCTAAGGGAAGCAACTCAGGATTAATTAAAAAAAAACCCGAGTTGTTTCCCTTTCATTGGTTTAACCGACATCCAAAACCACCAAAATCGATCGAAGAACTCCCTCCGACGTGGCTCCAAAGGATTGGAACAAAGTGTCGGAATGACGTCTCCGACATGATTCCATTGAGTTAACGAACAAACTATAAGAGAAAAAAAAAAGTTGGAAAGACTAAAATTAAAAACCATTATTATCTCCACAACAGAAACAAAAAAAACACGGTTCAGGTCGACTTGGCCGGCAAACGTACCGGTGAAAGCAGTGACGGCAAACACCTTGACGCTAGCGATGCGCCGGATCTGACCCTTGGGGATGGAGACGATGCAGATGGCGGAGATGACCAGCAGGTTGAAGGCCGCTGACCCCACGATGGTGCCGGGCCCAATCTCCCCGGCCACAAAGTTGTTGCCCACAATCTCGATGACCGACAGCAGGATCTCTGGTGCCGAGGTGCCAAGAGCCAGGAGGGACAGGTTGGCTACCGTGTCGTTCCATACCTGAAATGGGGGGAAAAAAAGGTTCCAGCTTCTTTTATGTGATGATGTTTTGCTACTTTAAAAAAAAAAAACATTTTGAAAAAAAAGAAAAGATGAATATATGCATAAGTCTTTGGATGGGGACTTAAAGCTAGTCTGACCCGTGCGCTTTACACACGTAAAAATCCCCACGGCAGTTGAAAGTCGGTAAGAGCAGGGAGAAATCCCGCTGCCTGGTATGGCCAAATTGATAGCTAGGTTTCCCAAGTCTGCCCCCCCCCCTCCTCACCCTGCCCCCCCCCCAAAAAAAAACACACCCCAAAAACAACATTGGGTAGGCGCTGCGCTTGCGGCGACGCGCTCTCCGGGGGAGAGCAGCCCGAATTTCACAGAGATAAATTTCTGTGACTTGAATATACAAAATACAAATACAAATACAAATGCAAGTTTATCTGTAAGCCTGTCAAACAACGAGAGCAATAATTTATCAATGCAAACACCTATATCCAAACACCACTATACAATTTGTCCATACTTCAAACTGCCAGTCTATCCACCCCGTTCCAACTGTCCGATGAGAGTACATAATTATAATCGATTAAAATACACATTCACATTCAAATACAACTATCCATACACATACACACAAAAATAACCATTACTCCCTAATGTCCTTGTCTTCATCTCCTTCACCCCTGTTGCTTTACCTCTCTCTATTCTTCTCTATTCTTCTCGTCACTCCTCCTGACGAGAGCGGTGCAACAGATGATTTTCTTACAGGAAAATGGAAAATCATGGGGATGCACTCACCCGCTGACCTTTACAATTTTAAGGGGTATTTTCAGGCCCAGTTTTAAAGGGTCAAAACGGGAACGTGAAAAAAATCGACTCCCACTTACCTTGATCTCCAGCTCGCGGTAGCCCTCGGGCATGGTGTTGTCGGGCATGCGGACGATGCGGGTCTTGCTGGTGATGCGTTCGATGGCGCACATGAAGGTGTCAGCCACGATGGCCACGGCCAGGAAGCACCACAGCAGGCCCAGCAGGTACAGGAAGCAGCGGGCCCCTGTCGACCACGTCGCCTCGCTGATCGCCGGCAGGAGGAGGCCATTGCTGCACGTGTAGTTGTACGGGTCGAAGTAGCGGTAGTAGTCGTCGGTGGCATTCCCGGGGTCCGTCGTGTTGTTCATGATGACTGGTGGGGAGTAGGTTCTCGGGAAAGAAGGATATGATGCTGTGTGAGTGGTCCTGTTGGTTTATCTGCGGAAAACGGAACAAAGAAACAGACTATGATGCCGTGTGTGAGTGGTCCTGTTGGTTTATCTGCGGAAAACGGAACAAAGAAACAGACTATGATGCCGTGTGTGAGTGGTCCTGTTGGTTTATCTGCGGAAAACGGAACAAAGAAACAGACTATGATGCCGTGTGTGAGTGGTCCTGTTGGTTTATCTGCGGAAAACGGAACAAAGAAACGGACTATGATGTGAGTGGTCCTGTTGGTTTATATGCGGAAAACGGAACAAAGAAACGGACTATGATGTGGTGGTCCTGTTGGTTTATCTGCGGAAAACGGAACAAAGAAACAGACTATGATGTTATTTGAGTGGTCCTGTTGGTTTATATGTGGAAAACGGAACAAAGAAACAGACTATGATGCTATGTGAGTGGTCCTGTTGGTTTATCTGCGGAAAACGGAACAAAGAAACAGACTATGATGCTATGTGAGTGGTCCTGTTGGTTTATCTGCGGAAAACGGAACAAAGAAACAGACTATATATGATGCTATGTGAGTGGTTCTGTTGGTTTATCTGCGGAAAACGGAACAAAGAAACAGACTATATATGATGCTATGTGAGTGGTCCTGTTGGTTTATCTGCGGAAAACGGAACAAAGAAACAGACTATATATGATGCTATGTGAGTGGTCCTGTTGGTTTATCTGCGGAAAACGGAACAAAGAAACAGACTATATATGATGCTGTGTGAGTGGTCCTGTTGGTTTATCTGCGGAAAACAGAACAAAGAAACAGACTATATATGATGCTGTGTGAGTGGTCCTGTTGGTTTATCTGCGGAAAACACAACAAAGAAACGGACTATATATGATGCTGTGTGAGTGGTCCTGTTGGTTTATCTGCGGAAAACAGAACAAAGAAACAGACTATATATGATGCTGTGTGAGTGGTCCTGTTGGTTTATCTGCGGAAAACGGAACAAAGAAACAGACTATATATGATGCTGTGTGAGTGGTCCTGTTGGTTTATCTGCGGAAAACGGAACAAAGAAACAGACTATGATGCTATGTGAGTGGTCCTGTTGGTTTATCTGCGGAAAACGGAACAAAGAAACAGACTATATATGATGCTGTGTGAGTGGTCCTGTTGGTTTATCTGCGGAAAACGGAACAAAGAAACAGACTATGATGCTGAGTGGTCCTGTTGGTTTATCTGCGGAAAACAGAACAAAGAAACAGACTATGATGCTATGTGAGTGGTCCTGTTGGTTTATCTGCGGAAAACGGAACAAAGAAACAGACTATGATGCTATGTGAGTGGTCCTGTTGGTTTATCTGCGGAAAACAGAACAAATAAACAGACTATGATGCTATGTGAGTGGTCCTGTTGGTTTATCTGCGGAAAACGGAACAAATAAACAGACTATATATGATGCTATGTGAGTGGTCCTGTTGGTTTATCTGCGGAAAACGGAACAAAGAAACAGAATGATGCTAGTTGGTTTATCTGCGGAAAACAGAACAAAGAAACAGATATATATGATGCTGTGTGAGTGGTCCTGTTGGTTTATCTGCGGAAAACGGAACAAAGAAACAGACTATATATGATGCTATGTGAGTGGTCCTGTTGGTTTATATGCGGAAAACGGAACAAAGAAACAGACTATGATGCTAATCTGCGGAAAACGGAACAAAGAAACAGACTATGATGCTGTGTGAGTGGTCCTGTTGGTTTATCTGCGGAAAACACAACAAAGAAACAGACTATATATGATGCTATGTGAGTGGTCCTGTTGGTTTATCTGCGGAAAACAGAACAAAGAAACAGACTATATATGATGCTATGTGAGTGGTCCTGTTGGTTTATCTGCGGAAAACGGAACAAAGAAACAGACTATGATGCTGTGTGAGTGGTCCTGTTGGTTTATAAACGAACGAAACAGACTGGCAAAAATCAAAGGGGCAAAAATAACAAACAGCGAATATAATGACCGAAAGATGGAATAATAAGGATCAGCTGGATTTAATAAATCTCTGAAACAGACTATTTCTGTTTGCTTATCTGCGGAAAACCTACATGATGTGGAAAAGAACAAGAGCTATGCTTGGTGTATCTGCGGAGTAAACGGACATAAAGGTGTGTGTGGAGGAGGGGTGTGGTCCTGTTGGTTTAAAAAACCCAACACAAATCAAAAACAAAAAACTGATGGGCAAGGTGGACAAGAAAAGACTATGATGTGCTGTATTATTGCGGAAAACACAACAAAGTAACTTTATAGCTCCTGTTGGTTTATTTGCGGAAAACGGCAAAGAAACTCTGTGAAATTCGGGTTGCTCCCACCTGGAGAGCGCGTGTTGGTTTATCTGCGGAAAACAACAAAGAAACCAGAGGTGCGTGGTCCACGGAAAACGGAACAAAGAAACAGACTATTTGATTTGTGAGTGGTCCTGTTGGTTTATGCGGATTATGATGTGTGTGAGTGGTCTGATCTGAGGAAGAAACAGACTATGATGCTGTGTGTGTGTTGTGTGTGTGCTGTGAGTGTGTTGGTTTATGTGCGGAAAACAGGAACAAAGAAACAGACTATGAAAACTGTTAGTGTTAAATATTGACCAAATGACCACTTTTTCGAGTGGTCCATCTGCGGAAAACGGAACAAAGAAACAGACTATGATGCTAAGTGCATGTTGGTTTATCTGCGGAAAACGGAACAAAGAAACAGACTATCAGTTTATCATTTCATCCGAAAGACAGTAAGGCCTAGAGAAAAGTGGTCCTGTTGGTTTATCTTGAGACCTGAAAAATCCCCTGTACCCAGATTCGGAAACTCAAAGAAACAGTTTACTATGACACTGAGGCGAACGCGACTACCACTGTTGGTTTATCCGGAAAACGGAAGCAAAGAATGAATCTGATTATAATAATGTTGTGAGTGGTCCTGTTGGTTTATCTGCGAGAACAAAGAAACAGACTATCTCCAGAGTGGTACCTGAGGAGAAGAAATGCAAAAAAGGAAAGACACTTTTTAATGGAAACACTGGAGCAACAGATTAATATATGCTATGTGAGTGGTCCTCGGTTTATGTGCGGAAAACGAACAAAGAAACAATATTGTACATGGACACACATGTATAACAAAAGCAAAGAAACACACATATACACACACCCATGTGCGCAGTGGTCCTGTTGGTTTATCACGGAAACACACACAACACATACTTACATACACACACACGCATGCACGCATACGCGTGCACACACATGCAAGTGGTCGCGGTGCGCACGCGCGCGCACGCACAACAATCTGCGGAAAACGGAACACAGACTATATATGATGCTATGTGAGTGGTCCTGTTGGTTTATCTGCGGAAAACAACAAAGAAACAGACTACACACACACGCACACACACGTATTGTCTGAATCACTTTTAGTGGAAGGAACGTTAAGCTGAAGAACAACAAAGACACACACACGTGCGCGCACACACACACCTGTTGCGCGCGCACGCACACACACACACATACACATCACAAACACAGACTACACACACACACAGAACAAACACACACATTGTCTGAATCACTTTTAGTGGAAGGACGTTAAACTGAACAACAACAACAACACACACACACAACACACAATACACACGCACCCCCCCCCCGGAAAACACCCCTACCCTCCACCCCCCCCCCCCCAGACTATATATGATGCTACACACACACACACAAGCTGGCAAAACGGATAAACAACAGTATGCAAACAACGGCAGGATAATTGGGAGGGGGGCAAAAAAACACCCTGTGAAGCTCATAATTCTTTGACCTCATCAATATAGTTAAAGGTGTGTTTTTGTAAAAAAACCCAACACAAATCAAAAACAAAAAACTGCCTTGAATTGGGTTGGCTTTCAGACTTGACACTTGATGTGACACATGCACAATCGTTATTAGTACACCCACATTATACAGCATGCCAATGTTGAGTGCAGCAGTATGAGTAAGCCTTCATGTACACTCCATTGACACACCAACATCATTAATAATAATGAATCTCTCTTCTCTCCTCTCTCACTCTCTCTCTCCTCGATGTAAAAGAAGAATATAAATATTGTACATGGAACACATGTATAACCCCCCCCCCCATTCCTGTCCCCCCTCACCTGTAACTACCCCAAGCGTTTCTTTCTTTTTGTGTAACCCATTTGCCTTTTCACTTTTGTGGATGCGTTAGTTAACTTAGTTAACTTTGTTATTGAATGTTCTATTTGCCCCAGGGCTGGGTGGAAAAAAAACCCCTTGTATTTCTTATCTCATGTTTCCCTGGTTAAATAAACATTTCGTTTTGCCAATGTTGAGTGCAGCAACATGAGTAAGCTCTGTACTCTCTCTTCTCTCTCATCATTAAGAATCTCTCTCTCTCTCTCTCTCTCTCTCTCTCTCTCTCTCTCTCTCTCTCTCTCTGGTGGCTCTCTCTCATGCTCTCTCTGTCTGTCTTTCTGCCTGTCTATCTGTGTCGTTGCCCCCCCCATGCAGTGCCTATAAAGTTGATGAACCTAGATTACAGACGCCACATTGATTGAAGGCTAACATTTTGCTAAACACAGTGCATTCATACATGTACATGCTAGACAACTTCATTTTGCTGGGGTGGGGTGGGGTGGGGGGTGGGGGTGGTAAAATACATTTGGCAACCATTTTTATTATTGGTCATAAAATAATATTCAACATACAGAACAGAATCATGCGCTGATGCAGGAAATAATTAAAAAAAACCTGTTAAGGAATGGTTTGAAAAGCATCAACAAGGGTCGAAAACAGAAAATAAATTAACAAAGACAACAACAAAGAAGAGAGAGAGGGGGGGGGGGGAGACACAGATAGACAGGCAGAAAGACCGACAGAGAGCGTAAGAGAGCCACCAGAGAGAGAGAGAGAGAGAGAGAGAGAGAGAGAGAGAGAGAGAGAGAGAGAGAGAGAGAGAGAGAGAGAGAGAGGGGTGTGTTGTCAATAACACAGACAGACAGACAGAGAACATGAGAGAGCCACCAGAGAGAGAGAGAGAGAGAGAGAGAGAGAGAGGGGGACACACAAATAGACAGGCAGACATGAGTGAGAGAGCATGAGAGAGTGTGAGAGAGAGAGAGAGAGGGGGGGGGGGGGTGGCAGACAGACAGAGATATAGAGAAAGAAACAGACAGACCAGTAAAGAAGGCCGACACCCAGGCAGGCAAACAGACAAATCACAGACAGGCTGACACGCAAATAAGAAATACTGTACAGAGACGACACAAAGTTTATAGACAGACAGATTAACAAAGACCCCCAAATTAATGACTGCTGAGCCATGCATTGCCTGAGCCCCCCCCCCCCCCTCTCTCTCTCTCTCTCTCTCTCTCTCTCTCTCTCTAGTCTCTCTCTCTCTCATTGTGGAGTAAACACACGTATATGCACTGTGAAAAGGAGTTCGCCAGACACAGACAAAATCTCAGTAAGCACATTCTATTTACAAGTCTGCCACTAGAATGCCATTTTGGCTGCGTGCCACAGTTGCATAAAAACATAAACATATAAACATAAACACCAGTAAACAATGAGCGAGCTCTGAAATACGTAACAGGAATTCTCAGCCTCGTTCTTTCTGTCTCCTGTCTGTCTATTAATCCCGTTCCATCTGTCTATCTCTGTCTATCTAAAATGCCAGTCAAACAGTATAATGCAAGGTAGGCTAATAATAAAGTTGAACACAATTATTTATAAAGGGACACCCTGACGGATGAGATTTCTTGCAAGAAACACGTCCAGATCACCAGAAAGCCGCCCTTTACAGAGATCGCAACACTGACTTTGCTCTGGTTTCCTAGTAATCAAACCATCAGATTGGCGATTCCTCCGTGGCGGAGGTGCTGGAAGTCAGATTCTTTCAGTGAAAGACAAGCCTTGTCTTGTCTTTTCTAATGGCCGCCTGAGTCAGACCAAATCGTTTGCGCGAAATGTCCACAATACAAGCCTTTTTTAAATTTTTATGTTTTTAGCTATTTTATACAGTTTACCAAAAGGAGTTTCGTTCACAAGAAAGAAAATAACTCCAATATTTTTTTTACTGCACTACAAAGAAGAAAAAGCTTCAACCACTCTTGAGTGGCCTCCACCCACCCCGTCCAAAATGGCTTCTATCTCAGGCAACTCCGCCAACCAAGGAGGAATCGCCGTTCTGACGGTTTGATTTCCACGAAACCAGAGCAAAGCGAGTGTTCCGATACTTGAAAAGGCTGTTTTTCTGATGATCCCGACGTGTTTCTTGCAAAAAAACCTCTTCCGTCAGGGTGTCCCTTTAAACCAACGACGGCACGCAGCTTACTTTCTCCATTTTCCTAGTTACTACAGTCAGGGCCGGACCTAAGTTTTTAGGTGCGAAACGGCAAGACCCCTAGGGGGGTCGGGGGGCACGCTCCCCCGGAACATTTTAAATCCGAGAAGCAAAATAGCGCAATCTGGGCATGAAATAAATGACTAATAACATTACTGTTCATACCCCCTATTGAAACATGTTTTGAACCATTAAGTACCTATCAACTGGCGGTGCCGAGTGCTAGGTATAGGGGAAGACGGGGTAAAAAGCGCATGGGCGGGTAAGAAGCCCACCCCAATTATCTCATG
>CM065680.1:62764813-62774813 GCA_017654935.2 Phymorhynchus buccinoides
AAGCCACAAAAACCTATAACTCACTTTGTCGGTCTGTCGGTCTGTTGGTCTTACGGTCCATGTCGGTTTTTAAATTGTCGCACATATTGTAAAAGAGAAAGAAAAGCGTGCCACAAACGATTGCGAATCCGCGCTTGTTTTGTTTTTTTATTCATCGTAGTATTGGAGCTCTAACTTAATTCATTCAAAACAGTACCATGCCAACTCAACAGTCGGATGTCAGGGATACAGTCTTTGGCAACATCTCATGTTAGTAGCCGTCTACCACCACCCCCCTATAACCCCCTTTGTCCCTCACTTCTCTGTGGTCTGTCGGTCGGTCGGTGCAAAATTGTCCAGCCTTGTCTGTTTTTCGAATGAAAGTCGTGCCACAAACCCTTGCGAATCCGCGCTGGAACAGGTATTCATCGTGGGTATTGGAGCTAGGGGAAGATTCATTAAAAACAGCATGGGCGGGTAAGAAGCCCAACCAATTATCTCATGAAATGGATGCAAAGGGATCAGTCTTTGGCCCATGAGTTAGAGCGTTAACCACCCCCATTCGTCTCATGGGCACCCCCCCACCACCTGACTTCTCTTTTCATTCGGTTTTGCATGAGATAATTGGGAATGGGCTTCTTACCCGCCCGATGCGCTTTTACACCCGTCTTCCCCTATCTTTAAAGATGGTGGGACGATCCTGGAGGCACTGCAATACCAGGAGAGTCCTGACGATTATGAATAATCACGATGATAAGACTTACTGGTCCCCATTCTCCTGCCTTTAAAAAAAAAAAAAAAAATCTTCGAAATGATATATCTCCTTTGAGCTCCTCCGAAATCGGAATGTGTCGGCTGTACGCAGCGGGGAGACCAGTGAAAACTGAAAATCGAACACATACGTACCTTACCCACTATGGCCATATGGCCTGGGAACACAGAAGAGAAGAAGAAAAAGTCTGCTTCTTTCAGTTTTATGAAAATAATCCAAGGCTGATCCTAGCCCTATATCCATCTCTCCAGAATCAGTGGCAGAATGTTGCTTCTTTTTTTTAATAGCAAGAAGGAGAATAATATGGTCAAAATGTTTGGATGTGGTAGGTTCTATGTGCGTGCAGAGAATTACTTTTCATAGTCGAGGCTTTCACGTTTACCCCAAAAAAGAAAAAAGATTTATATCTAACTGAGCTGATAAAATGAGTCATTCTGGTCGGTTTTGACAGTATTTTTTTAAAATTAACTTTATGCATATAAAATGAACCCCCATCACAGAAAATGTTCATGTTAGTTATTGAGATGACGCATTACAGTCGACCGCTGAAAGAGATTCCAGGGATAATCCCAACAGCCGAAGCACTTGAACACTATGGTACAAACGCCAGGGGTGAGAACATTACGTGTTTGACCGATTTTGAGTACCCCGCCACGTGCGCAGCCACACTCCGAAGCGCATGGGCGGGTAAGAAGACATAACAATGATATGAAATAAAGAAAATGTGCCAAATTTGACCATGAGAACAATGCTGGACCATAACGCTGTCTCAATATATGATGACGTAGGCTTACAAGACAAGGAAAAAACAACCACCCAGCAATGCACAAAACAATGCATGCACGAAAAGCGAAAATCATCGAGAACGCCATATGAAACTTATATGATGACGTAGGCATACACGCACGCACGCACGCACGCAATGCACGCACGCACACGCACACACACATACACACACACACACACACACACACACACAACACACACAGTCTCACCC
The DNA here is from genome assembly GCA_017654935.2 of Phymorhynchus buccinoides. Taxonomy (NCBI): domain Eukaryota; kingdom Metazoa; phylum Mollusca; class Gastropoda; order Neogastropoda; family Raphitomidae; genus Phymorhynchus; species Phymorhynchus buccinoides. The sequence continues at coordinate 62,766,562 of CM065680.1, forward strand.
TCTCTCTCTCTCTCGCTCTTCTGTGCACTGCACACCCACTGAAATATATACGCATGCTATGATCTCTCTCTCTCTCTCTCTCTCTCTCTCTCTCTCTCTCTCTCTCTCTCTCTCTCTCTCTCTCTCTCTTCTGTGCACTGCACACCCACTGAAATATATACGCATGCCATGATCTCTCTCTCTCTCTCTCTCTCTCTCTCTCTCTCTCTCTCTCTCTGAAATATATACGCATGCCATGATCTCTCTCTCTCTCTCTCTCTCTCTCTCGCTCTTCTCTGTGCACTGCACACCCACTGAAATATATACGCATGCCATGATCTCTCTCTCTCTCTCTCTCTCTCTCTCTCTCTCTCTCTCTCTCTCTCTCTCTCTTCCCACTGAAATCTGTGCACTGCACACCCACTGAAATATATACGCATGCCATGATCTCTCTCTCTCTCTCTCTCTCTCTCTCTCTCTCTCTCTCTCTCTCTCGCTCTTCTGTGCACTGCACACCCACTGAAATATATACGCATGCCTCTCTGATCTCTCTCTCTCTCTCTCTCTCTCTCTCTCTCTCTCTCTCTCTCTCCTCTCTCTCTCTCTCTCTCTCTCTCTCTCTCTCTCTCTCTCTCTCTCTCTCTCTCTCTCTCTCTCTCTCTCTCTTCTGTGCACTGCACACCCACTGAAATATATACGCATGCCATGATCTCTCTCTCTCTCTCTCTCTCTCTCTCTCTCTCTCTCTCTCTCTCTCTCTCTCATCTCTCTCTCTCTCTCTCTCTCACATTGTCTGTCTGTCTGCCTGCCAGTCTCCCCCCCCCCCCCATCCACGTCTCTCTCTCTCTCTCTCTCTCTCTCTCTCTCTCTCTCTCTCTCTCTCTCTCTCTCTCTCTCTCCCTCTCCCCCTCCCCCCCTCCCCTCTCTCTCTCTCTCTCTCTCTCTCTCTCTTGAGGTTTACTATTAATTAATAACCACTCTGAACAGTATAATTATTAACCGAGCACGCTGCAAGACACCGCCTGCCATTAAAAAACAACCTCTCACACATAGGCCGTCATAAGGAAAGGAAGCAGAAAAGCACAAAACAATATAGGCAATAAAGGGATGAGGCTGCAAAGTGTGATGGTAGGCCTAGGGGGCATCATGCGGGCAAAAACTTGAAACAGTGCAAGCGCCTGTTTAGTTGACAAATCGTTATTTTCTCACAACATTACCCGCACAGAGGCCGCTAGCCACTCTATTTCAAGCCAGGGGTTTCGTTTCACAAGAGGGAACGCTCGTAGCTGTTAGCCCAATTTGGCAAAAAACAACGGTCATCAGAAACACCTTCGTTTGCCGATAGTTCGCGAACGTTAGCGCTCGCTAGTTGCTTGCTTGATGGTTAGTTTTACGTCCACTTAGGCGTTTCCTCTTAGTTAGCGCTCATGTTCGAAGGGTATATACAATAGCGGCGAACTATTAGTTGAATCATGGGAAATACCATTACTTCCGGCTTTTAAAAAAAAAAATCGCGTGAACGTGACTTTTACTTTCAAAATGGAAGACTAAGTCAACAAACTGATCACAGACAAGTAGGTGAAGACGGGGTAAAAAGCCCATGGGCGGGTAAGAAGCCCATGCCAATTATCTCATGAAATAAAGAATATTTTAGTCAAATCTGCCCATGAGACGAATGCTAAACATTAACACTCGTCTCATGGGCAAAATGTGACATGAAATTGTCTTTCTTTCATGAGATAATTGGCATGGGCGTCTTACCCGCCCATGGGCTTTTTACCCCGTCTTACCCTAGTTGAATCATGGAAAACACCATTACTTCAGGCTATGAACGTTACTTTTACTTTCAAAATGGAAGACTAAGTCAACAAACTTATCGCCGGCTATCATCATGGAAATAAAATACGGGATGATTTTAGCAAATTAAACAAACGCAAGTGTTTTTGAGTGCCCTTTTTTTTTTTTCTCATCATGTTAGATGGCATAATATAGTGCAAATTTAATTTTCTGCACACAAAATAGATAGTGAATGAAATCGAAATCTTTGTACAAACTGACATAGTGTGGTTTATCTCCCTTTTGATAGCAACTCTTTTCTCTCTCCCGAAAGTGAAGAGTAAGCTTAATGAAAGAGTTATCTGACCATAGCTAACGTGTTTCGTAGACCCCTTTTGGCGTAACAGCTATTCGCGTGAAGAGCGACCCCTAATGAAACTCCCTCCAGGTGAAAATCCACCAAATTTTATACAACTGAGGAATGTCATAAAATTGCAAGCGCTTGGAAACAGAGGGGCGTGGCACGCCTACTAGATGGCGTGTGGTGGCGTGGGAATGGGGAGATGGGAGAGGGGGGGTAGGGGGGTTGGGCAGGCGGTTTGAGAGGGGATAGAAGAGCCCACTTGTGGTCATTCCAGTTGTTTTCCGAACGACTTGCTGGCCAGTCATAGGTCCGCTGGTTCTGGACAATGGGCAAGCGATCCTAACCCCTCCTTCTCGATCTCCCTCTCCTCCTCCTCCCCGAGTTCTACACACCTGAACCAGTTAATGCTGCTGCTTGCTGGGTTGTAACTCTGTTTGTTACGTGACCCGATTAACCGACAAAAAGAAAAGTCCAGCGTGATGAAGGCCTGGTGTATTCATCAATCATCTGATTCACTCAAGCGACACTGATGTACATACCAACATGCACGGCAGCCCAAGCAAGCGGCTGCTGCAAGCAAGCAACACAATTCGTGCATTCCATTTTTATTTTGATAGCCTAGCTCTCGTCTCCTTCTTTAGTCCTATATATATTACAACCCTTTCATTGCCACTGTCGCCTCTTGGCACCACCATGATTTAACACCCATGAGGGTCTGGTATCCAGTGACCTTATGTTCTTCATTTTGGGAGGTAAGGATAGGCCCGATTTTATGCAGTTCACAGAGGAAACTGTATCATTGCAGACAAAATCTGTTCTCTACCCGGGTAAGTTTAATGGTAAATTTAGGCTGAGGAATGGCTAGCATTGAAAGGGTTTTAAATGTCATGCGCGTTTGAGCGTCGAACTATATTAAAAGATAACTTCCGGCTTAGCATGATCGATCGATTTGCTTGCGCTGACGAGCGATCCACCGATGGTGCTAATATCGATCGATATTTGCGCCACAGTGGATATCAAAAATAGAGCTTATCAACGTATTCAAATTGTTTTTTTAATGATCATCGATGATGATGACAGCTTTGGTTTTGCACTTTCGTGGCTTAAAAAATATTTTCAAAATTAAAATATTTAAAAAAAAAAATGCCGAAACGTGTTGTTGGTTAGACTATGCAAACAGCAACTGCGTGTGATTGTACTGTCGACAGCCAACTTCATTCTGCTGACGTTTTTTGCTACGTTTTCTTGGTTTCAGGAATTTCTAACACGCATAAAGCCCATAGCATAAATATGGCTGCTGTTGGTATAGTTTCAACTTTTACAAAAAATGTTTTTTCTTTTTTTTTAAGCCACGAAAGTGTAAAAATAAAGTTGTCAAGTTGTCATAATGATCAATGATCATTGAAAAAAACAATTTGAATACGTTTATAAGCTCTATTTTTTATATCCACCGATGACGCTAATATCGATCGATATTTGCGCTGACGGTGGATCGCTCGACGGCGCAAGCAAATCGATCGATCATGCTAAGCCGCAAGTGGATATCTTTCGATATAGTTCATCGCTCAAACGCGCAGAACATAAACACTCACAATCAATCAATGGTCTAATCATTCCAGCGCGTCTTCTGAGGTCTCTTAAGTTGAAATTGTAAATTGTTAGTGAGACGACCATTGATTTTTTTTTACCACTAGAAATAGCGGGCCACGTAGGGGAAGACGGGGTAAAAAGCGCATGGGCGGGTAAGAAGCCCACCCCAATAATCTCATGAAATGAAGCAAATTTCAGTCTCATTTTGCCCATGAGACGAGCGTTAATATCTAGCATTCGTCTCATGGGCAAATTTGACTGAAATGTTCTTTATTTCATGAGATAATTGGGGTGGGCTTCTTACCCGCCCATGCGCTTTTTACCCCGTCTTCCCCTACACGAATAAATGTCAAAGTAAGCATGCATTTAGAAGACAGCACTGAATGAACTGATGCCCAATATTGATGATCATTATGCTACTTTAATTGATTGAATGCTAGACCAAGGATCAAGAGCATAATAGACATTTTGGTTCAGTTGTTACACACAGGCTCTTGCACCCTAAAATATTAAAGAGACCACGAGGAAGATCAGTTTGAAGCACGCACTCACACACTCACACGCAACACGTGTTCAGACATAGGCTGTACTTATACATGTATGCATGCACCTACACCGAAAGAGAGAGAGAGAGAGAGAGAGAGAGAGAGAGAGAGAGAGAGAGAGAGAGAGAGAGAGAGAGAGAGAGAGAGAGAGCATTGAATTAATTAATTAATTAAACAGAGAGAGAGAGAGAGAGAGAGAGAGAGAGAGAGAGAGAGAGAGAGAGAGAGAGAGAGAGAGAGAGAGAGAGAGAGAGAGAGAGCATCACGCATTGGCAAATTAAGACTTCAAAGCAAAACGTGAACTTACCTCGACATTTTACAAAGCAAGAAAAACGTAATGCCCTGAACCACGAAGTCCAAGAATCACAGAACAGAAAACCGCAAGTACGTTAGTTGGCTATCTTTCAAACAAAGAACAAGAAAAGCAAGCGGGGTTTCTTACTTCAACTATCACATCAATAGAAACAACTTACGCAAGCAGCCTGCCAACATGCGTGAAAAACGAAAAAAAAACCAGACCCCGTTTGCAAGCTGCAGCTTGTAGCCTAGCTTCTTTCTTCCTGCTTCCCTAGCACACACCCATTACTCTATCTGTGTTGTCGGCAGCTTTGTGATGGGAAAAGAATTTCTCTGCTTGATTTGATTTGCTGGCCCTGACCCTTTAGCCTCTCTACTCACTCACGCACACACGCACGCACGTACGCACGTAAGTACGCGCGCGCATGCACGCACACGAACCCCCCCCCCCCCCCACACACACACACACAGAGTAACATAACGCACGTTGCAAGCATACCAGACATAGCCAACCCACTCGTACAAACTGGATTTCCTGGAGTATTGGACAAGTTGTCGGCGGAAAATACAAACCACGAACACAAAATTATCCTAGTCGCCTGCAGTTGTCACAAACCAAACGCGACAACTGGCTAGATTTTCAATTGCACGGCACGAATCGTGTTAGGGGTCTAGGCCTATAATTAATATTCGTTTTTGATAAAAAAAAATATAAAAAAGGCAAGAAAAATGTAGTCTAAAAGCATAGCAGTTATTAGGCCTACCCACCTTGTTGTTGTGAAAATGTAGCGTGTCGGTGTGAAGTTGAGGACACGCCCCTCAAACCGCTAGGCTATTAGCCTCCAAGGCTTATGATTAGGCCTGCCAGGCTACCGGGACGTTCATTCCCCCACACCACCGTTTTCCCGATGATTCACACACTTCTACTTTGTTGGCATCTCCCGATCTGCCTTGCTCTACGGGCTGCACTGTATGAAGAGAGTGAGTGAGTGAGTGAGACCTGCATAGCCTAGACTAGCGTGGAATGCTGTCTGTGGTGGTGTTTTCCGTTTGTGTGGGTGGTGAGAGGCGTTGCAGCGCGATTTGTCACAATCGACATAATTATAGGGCCTATTCGTAATTGTTGCAATAATGCCTACTCTTGTACATCTATGCTACTAAAGGGCTATTTTGTAACCACGGTTTACCATCCAAATGAAAAACAAAATAAAAGCAAGACTCTCTCTCTCTCTCTCTCTCTCTCTCTCTCTCTCTCTCTCTCTCTCTCTCTCTCTCTCTCTCTCTCTCTCTCTCTCTCTCTCTCTCTCTCTCTCTCCCCCCCCCCCACACACACACACACACACACACACACACACACACACACACACACACACACACACACACACACACACACACACACACAAACAAGCTGGAACCCCCCCAAAAAAAACCTCCAAAACACTCCACAACAACAATAAAACAAACAAATTTAAAAAAACAAAACAAATTAATCCATTGATTGAAGAAGCAATTAAAGAAGAAAAACACATGAAACAAGTCAAGTCATATAAATATATTTATTTTACAAAAAGTGCAGCAGAGTGGCTAATTCGATTTGACTAATGATACACTCAACCACACAGGCAGATGAAAATGTCCGCTCTTTTCAAAAAGATATAGAGCAAAAAACGTGCAGCTTTAAAGACACACTGACGCAACACGATTAAGTCCCTTGGGTGTTTTTTTATTTATAGGCAACTGTGACCCACATACAAATGTACCCAACTTCAAACTGAGGCTGATCTTTAAAATGATGTTTCGTTTTCAATTCGGGGACATTCGCATGGGAGTCAAACCTGGTCAAAGCAAGATTTCTTACCAGCTATACGAGGTAAAGCACGTCTGAAACCCGTGATTTTGACACGTGACCTGGTGGGTCTTTAAAAACAAGCCAGCCCAGCGCAGGTCAGTAAAAACCCAACTTTACGGCTTCATTAGCGACGAGTTGTCAGCATTGCCTTGCGTACTGCCCTTCATATGATCAATCTGTTCTGGTATTGCAGTACCTCCAGGATCTACTCCGAACATTGAACGATGGTTGTGGTGGTTAGCGTCACATGATTGTGCTCTTTCGTCGGAGCCGAGCGGACGTTTAAACCCAGCTTTCACCCATTGCATTACTGGGGGGCAAAAGTATTCACTAGATGGGCATAGGTGAAGATGGGGTAAAAAAAAAAACCTCATGGGCGGGTAAGAAGCCCATGCCAATTATCTCATGAAATAAAGCAAATTTCAGTCACATTTTGTGAGTAAGAGTTTGTTTTGATCTCTAGCGATCAAGGTTTGGGAGGACGCTTGGTCCATCAAAGCCGTATATGGCGCGGCCCTGGCGTTGGAGGGCGTATGCCACATCCATGGAGCTCACCGTCCTCCTCTTGGAGTGCTCGGTGTAGGTGATGGCGTCACGCATCACCAACTCCAGGAAAACGGCCTTGAGACCCCTACGGGTCTCCTCGTAGAGATGAGCCCCGCGGTGCGTTTGACTCCACCACAACGTGCCAGGCGACGGATAGCGGGCTTGGTGATACACTGGATGGTGTCTCGAAGTATCCGTCTGTGACGCCGCTTCGAACCTCCCTTTCCCAGACCTTTCGCTCCTCGTCGTCCTCTGCCAGACATTTTTGCTTTGCGAGTCTCTCAGTTCGACGTCTGCAAGTAGATTGTTTAGCATTCGTCTCATGGGCAAATTTGACTGAAATTTGCTTTATTTCATGAGATAATTGGCATGGGATTCTTACCCGCCCATGGGCTTTTTACCCCCGTCTTCACCTATCCTTGGATTAGGAAGGAGATTCGGGTCAATTCGGAGTTTGGGACAAATTGGGATGCAACACGTGGTGGACTCTGTTTACCTGTCCGATCCTCCGACGTGAGTGTACAAGGCCAACGCCCTCCCCCCCCCCCCCCCCCCCCCCTTTTCTTCTGTACAGTATCTTCTGAGTGAATCTCTCATTGCAAATTGTTGTCTAACCAGTCGGCACTCACTGAGTTGGATTTTTCTTGTGTTTCTTTTCTTAGGCGTGGGGTGGCTCATTACCATTTATCATGATTCATTAAAGGCGAAAGGCCCACATTGTTTTGGGTGCTGATCCGCGTCTGATACTGTTGGGGTTTTTTTTAACTAAAGAAAACCATTGTAACGTTTCAACGGCAAAAAAAAAAAGACCTGGCCAGACCCCATCTCGGTGGCCCAGAATCTCTCTCTCTCTCTCTCTCTCTCTCTCTCTCTCTCTCTCTCTCTCTCTCTCTCTCTCTCTCTCTCTCTCTCTCTCTCTCTCTCTGTGTCTCTCTCTCTCCCTCCCCTCTCTCTCCCTCCCTCTCCCTCCCCCCCCCCCTCTCTCTCTCTCTCTCTCTCTCTCTCTCTCTCTCTCTCTCTCTCTCTCTCTCTCTCTCTCTCTCTCTCTCTCTCTCTCTCTCTCTCTCTCCGTGAGTGCATGCAGATTACCAGTCACCAGAAAAGCAGTTAATGAATCGTTTTATTTATTACAACATAAACCCAAGATTATATCCCAGACTGACAACCAAAGATATTCCAAACAATGTCACTTTAAAGGGGGAAAAAACCCAACAACCCCAAACCCCAAGCAAACAAACAAAAACTTTCTCAGCCATATTTTGGGTGGGTAGGCCTAAATCAGAAAGCCTAACCTCAGTAAAAAGGA
>CM065680.1:62779813-62784813 GCA_017654935.2 Phymorhynchus buccinoides
GCATGACGCATCTGCGCTCCTAATTGACAGGAAACTGTCTGAGCGATCGAAGAAGAAGAAGAAGAAGAAGAAGAAGAAGAAGAAGAAGAAGAAGAAGAAGAAGAAGAAGAAGAGCTACATCAGCTTCAGACACAATAATGGAGGTATGGCGCCATCGTTCAAAGATTTTAGCATCCCGAGCATATTATATGATGGCCTATGCATGAGTCATTACTTATCTCTTGATGGTGTACTTGCTATAATGGATAGCCTATATATATTTTGCATCCTTCATGTTTGTTGTTTATTGTTATCAATATTCATTTAACCCTTTCACCGCCAGCCATTTTTCAGCCAAAGATTGCCATTAAGTTTACCTGGGTAGAGAACAAAATCCATCTGCAGTATTGGGGATTCTTCTGTGACATATATAAAATAAGGTCTATCCTTACTTCCCAAAACTAAGACAATGAGGTCTTTGGATAATAGACCCCAATGTGATGCCTTTTAGTGACATAGGTGTTAAATCACTGTGGTGCAAAAATGCGACTTTGGCGGTGGAAGGGTTAAAGTAATGTTATTGTTTATGCTTCTTATAACGAGCCAGTCCATATCCTTTAGTGCTACGCCTAATGTCACAGAGGAGGAAAGAGGTATCTAGGCTAATGACTGCTATCGTTTGGACTAATACTCTTTCTGTAATAATCAAAGATAACACTAGTATGTAAATCTACTGTTTGTGTAGCCCTCCCTGTCAACTAATTTATGCCACCATGATTGCTCATTACCATACTGATCGTTGGTGCGTGAGCAAAACGTGGAATATAGGCCTACGATATTGGGCTAATAGGGGAAGACGGGGTAAAAAGCGCATGGGCGGGTAAGAAGCCCACCCCAATTATCTCATGAAATAAAGAAAATTTCAGTCAAATTTGCCCATAAGACGAATGCTAGACATGAACGCTCGTCTCATGGGCAACATGAGACTGAAATTTGCTTCATTTCAAGAGATAATTGGGGTGGGCTTCTTACCAGTCCATGCGCTTTTTACCCCGTCTTCCCCTATCATTTCTCGCCTGCATCATTGTCAAAGAGAACGGGGCTAGTCCGCCTACTTTTTCAGCTTTTCTTGTTATAAATGGCACGCTAACTGAAGTACAAGCTCCATTTGTAGACCAATTGTTAGGTAAATGTATGGACAACATAATTACGTATATAACAAATTCAGTTAAAGCACAAAAGGGTTTTCTGCAGCGCTGCTTGAAGTACACCCACCCCGACTTAGGCTTACTTGCCTAAGGCGGAGAGAGATAGAGAGAGAGAGAGAGAGAGAGAGAGAGAGAGAGAGAGAGAGAGAGAGAGAGAGAGAGAGAGAGAGAGAGAGAGAGAGAGAGAGAGAGAGAGACAGAGACAGAGACAGAGAGAGACAGAGAGACACAGAGAGACAGACAGACAGACAGACAGAGACAGTGATAGAAAGCAATGTGAACACCTAACATAATTATAGCCTACTTATGCTCTAACGAGATAACAGTCATATCTTTTTTCTTTTTTTTTTATAGAAAAGCTTGATTTTAAATATCACTAAAAGGAGTTCAGGCAAAAAGGAAGTGTAGGCTACCCAACGCTTTTCAAGGAGGCTATATAAACACATGGAGAAGTAAACGTATTCCCTTTTTATATTTATCTTCAATTAAATTATCCTTGCATACAGCACATACGAAGTAAGCTTACCATTAGCAGTAAAAGCTAGCTACTCGGTCAACCGTCACAAAGAAAACTTCTTCAGCCATAACGATCCGTCATGTCAGTGGGTTGGTTTTTCTTCTCAAAGATTAACCCATTGACTGCCACCAACGTATTACGTACTGACCTGATGACACCACTGATGATGTCATCAGATGAAGATGAATAACCCTGATGTGCTGGCGTTTGCTCTAACATAATCAAGAGAGTAATATCCCCAGACCATTTTCCCAGATTGGCTCTATCAGTTGTCTTTTTCATGTCATGATTTGCCCATTGGTTTTTTTCTTTAATTTTCTCTGGCAGTCAAGGGGTTAAAGAGGTGCATAACATTGTGACACATTGAGGCTTACATGTACGTAGCCAATTCAACAAAATGCATAATATTAAAGACCCGACAGAAACTCAACTCAACTCAAACAACTTTATTATCTCTAGTCTTAGAGATAAATTAAGAGCGGTGATATCTGTGATTGACACAGTTAAAACAAGACACATTATACTATATACATTAAAAACAAGATGTGCTTCAAAAACATAAATGACAATAATATAATAGGGGAAGACGGGGTAAAAAGCCTATGGGCGGGTAAGAAGCCCATGCCAATTATCTCATGAAATAAAGACAATTTCAGTCAAATTTGCCCATAAGACGAATGCTAAACATTAACACTCGTCTCATGGGCAAAATGTTACTAAAATTTGCTTTATTTCATGAGATGACTGGCATGGGCTTCTTACCCGCCCATGGGCTTTTTACCCCGTCTTACCCTACAGTTAAATAAAAACACACATGCTGATAATTATCACTTGAGAACAAAACAGCAGTGCTTAAAACAAAACATGTTGCCAATATTATAAACATTTTAAAACAAAGTACAGAAAATAATACTGTTTCAGATAAATCACTTTATTAATGATATAATTTTAAATACACAACACACACACACAAGGGATTTATTTTACATTAAAACACGCAAAACAATTGTATGTCATAGATATACTTTATGTTTCAGACAAAGTCACACATTATCATATTTGCAAGGTAACATATCCACATAATTCGTATAAATTATGGATACATGTTCACCTACTCAAAACAAACGCACACACAAACCAGCATAAATTATAGCAAATCCACAAAGAATGAACAAACACGTACACCCTTGCCTATTGAAAGGCACACACACCAAACACAACAGTGGCATGCATTTGACAGGTAAGTTCAAGGTTTGCTTTGAAGTCGTATTTGCCAATGCGTGATGCTCTCTCTCTCTCTCTCTCTCTCTCTCTCTCTCTCTCTCTCTCTCTCTCTCTCTCTCTCTCTCTCTCTCTCTCTCTCTCTCTCTCTCTCTCTCTCTCTCTCTCTCTCTCTCTCTCTCTCTCTCTCTCTCTCTCTCTCTCTCTCTCTCTCTCTCTCTCTCTCTCTCTCCCTCTCTCTCTCCCCTCTCCCCCCCCCCCTCTCTCTCTCTCTCTCTCTCTCTCTCTCTCTCTCTCTCTCTCTCTCTCTCTCTCTCTCTCTCTCTCTCTCTCTCTCTCTCCTGATTCTTTTAGTATGGTCACCCACTTTAAAGTGTGTACAATTACTTCTATAATATAATATAAAGAAGTTCTGTCACCACCACAGAAGAAGAAGAAGAAGAAGAAGAAGAAGAAGAAGAAGAAGAAGAAGAAGAAGAAGAAGAAGAAGAAGAAGAAGAAGAAGAAGAATGAAGACTTAGAACAAGAAGAGGAGGCCAGGAGGATGAAGAAGAAAGTGATGATGAATGAATGAATGCAAAAAAAGAAGAAGAAGAAGAAGAAGAAGAAGAGGAAGAGGAAGAAGAAGAAGAAGAAGAAGAAGAAGAAGAAGAAGAAGAAGAAGAAGAAGAAGAAGAAGAAGAATGAAGACTTAGAACAAGAAGAGGAGGCCAGGAGGATGAAGAAGAAAGTGATGATGAATGAATGAATGCAAAAAAAGAAGAAGAAGAAGAAGAAGAGGAAGAGGAAGAAGAAGAAGAAGAAGAAGAAGAGGAAGAGGAAGAGGAAGAAGAAGAAGAAGAAGAGGAAGAGGAAGAAGAAGAAGAGGAAGAGGAAGGAGAGGAAGGTGTCGAGAAGGAGGTCGAGGAGGAAGAGGAGCAAAAACTTGGCAACGAAGTCAGCAACAGCAGCAGCACCAACAACAATCCCGACAACGCCAGTAACACCAACAACGAACCAGAAGAAGAAATAGACGATTTTCGGGAGAGAAAAACCCAGGGGAGAGCACTTCGTGAAAACTAGAGTCACTTACCACCACTACTAGGTCAAATACCATAGCAACAATGAACAATGGCGTCGAAGCTTGGAACCGCAGGATGCGAGTCAGCGACTTGCAAACTTATTTTGTTGTTGTTGAAAAATGAGGGGTGGCTAGTGGCCACAAACTGGTAAAACTTGCAAAACGTGACGCATAAATATATAAATGACATCAATGTTAGTGCTGTATGTCTGCTCAAACACACGAAGCGAGAGCTTGGGATCTACCTGATGGTAGAGCAACTTCCCCTGTTTGACCGATTGAATTAGGCAAGATCACTGAATCCCACACGCCATGAAACGACTCCCCTTAATTATTTCCGAACAATTCCTATATTACTGATACACAGCACAATGTTTACCAAGGAGAACACTTAAATTACTAGTCTACTACTAGGGGAAGACGGGGTAAAAAGCGCATGGGCGGGTAAGAAGCCCACCCCAATTATCTCATGAAATAAAGAAAATTTCAGTCAAATTTGCCCATGAGACGAATGCTAGACATTAACGCTCGTCTCATGGGCAAAATGAGACTGAAATTTGCTTCATTTCATGAGATAATTGGGGTGGGCTTCTTACCCGCCCATGCGCTTTTTACCCCGTCTTCCCCTACGAGGACACTAAGTCATTCAAGAGTTATATGGTTTGGTTGTGCTTATGGAGGGAAGTGGAGGAGCGTATTTGATGAACATGCTATGATTTCATCTAATATAATATGCATCTCTCTACCCCCCCCCCCCTCTCACTCTCTGTATGTGCATGGACGCGTGCACGTGCGTGCATGAGCATAGGCCAACACGTGTATATACGTTGATGTACGTTTAAGTAGGTTTGATTTGCGGCACAGGCCTACATCATTGCGTGTGCATTCGTGAAAGAGGATTGAGTACAATGAACACACAGACAGGCAGGCAGACCGATAGACAGGTAATGACGGGGTAAAAAGCCCATGGGCGGCTAAGAAGCCCATGCCAATTATCTTATGAAATAAAGCAAAT
>CM065680.1:62787313-62789813 GCA_017654935.2 Phymorhynchus buccinoides
AAGAAGAAGATTGACTAAAGTACATGTACACGGTAGCCAATAGGCGATTTTCGGAAACAAAACTAGGGGAGAGCACTGCGTAGAAATTAGAGTTGATTACCTCGACTTACTCGGCCAAAACCATAGCAACCATGGCGGCATGGCGTGGAAGCTTGAAGCAGCAGGATGCGAGTCAGCGACTTGCAAACTTTTTTTTGGGTGAAAAAATGAGGGGCGGCCAGTATCCACAAACTGAGAGAACTTGCAAACTGACGTAAAAACATGACATCAAGTTTAGAACGACGCGCGGTGTTCTAAGTGATGTAAGTCTACTCAAACACACGAGGCGAGAGCTGGGGATCTACCTGAAGGTAGAGTAACAAACATTTATTTCTTAATAAAATGAGGGCCGGCCAGTATCCACAAACCGAGAGAACTTGCAAACTGTGACGTAAAAATATAAATTACATCAAGGTTAGAATGAAGCACGGTGTTCTAAGTGATGTAAGTCTACCCAAACACACGAGGCGAGAGCTGGGGATCTACCTGAAGGTAGAGTAACAAACATTTATTTCTTAATAAAATGAGGGCCGGCCAGTATCCACAAACCGAGAGAACTTGCAAACTGTGACGTAAAAATAATGACATCAAGGTTAGAATGAAGCACGGTGTTCTAAGTGATGTAAGTCTACCCAAACACACGAGGCGAGAGCTGGGGATCTACCTGAAGGTAGAGTAACAAACATTTATTTCTTAATAAAATGAGGGCCGGCCAGTATCCACAAACCGAGAGAACTTGCAAACTGTGACGTAAAAATATGACATCAAGGTTAGAATGAAGCACGGTGTTCTAAGTGATGTAAGTCTACCCAAACACACGAGGCGAGAGCTGGGGATCTACCTGAAGGTAGAGTAACTTCCCCTGTTTGACCGATTGACTTAGGCAAGATCACTCCCACACGCCATGGAATTACTACTCCCCTTAATTATTTCCGAACAATTGCCATTAAACTTTATTTTGTGAACGGGTTTTTACACGGTATGTGAATGATTAAGACTAAGGGCACTCCATTCCAACTTTTAGTTGATGTTTTTTTTTTCCTTTCTGTTGTAACCATCAACATTGTTAATAGCTGGATGATAAGCAAGAAATAAACTATAAATGCACACACACACACACACACACACATACGCATGCACGCACGCACGCACGCACGCACGCACGCACGCACGCACGCACGCACGCACGCACGCACGCACACACACACACACACACACACACACACACACACACACACACACACACACACACACACACACACACACACACACACACACACACACACACACACACACACACACACACACACACACACACACACACACACACATTTCGACAACTCGCAACTTAGTTGACTAACTAACTAACCCGAATTTTCCTTCTCCAAACCAGGCACTCGGGCAGGCCTCAAGTACCTCTTGAACGGACAAGACACCACACGATTCTATGCCACTGTATAAGAAAAAGAGATCTACAAAAAAAGAACAACAACCCGGCATGTAATACACTACATAGAGAGTGACAAGCTCATTTCTGTCAGTCGAAGAAAGTGACTACCTCATTTCTGTTTTATCTGCATGACTGATCTTCAATGTTGTGACGAGGCTTATCATTCTATGATTTTTAACTGATTGTCGCGATTCTCAAGTCATCTAATTTAACATAGGAAAGAGTATCTCATGTTGCACACTCGTAGGGGAAGACGGGGTAAAAAGCCCATGGGCAGGTAAGAAGCCCATGCCAATTATCTCATGAAAGGAAGAAAATTTCAGTTAAATTTTCCCTATGAGACGAGTGTTAATGCTTAGCGTTCGTTCGTCTCATGGGCAAATTTAACTGAAATTTGCTTCATTTCATGAGATAATTGGCATGGGCTTCTTACTCACCCATGGGCTTTTTACCCCGTCTTCCCCTAAGAGGAAGTAAGCCTATCTTATCTACAGATTAAAGAGCATAATTATCACGCTTGTTTGTCTCTCCGTGTATATGCATCTGTTGTTAATTAAAAACGCGTAGAGACCTCCAGAAGAATTTAGGAAGCAGATGAAGAAAAATGCTTCAGGGGCTTTGGAAATCTAAATTGGAAACACATTTTCATTGATTATACGTTACTGTTGTTACAGTCAAATATGGAAATCAGTCATTTAAGAAAAAAATGTTTAAATTGTTTAGACATTTCCGAAAAATTACTGCTTTGTTCGGTCATTTATTAGAACGTCTAGAAATTTTAGTAACAGCTAAACACAGATTCCAAGATCCTATTCCTTTTAAGAAAATAATTAGCTTGCGACAAGTGTGTGTGTGTGTGTGTGTGTGGGTGGGGGGTGGGGGGGGTGGGGGGGGGCTTCCTTTGTAGGGTACTTCAAATACATCTATTGGCTCGTCAGCTTTTTGCCACCTCGACAGCGCTACTGTCATTCATTGTTATGTCGGTATTTGTCCTCGAAGTTAATTTATACG
>CM065680.1:62794813-62802313 GCA_017654935.2 Phymorhynchus buccinoides
TGAGAATATTCTTTCAAATGAATACAACAATTGTTGGAGGTCGTCCGGGGACTTCTTGGGAGCCATATTGGGCATTTATTATGACGTGTTTTGCTATCATTGTTAACCCTTTCACCGCCAACGTCGCATTTTAGCACCACACAGTGATTTAACACCGATGTCACTAAAAGGCATCAAATTGGGGTCTATTATCCAAAGACCCTATTGTCTTAGTTTTGGGAAGTAAGGATCTATAGACCTTAATTTATATATGTCACCGAAGAATCCCCAATACTGCAGATGGATTTTTTTCTCTACACAGGTAATTTAATGGAGATTTTTGGCTTAAATATGACTGGCGGTGAAAGGGTTAATGTCTAATGTTACTTATTAATTTTACAGATTGTTTTCTTTAAATGTTTGGATTCAATTGTAAGGGAGTCTAACTAAGTGTTTCACTAATATTTTATTGACGTTAGTTATGTATGTACAAGGACCAATATCTCCCCCTCACCCACCCCTCCGCTCATTTATTTACTGAGGTGATTTATATGCATACATACATAGACATGCATACCCTCATACACTCGTACCCATCTTTTCCCCAGACGTGCATTCAAAATACTGCATACACTAACACATAAACATACGCTTGTGTGTCTAAGATCACTGTAAGGTGGACTAAACGTTACATTAAACTGAGAACAAACGAACACACACACACACACACACACACACACACACACGCGTACGCACACACACACGCACGCACGCACGCACACACACACACACACACACACACACACACACACACACACACACACACACACACACACACACACATACGCACACACCTCACCCCCCCACCCCCCACCATAAATCCGGGAAAATAACCCGCCAAATACCGTTGATTAAACCCGCCAAATACCGTTGATTAAACCCGCCAAATACCGTTGATTAAACCCGCCAAATACCGTTGATTTTCAATAACATGTCTAAGCTAACTCCATTGACTCGAATAAGCTATAATATCTCTCCATCAATACCAGTAGGCCTACTGACTAAGCGTATCGCAAAGTAATGCCTACAAAGGCAAATTGCTCTCTCTCAAGACTATGCATGTACCCTCTACGCGCAGTCTCATTTCTGGCATCTTAGTCAGGAAGGAAATGGCCCATGCGGCAAGCAGCAGGAATTCTTGGCAATTTTCCACAACGTAGCCTACCATCTTTTTTTTGTTTCCCTCGTGGCATATCTGTATTGTTGCCGACAGTCACGAAATCGGGCGATTTGCACGTGCATAGTTCAGTGCACAGTCTGGCGAGATTCGCCAATAAGTCGTCAGTCACTCGCAGCACCTAGTTGTGCAAGAGAAGAGCTGCTGGATTGGAAAAAAAGGGAGGGGGGTGGGGTAATCGTGTACGACCCTCCCGATCTTAAAGATCCACCAGATCACGTGTCAACAAATCACGTGTTTCACGTGTTTTCCCTCTTATAGCTGGTAGGAAATCTTGTTTTGACCAGGTTTTTTACTCCCATACAAATGCCCCCAAATTGAAAACGAAACATCGTTTTAAAGAGCAGCCTCAATTTCAAGTTGGGGGCATTTGCGTATGCCGAGTCACAGCTACTAAGAAAAAAACCAAGGGACTTAATCGTGGTGGGTCAGTGTATCTTTAATATCTACTTTTAGCTTTATATATAAACAAATAATCCTTAGGCTGATCCTAACTGTATCTCTTTCCCCCCAAAAAATGGCGGAATGTTGCTTCTCAGTGAAGATGTTCAAGTGGGAAATTTGAGGGAGAAGGGGTGGTGGTGGTGGGGGGGGGGGGGGGGGGGGGGGGGCCTAAAGTGGGGGGCCTAAAGTACTATAGGAGTTGGTCAGAAGTGGTATGGGTCCTAGGCTACTTACTTACTGTGGGTGTGACTGACTTGAATAACGGATTTATTATTTACGGTATATTTCTTTCTTAAGCTCTTAAAAAATCATTTTTGAAATCAAGGTAGCTTGTTAGGGGAGGGGGGGAAAAAGAGACACATAACGGCATTATGAGTGCGAAAGACCCATGGACGTCATGCCACATTCTTTAAATAATAATAATAATAATAATAATAATAATAATAATAATAATAATATGATGATGATGATGATGATGATGATGATGATGATGATGATGATGATGATGATGATGATGATGATGATCATCATCATCATCATCATCATCATCACATCATCATCATCATCATCATCATGATGAGAGAGAGAGAGAGAGAGAGAGAGAGAGAGAGAGAGAGAGAGAGAGAGAGAGAGAGAGAGAGAGAGAGAGAGAGAGAGAGAGAGATACATACTTTTGTGTGTTTGTAAACAACACTTTGTGTGTGGGCAAAAACAAAACAAATCTTAACCCCTTGACTGCCAGAGAAAACTAAAGAAAAAATCATTGGGCAAATCATGACATGAAAAAGATAACTGGTAGAGCCAATCTGGCAAAATGGTCTGGGGATATTACTCTCTTGACTGTGTTAGAGCAAACGCCAGCATATCAGGGTTATTCCTCTTCATCTGATCACATCATCAGTGATGTCATCAGGTCAGTACGTGATACGTTGGTGGCAGCCAAGGGGTTAATTATCACATTAACCTAATAAAGCATAACAATACCTTGAATGTCCACGCGTGTACAGCCCAAATTTAGGCATAATTATGTAGATAGACGAAGTTGTGTTGTTGTTGTTGTTGTTGTTGTTGTCTCCTCACTTACGCAGCAAAACGAGGTCAATTTAAAACCCATTCTTTCTCTCCGTCTCACCCATTTTGTTGGGAAGATCATGCTCCCCGGAAGTACATTTGTATTACTTTTCACAACGATGCTAATTTTAAAAAAAAATCCCAATTCTTTCTCTCCATCTCACCCATTTTCTTGAAAGATCACTGGTAGTGCATTTTGTGTTACCTTTAACAACGATGCTAATTTTGAACAATGTTTCTCTCTCCATCTCACCCATTTTGTTGGAAGATCATGCTCACTCATAGTACTCTGGTATAATTGTAGTATACATTTGTGTTACCGCTCACAACGATGCTAATTTTGAACATGTTTTCTCTCTCCATCTCACCCATTTTGTTGAAAGATCATGCTCACCAATACTACACTGGTATATTGTAGTATGCATTTGTGTTACCTTTCACAACGATGCTAATTTTGAACAATTTGTCTCTCTCCATCTTACCCATTTTGTTGGAAGATCATGCTCACTAATAGTACTCTGGCATAATTGTAGTATACATTTGTGTTACCGCTCACAACGATGCTAATTTTGAACATTTTTTCTCTCTCCATCTCACCCATTTTGTTGGAAGATCATGCTCACTTATACTACACTGGTACATGCTCAATTATACTACACTGGTCTATTGTAGAACAATAATTTGTGTTTCCTTTCACAACGATGCTAATTTAAAAAAACATTCTCTCCATCTCACCTATTTTGTTGGAAGGTCATGCTCACTGATATTGTATCACTGGTATATTGTAGCATACATTTGTACATGTGTTACCTTTCACAACGATGCTAATGTTGAACTATTTTTCTCTCTCCATCTCACCCATTGTGTTGAAAGATCATGCTCACTCATAGTACTCTGGTATATTGTAGTATACATTTGTGTTACCTTTCACAACGATGCTAATTTTGAACACTTTTTCTCTCTCCATCTCACCCATTTTGTTGAAAGATCATGCTCACTAATAGTACTCTGGTATAATTGTAGTATACATTTGTGTTACCGCTCACAACGATGCTAATTTTGAACATTTTTTCTCTCTCCATCTCACCCATTTTGTTGGAAGATCATGCTCACTTATACTACACTGGTACATGCTCAATTATACTACACTGGTCTATTGTAGAACAATAATTTGTGTTTCCTTTCACAACGATGCTAATTTAAAAAAACATTCTCTCCATCTCACCTATTTTGTTGGAAGGTCATGCTCACTGATATTGTATCACTGGTATATTGTAGCATACATTTGTACATGTGTTACCTTTCACAACGATGCTAATGTTGAACTATTTTTCTCTCTCCATCTCACCCATTGTGTTGAAAGATCATGCTCACTAATAGTACTCTGGTATATTGTAGTATACATTTGTGTTACCTTTCACAACGATGCTAATTTTGAACACTTTTTCTCTCTCCATCTCACCCATTTTGTTGAAAGATCATGCTCACTAATAGTACTCTGGTATAATTGTAGTATACATTTGTGTTACCGCTCACAACGATGCTAATTTTGAACATTTTTTCTCTCTCAATCTCACCCATTTTGTTGGAAGATCATGCTCACTCATAGTACTCTGGTATAATTGTAGTATACATTTGTGTTACCGTTCACAACGATGCTAATTTTGAACATTTTTTCTCTCTCCATCTCACCCATTTTGTTGAAAGATCATGCTCACTAATAGTACTCTGGTATATTGTAGTATACATTTGTGTTACCTTTCACAACGATGCTAATTTTGAATAATGTTTATCTCTCCATCTCACCCATTTTGTTGAACGATCATGCTCACCAATACTACACTGGTATATTGTAGTATATATTTGTGTTACCTTTCACAACGATGCTAATTTTGAATAATGTTTATCTCTCCATCTCACCCATTTTGTTGGAAGGTCATGCTCATTGATATTGTATCACTGGTATATTGTAGCATACATTTGTACATGTGTTACCTTTCACAACGATGCTAATTGTGAACCATTGTTCTCTCTCCATCTCACCCATTTTGTTGAAAGATCATGCTCACTAATAATACTCTGGTATATTGTAGTATACATTTGTGTTACCTTTCACAACGATGCTAATTGTGAACACCTTTTCTCTCTCCATCTCATCCATTTTGTTGGAAGGTCATGCTCACTCATAGTACTCTGGTATATTGTAGTATACATTCGTGTTACCTTTCACAATGATGCTAATTTTGAACAATGTTTATCTCTCCATCTCACCCATTTTGTTGGAAGATCATGCTCACTCATATTGTATCAATGGTATGCTGTAGTATATTTGTGTCACTTTTCACAACGATGCTAATGTAAAGGTTCAAATTCTTTATCTCCATCTCACCCATTTTGTTGGAAGGCCAGGCTCACTGGGAACACATTTGTATGGCACTTCACGTTTCTTTTTCTTTCTTCTTTGGCAATAGTCCAATTAGCAGCTAAATTAGTCGGAACCAGAATGCTTTGATCTCTAACTCTGGTTCGGCCATATACCATGACAAAGTGGCCTTATATTATATGATGCCTGATGAAGAAAGAACATGGTGATGGTAACGATTCGTGGCGATAACGATGATGCTGACGACGATGGTGTCGGTCATAAATCAGCAAGACCATATTAACAATATTTAAAGAAATAATATGAAATCAGTAGAACATACTTTTGGATAAAACATAACAAGAAACGATAAGTAACCATGGAATCATCATCACCATCATCATCATCAGCAGCAGCAGCAGTAGCAGCAGCAGTAGCATCATCATCATCATCATCGTCGTCGTCGTCGTCGTCGTCATTGGTCGTCGTTATAAATGGTGTAGGCCTTACTGTATCTATTTGTTCATGGGTTATCATCACATACCAACAGTCCTTAGTGATGTTACTGATTACTGTAGCTAAACTCCCTTTACTTAGAAACTGATGGCAGAAAACTAGAGATATGTGAGAGAGAGAGAGAGAGAGAGAGAGAGAGAGAGAGAGAGAGAGAGAGAGAGAGAGAGAGAGAGAGAGAGAGAGAGAGAGAGAGAGAGAGAGAGAGAGAGAGAGAGAGAGAGAGAGAGAGAGAGAGAGAGAGAGAGAGAGAGAGAGAGAGAGAGAGAGAGAGAGAGAGAGAGAGAGAGAGAGAGAGAGAGAGAGAGAGAGAGAGAGAGAGAGAGAGGAGAGAGAGAGAGAGAAGAGAGAGAGAGAGAGAGAGAGAGGAGAGAGAGAGAGAGAGAGAGAGAGAGAGAGAGAGAGAGAGAGAGAGAGAGAGAGAGAGAGAGAGAGAGAGAGACAGACTGACAGAGATGGACAGGTGCTCCCATTGCGCAGCAGTTTAGGTTTGGGGTAAAACATATTAGTCTACGGATCACGAAATTCAAAACGGGAATTTATTCAGTTTAAGTTTGCACATCTGCGTATGAGTCAGTATGTTTTAAAGGTGCACCCTGACGGATGAGTTTTTGCAAGAAACACGTCGAGATCACCAAAAAGACAGCCTTTTCAAGGATCGGAACACTCACTTTGCTCTGGTTTCCTAGAAATCAAACCGTCAAAACGGCGATCCCTCCTTGGCGGAGATGCCGGAGAGAGTAGCCATTTGGGAGGGGTTGGGTGGAGACCAATCCCGTTGTGGTTGAAGATTTTTTTTTTTTTTATATTTTCTTTGTTGTGAGCGAAACTCCTTTAGATAAACTGTATAAAATAAAAAAAAATAAAAAAAAATAAAAACGCGTGTATTGCGAACATTTCGTGCAAACGATTTGGTGTTAACTCAGGCGGCCATTAAAAAAGACG
This sequence comes from Phymorhynchus buccinoides, assembly GCA_017654935.2. Classification (NCBI taxonomy): domain Eukaryota; kingdom Metazoa; phylum Mollusca; class Gastropoda; order Neogastropoda; family Raphitomidae; genus Phymorhynchus; species Phymorhynchus buccinoides. The sequence goes on from CM065680.1 coordinate 62,801,365, forward strand.
GCACACGCCTTCTCTTTCAGTGAAATAATTTGACTTCCAGCACCTCCGCCAATGAGGAATCGTCGATTTGACAGTTTGATTTCCAGGAAACCAGAGAAAAGTGAGTGCTGCGATCTCTGTAAAGGGTGTTTTCCTGTGTGATCTCGACGTGTTTCTTACAAAAACTCACCCGTCAGCCTACAGTAAACCCCCAAAGATGAATATTACGACCGTACCATTAGCGGCCTTGGCAGTGGTCATGTACGCCTAAGCATGACAAACACACAGACGTCTCATCAGAGAGAGCAGCGAAGCCTTTGTAGCAACACTGATGACATTACTCATGATCATTAGAGCTCCTGGCACGTGCAACCAGTCCGTCGCGGCCAAGGGAGAGAAGATAGATGGAGAATAAGAGGCCAACATTAATTAACTGCAAAGTCATGCTGTCTTGTCTCTGTGAACATTTATATCTGGATATGGATGTTAGATCAGTCCGCGTGAAAACACTACACAATCAAGGGCGAAGACGGGGTAAAAAGCCCATGGGCGGGTAAGAAGCTCATGGCAATTAGCTCATGAAATAAAGAAACTTTCAGTCAAATTTGCCCATGAGACGAATGCTAAACATTAACACTCGTCTCATGGGCAAAATGTGACTGAAAGTTTCTTTATTTCATGAGATAATTCGCATGGGCTTCTTACCCGCCCATGGGCTTTTTACCCCGTCTTACCCTACATGCTGCCATGCTACGCCTACACCCAAATAATACTAAACTAATATACGCAGGTCAGGTCAGGTCAGGTCAGAGAATGAGGACAACTAGGCCTCGCGGCCTCTTAATGTGTCCTTTCTGATTATTTGTATTCTTTTTCATGATTAGCATGACTAGGACGCTTCCAGATGTGTTAATCATATACGAATTTCGGTAATCTTGGTCAAGATGTGCCCCCCCCCCCCCCCCCCCCT
>CM065680.1:62817313-62832313 GCA_017654935.2 Phymorhynchus buccinoides
TTTCCTTTTTTGTATAATTATGTTGTTTTTTCTTCATGATTATTGTATGTATGTTTTTTGTAAAGCGCTGTGAGTCCTGCTGCGCCAGGAGAACGGCGCTATATAAGAGTAATTATTATTATTATTATTATTATTATTATTATTATTATTATTAAGGTCACGCCAGTTACGGGGTTCAAACCCCGAAACACATAATCGCTAATATCTCGCGGAAGTTTTGCATGTATTTCAATGCAGTTTTTTTCACAACATTTCTTGATGAATGGTCTATAACACAGTTGTCATGAATTTTTCTGTGCGCTCGTGTGCGCATGATCGCGCGCGCTCAAATCACGGGTCCGAACCCCAAGGCTATATATAAAAAAAAACTATTCACTTATGTGCTGTTTTGATGCGTTTTATGTAGTTACGTGCTGTTTTGATGCGTTTTGATGTATGTGTACAGCCGACACATTCCGATTTTGGAGTAGCTCAGCGATGCACTTGTTTTTGCTATTTTTTCCTTGGGGGGGGGGGGGGGGGGGGGGGGGGGGGGGGGGGGGGGGGGTGGGGGGGGGGGGGCAGGAAAACTGGATTATGCACGACAGTGATGCCAGGCAGAGACGCACTGGGGATATTGGTTTTCATGCGGACACGTCTGTCTCTGTCCCCCATCTCTTCTCTGTCTTTTTTGTCTCTCTACCTCTTTTTATATCTCGTTTTATTTGCTCTCCCTTTCTCCGTGTCTGTTTGCTTGTTCTGTCTGTCTGTCTCTTTGTCTATATATGCCTCTGTGTGTGCATGTGTATATGTGTGTGTGTGTGTACGTGTGTGCACGCGCGCGTGTGTGTATGTGTAGAGAGAGAGAGAAAGAGAGAGAGAGAGAGAGAGAGAGAGAGAGAGAGAGAGAGAGAGAAAACTGAACAATGAACAGCCGTTTAATGACCAGGCCATCTGCCCATGTCATGTGGCCAAGGGGTAACAATGGGAAATCGTCACAATGCAAACAGATAAACGTCGCAAATAGTATCAAGATAATAACAGAACATATCACATTGTTTCATTACGAATTCTTAAGTGAATCAGACAGGCACATTGCAAGGTTAAACATACATCTAGAGTCACACATCAGCAAAGCTAAGAGAGAGAGAGAGAGAGAGAGAGAGAGAGAGAGAGAGAGAGAGAGAGAGAGAGAGAGAGAGATAGAGAGAGAGAAGAGAGAGAGAGAGAGAGAGAGAGAGAGAGAGAGAGAGAGAGAGAGAGAGAGAGAGAGAGAGAGAATTGACAATGGTTTAATTGTATAAATATAGGCCTGTGACCCGTTACAATGTCATAGTAACAAAAGCAAAAATCGTAAAACACACAGAATCAATTAGCAAATAAGTAAATTAATACATACATGCAACTGAACATACACACCTACATACATACGCCTGCATGAACGCACGCACATACATACATACATACATACATACATATAGGGGAAGACGGGGTAAAAAGCGCATGGGCGGGTAAGAAGCCCACCCCAATTATCTCATAAATAAAGAAACTTTCAGTCACATTTGCCCATGAGACGAATGCTAAACATTAACACTCGTCTCATGGGCAAAATGAGACTGAAATTTGCTTCATTTCATGAGATAATTGGGGTGGGCTTCTTACATGCGCTTTTTACCCCGTCTTCCCCTACATACATACATACATACATACATACATACATACATACATACATACATACATACAGTACATGCATATACACAAATCCTATAGACATACATGAGAATAATATGCATGAGTACTTACATACACAAACCCAAACGTATAAACATACATGATTATATGCATCAGTACATATATATGCAAGCATGCAAGAAGCATAAATACACAATTGAGAGAGAGAGAGAGAGAGAGAGAGAGAGAGAGAGAGAGAGAGAGAGAGAGAGAGAGAGAGAGAGAGAGAGAGAGAGAGAGAGAGAGAGAGAGAGAGAGAGAGAGAGTGTATACGCACAATGCAATAACTCTGTAATGCAAACATTCACTGCAGTAAGGCGGTGGTTACTTCCCTTAGACCTAACCTTTACGAGTATGACCCTGAATGATTTCAGTTTTGGTTTATTTAAATTTCAAAATGTATACAGTAATAGGATAGATGGTGATAAGTGATTAAGTTTATAACATATTTTTTTAACTGAAGCAAACCGACCAGAGGCACCACAGCATTGCTAGCGTATCATTGTGAAGTGTTTCACGCACGCACACGCACGCACGCGCACGCACGCACACACACACACACACACACACACACACACACACACACACACACACACACACACACACACAGACACACACACACACAGACAGACAGACACACACACACACACACACACACACACACACACACACACACACACACACACACACACACACACACACGCACGCACACGCACGCACGGCACGCGCGCACGCACGCATGCACACAATCTTTGATTATTGTTTGTTCTCGACTGTATTTCTTTTTTTATATAGTTATCATCATACTTCTGTAAAATGCTTCTGCATTAGATGTGATCGAATGCACATAGCAAAAACAAAACAAAAACAAACAAGCAACGCCTAGCGGGTGCAAAGTCCCCTCGCAGCATCGCCGAGCTACTCCGAAATCGGAATGTGTCGGCTGTAGGGGAAGACGGGGTAAAAAGCGCATGGGCGGGTAAGAAGCCCACCCCAATTATCTCATGAAATGAAGCAAATTTCAGTCTCATTTTGCCCATGAGACGAGCGTTAATGTCTAGCATTCGTCTCATGGGCAAATTTGACTGAAATTTTCTTTATTTCGTGAGATAATTGGGGTGGGTTTCTTACCCGCCCATACGCTTTTTACCCCGTCTTCCCCTACACATACATAAAAACGCATCAAAACAGCACGTAACTACATAAAAACGCACGAAAACAGCACGAAACCGAATAGTTTTTAATATATAGCCTTAGGGTTCGGACCCGTGATTTGAGCGCGCGCGATCATGCGCACACGCGCGCACAGAAAAATTCCGGTGCATCACGTTTTGCCCAAGCACCTTTCGCCAAATCACCTTTCGCCCAATCACGTTTTGCCCAATCACCTTTCGCCCAATTGGAAATTATACCGGTTTACATCCATCACGTTCCGCCTAATCGCACTGCCGCTTCGCATACAAAGCTTTGTGGACATGGCATTTCGCATAAAACTCAGAAAGTTAGGGATAGGGTTAGGGATAGGTTAGGGATAGGGTTAGGGATAGGTTAGGGATAGGGTAGGGATAGGTTAGGGATAGGGTTAGGGATAGTAAGAAAGTAAAATTTTGGGCGAACAGTGCTAGAGCAATTTGGGCGAACCGTGGCACATTCCGTTTGCAGAGCTTCGACACGGAGGTACTCACTGATACTCAACGAGAACAAAGACTTGGGCAAAAGGTGATTGGGCGAAAAGTGATGTATCCCAAAATTCATGACACCTGTGTTATAGACCATTCATCAAGAAATGTTGTGAAAAAAACTGCATTGAAATACATGCAAAACTTCGCGAGATATTAGCGGTTATGTGTTTCGGGGTTTGAACCCCGTAACTGGCGCGACCTTGACCTTAATGTAAAACTAAATACATCAGTGGATAGCTTGCATCTTGGCAAACCAGTATGCTAAAGTTGATGATGATAGACTGAATAGTTTTTGAGAAAAACGGACGAATAGCCGGACGGAGCTACGCCGACCGGACGCGGACGGACCAGACAGAAACAATAGCTCCCCGAACCTTCGGCTCGGGGACTAAAAATCCATTGGGTGTTATTGGATATGGTTGGGTAGGCAGGCCTACGTTGCGAACGAAATTTAAAACGTTACGTCCACTTGACTCGAAGGGTACATACAAAAATAGTTACGGGACATTGTTTACTGTGAATGTTGGTTACGATAGGCCTACGTTGGGTCCATACCTGTGCGCACGTCATTCTATAAATTCGTATTTCAACCTGTCTTTATCATAATACCTGCTTTGCTACCTTTATGTTCAATTATGTATGTGTAATTTTATGCCTTGCCATGTTTGTATTCTATGTTCGTATATGTACAAAGGTGCTACCTTTATGTTCAAATCTGTATGTGTAATATCATGCCTTGCCATGTTTGTATTCTATGTTCGTATATGTACCAAGGACAGCTCTCGCCTCCTGTGTTTGAGTAGTCACATAGCACTTAGAACACCGTGCGTCATTCTAAAATTGAAGTCATTTATATTTTTACGTCACATTTTGGAAGTTCTATCAGTTTATGGGTTAGGCTACTGGCCACCCCTCATTTTTCTATATAAAAAAAATAAAAATGTTTGCTAGTCGCTGACTCGCATCCTGCGGTTTCAAGGTTCGACGCCATGCCGTTTTGAGCGAGTAAGTCGAGGTAATCAACTCTAATTTTCGCGAAGTGCTCTCCCCTAGGTTTTTTTCTTCTTCCGAAAATCGTCTGTTGGGTGTTTCTACCAACTGTAGGTCATTACATTAGTCTTGGGTCAATGCCTGAAACTGACATTTGGGTTGCAAGGAAGGTTCATGCAAACCACATTCCATGCTTTTGACCAGCTTAGGCCCCTATCTTGTTCTGAATGATTTTGACCCAGACAGAGTAACCCGACTATGGGAGAAGGGAATATAGCACTTCGCCTTTGCTTAAAGACCCACTGACCCACCACGATTCAGTCCCTTGGTTTTTTTCTAGGTAGCTGTGACCCACATACACATGTCCCCAACTTTAAATTGAGACTGCTCTTTAAAATGATGTTTCATTTTCAAATTGGGGGCATTTGTATGGGAGTCAAGTCTGGTCAAAACAAGATTTCTTACCAGCTATAAGAAGGAAAGCACGTGAAACCCGTGATTTTGACACGTGATCTGGTGGGTCTTTGAGGCTGTGTCACACCAGTTGAGACAGGCTAGAACACCAAGGCTACATCAGAATGTTGTTATGCTCTGCATAGTTATGCGGGGACTGTCTTTAAGCCACGACAAGCCTCTAGGATAACAACATCATCAGTCTCCAACATTCCCCGAAGACGGAGTGTGGCTGCCCGCACGTGGTGGGGTAATAAAAAAACAACAACCCGGTCACACACGTACTGTTCTCATCCCGAGTTGGTGCATTTGTACCATAGCGTTCAAGTGCTTCGGTTGACGACCCCGCCCCCTCCATGAGTCTCTCCCCGTGGGGATACCGGGGTGGGGGAGGAGGGTCTTTTGCAAAAATAGTTCCCCCACCTTCCGGAAGTTCTGTGCTTGTAACTTCCTCTAATCTGCCACTCTCCTTGACTCTGCATTTTCCCTTTGCTTTCTATCATCTACTACCTTTCCTGCCTTTTAAAACCCCCCCACAATCTTCCAAATATTTGTTTTCTCCTTTGAGCTCCTCCGACATCAAAATAATAGTCCCGTCAACAGCAACGGCTGTAAAGAAACTGAAACAAACTCTCACACACTTTGTCTCTCTCATCCACGCGCGTTCTTAACCAGAGTTTAACTTGGACTTTAACACACTAACACAACTTTCCGATTATCACCCCTTTATTCTTAAACTAAACAAGAACAACTTTGGTCCCTTTGTATGAGTAAAAAAATGTTCGTCTTGGGACAGGCACTGACAGGATAATTTTTACAAACACACCGTTCCTCGTGACACCAACTAAAAAACTTATCTGTCTCCGCGAAGCACCGTCTTCTCCACCAAAGGTCACAAACTTGGTTGCACCTCCTCCCCAAACGTTCTCCACCCAAACGTTTACAGGTCCGTTGGTGCCCTTGGCACCAACACTCAACCAGCGGCTCCCTCAGAAGCGCGAGGCTGGTCTCCCTTCCTCTCTCCGGCTCCACAGGTCGAAGGTCCACCCAACAGGAAGGGGTTACAGGTCTCCCTTCCTCTCTCCGGCTCCACAGGTCGAAGGTCCACCCAACAGGAAGGGGTTACAGGGGGGACTGGGCCACACACCCTGCAAGGGAACCGGACTTCCGAAAAACCCGGTTACAAAAACGACTGGTTAAAAAAACCGCAGCCTTCTAGCTTAACATCGCCAGACACAGTGCCGTGCACAACCAGACAGTGTCCTATTTGGCTGCTGGCTGTGTGAGCAGTCGAGCGAGTTACCCAATAAGTTTACGAAATTCACGTGCTACACGTGTTATAAAGAAACAGCTCTACAAAACTTGGTTTTACCAAGGGTAAAGTATATCTCCGAAAAGGAGTTACTTTTTAAAATTTGCAACTTGCATTTTAGTTTTACAACATAATATATTTACCAAATTTTATACATTAATAAATTGACATATTATATCGTCAATTTCGGAATTATGCCTTTCCTGACAGTACCCCCCCCCCAAAAAAAAAGAACGCTTGCGATCTTTAAATATAGCAACTGGGAACATTAGGAAAGGTCTGTCAGGCAAGGCATAAAAAATAACATACCAATAAAAGGCAAATCCATAGATGTCAATTTCTTAACTAAGCACGCCTAAAAAAACAACCAATTTCCCAATATTTTCAAATATTCAGTCAACTAAATACCAATTTAGTATGACTTAATACGGCACAAAAAAAATCATCATAGTATCATTCATATAATGATACAAACGTTTTGATTTAAATTATCCATGCCAATATTCAATGTAAACATGTGAAATATTCACACAAGCCAACTAATTAACGAAGTAATTTAAGTCATGAACACAGTCATACCCAACATAGACATATATGAAAGGACATAACAAATCTAAAAACGTATGCGTCACAAGAAGTTCATCTTAACTTTTTCAACCAACTAATCCGACGTGATATGAACACGCACAACCATAATATCAGCAATACTTTAGGTGATTCAATCATCAACTAAGTTTAGTCCACACACAAAATATCATCAAAATGTGACATTCTCCCAAAATCAGCTTTCATCTCAAGTCTTAGTTAACGACTGAGAAAATCTGCGATAACATTTTCTGTGCCAGAGATTGACTTCACAACGAAGTTGTACTCTTGCAGCGCCAAGGACCACCTCATGATCCTGGAGTTCTTGAATGCCGAAGAGCACAAATACACTAAAGGTCTGTGGTCAGTCTGCAACACAAAAGATCGTCCCCACAGATATCGACCCAGTTTGGTAATCACCCAAACTATCGCCAAACACTCTCGCTCAATTGTGCTGTATCTGGTCTCTCGAGGCAACAACTTTCTCGAAACAAATGTAACAGGATGTAACACATCATCATGATCCTGCAACAACACACCACCCACACCAACAGAACTTGCGTCACAACGAACAACAAATTGTTTGTCCAAATCCGCAATCAGTAGTATTGGACTACTGGACAACCGACGCTGAAGTTCGTCCAGGGCAGTCTGACACAAAGCAGACCACACAAACTTCCTCTTACTCGCTCCTGACAACAAGTCGGTGATAGGTGCAGTAAGTGTGGCAAAATCACGGATATAACGTCTGTAATATCCAACCAAACCCAACAATGCTCTAACTTGTCTTTTAGTTGAAGGAGTGGGAATGTGCAAGATTTTATGAATCTTCTTCTCCTCAGGACGCAACACTCCACTTCCAACTTTATGTCCTAGGAACACAAGTTCCCGAAAACCGGCAAAAATCTTTGTTGGTCTGGCCGTCAAACCTGCACATTGTAACTTGGTCAACACATCACAAACATCACGAAGATGATCCTGCCATCCAAAAGAATGAATCATGATGTCATCAAAGAATGACACAGCATGCTGTCCCAACTGCAACGCTCTCATCATCCGCGCAAATGTTGCCGGAGCTGTGACGAGTCCAAACGGCATCCGGACCCACTGAAAGAGACCCAGCGGAGTCTGAAATGCGGTTTTGTGACGGTCCGCGTCGTAGACTGGAATCTGCCAGTATCCTTTTGTCAAATCAATCTTGGTGAAATAATTTGACCTGGACAATCTGATGAATAAATCATCTGTATCAGGAATGGGCTCCGCGTCTGCACAAGTAACCTTGTTAAGCTCACGATAATCACAACAGAAACGGGTAGAACCATCTGGTTTCTTAACCAGAACCACTGGAGCAGAATATGGAGACTGTGACGGCTCAATGACTTTCATATTCAACATTGAACACACCTCCTCCTTGATGGTTTCCTGCGAAGAAAACGGCAATGGGTACTGTTTTCGAAAAACAGGAGTTTCAGATGTCAATGGTATCTGATGTTCAATGGGTAATGTACAACAACCAGGGTTAGAGGTCAAAATCGGTACAAACCTAGAAAAGACATCAGATATCTCTATTTTCTGTGAAGAAGACAAAGAATGAGAATACACTACATCTTTGTACGTCTCTGATGACGCACTGTCCATTGTAGAAGCACCACACAATCCTCAGGAATGACAGATTCAACGACTGCTATGGAAGCATTCGCTGAACACATGGGTCTCGGAACAGAGACTGGAGCTTTCCTGTCAGACTCAACAAAATCCTGAAAATCAAACTGGTTAGACAGAATGCAGTCAAATGGAATGACATCTCCATTCACAACAACAGTACTGGCAACAGCACGACGATAGTAAGATTTAAGCATGTTAGGATGAAAAATCTTTTTCTTGCCAGCGATTTCCACAATGTAGTCAAAGTCCAAAATCTCGACTATTTTGTATGGACCTTTCCACGTCAATAGAAGTTTATTCTTCGTGGTCGGCAAGAACACCAACACCTCCTCTCCAACCTGGAAAGAACGGGGTCGAGTCTTTCGATCACGGTACTTCTTTTGTACAGCTGCTGAGTCCTCAGCAGAATCTTGAGCCAGTTTACACATGTCGGCTATGTTGGTTTTTAAATCACATACATAGTCGCAAACATGCTTTGCCTCATCCGCATTCTCACTTCCAGTCCATGCATCCGCGAGAAAATCAACAGGACCACGGGCTCTCCTGCCAAACATCAGCTCGAACGGCGAAAAAAACCTGTGGAAGCATTTGGCATTTCACGACATGCAAACAACAAAGCTGGTATCAAACGATGCCACTGTTTAGGGTTGTTCTGCATCAGCTTGCGCAACATGGGTTTAATAGTGCCATGAAATCTCTCCACCACCCCATTAGACTGTGCATGGTAGGGTGACGAGTGTACGCCTTTTATGGACAAAAGCGTGAGGAATTCCTGAAACATGTGTGAGGTGAACTGTGACCCATTGTCAGACAATTCACAAGGAAATCCCAAACGACAAAATATACCAAAGAGGGCTTCTGCCACCGACACAGAGTCAATGGACTTTAGCGGCACAGCTTCCGGATATCTTGTCGCCACATCCACTAATGTCAAAACGTACCTGTGTTTGTCCTCAGAAAGAGGAGAAAACGGACCAACAATGTCCACCGCAACTCTCTGAAACGGTTGTTCAATGCGGGGCATTTTAGACAAAGGTACATCAGGCACACGTCCTTTCGCACAACACTTCTGACACACAGCACATGAACGACAGTACAGACGAACATCTCGAGAAATACCCGGCCACCAGAAACGATTCTGTACACGTCCGAGTGTCTTTCGGACTCCACAATGCCCTGCCAGAAGTCCGTCATGTGCCGTGAAAAGAACTTTGTTCTTTACATCCTCAGGAACAACCACCTGTGTAACCTCAACATCGTTTTTACAAAAAAACACGGTACAACACTCCTTGTTGTTCATGAAATGAGTACGAACAATCAGCAGAAGAAAATGTCTCCCCTGATGAAGCCATGTCATGATATTTCTGCAGCTTCGGATCTGAACTCTGCAAAGAAATAAGTTCATCAGTCGACAATGTCAAATCTGAAATAGGTACTGTCAATCTGTCTTTGTTTTTTTCATCTCTTTTTTCTTGACCTCGGGTCAACACAGCAGCAGCTACAGGAGAAACATCAGACATAATCAAGCCTGGGATAGGGTCAACCCCATCAACATTACCCAGAATGAGATCTGTGACTGGGTCATCAATCACACAACACATCAATGAACCTGAAAAAAACCCAGTCTGAACATCAACATACGCCAAAGGAAAAACCTCCTTATTTCCACCAAAGGAAATGACTTCTTGTGTCCTACCTACAAATTGGTCTGGACGAACCAGCGACTTTCGTACACCAGCTGTTGTAGCGCCCGAATCCCGGAGCACTGAAACCTGAAAACCATTCACACAACCTGTGGACATAGGCAATGCGTTTCCTGGAGAGACTGAAGAACATAAAACCTCAGAATCAACCGAATCCTGCACAGAAAAAGAAACAGTACCAAACCTGGTACCTGCGCTGGAAAAACCTGCATGATCACCAGTCCCACTGGCACCTTTCTTAAGCCAGGTTGGACATTCTCTTCGGTAATGGCCAACGCCGTTACATTCAAAACACTGTACTCCCTCCCGAGTACCACCTTGTGTACTAGTACCACCACCAGTACCACGTCCACGTCCACGTCCACGTCCACGCATTCTCTCTCTGTGCACAAAACCTTTGCGAGCATTCTGGTTACCACGCTGTTGGTAACTCTGAAGTGAGGAAAATTTACTAGGCGAATTAAGAGCATAACGTGATGGTCCTTGCTGTACATGCACATGCGGTGACACAACCGCCTGACTAGCAGTATTCATTTCAAACTTCTGCGCGCGCGCCATACTCTTGTTGGGGTGCGCCAACCTGTAGTTCTCACAAGCCTCCAACATATCCTTGGAAGATGTAAAATTACGTTCCCTCAAAAATACAGCTAAGTCCTTGCTGACAGAAGACAAAATATGTTCACACAACAAATGATCACGAAGACCGTCATATGTCTTGTCAATGTCAGACAAGTCAACCCACTTGTCAAACAAATGCGAAAATCTCGTCGAATACGACAAGAATGACTCCTCCGGTTCAGGACGAGAAGCTCGAAACTTGTCCCTGTATCCATCCTTTGTACACTGAAATTTTGTCAACAAAGCCTTCTTCAATATATCATAAGAAACAGGCCCAGAAGCTGACAAACCATGATACAGAGACAAAGCACTGCCCTGTAAATACACACAAAGAAACATGGACCATTCTTCCTGCTTCCAGTTTGCACTTGTTGCAAAGGCCTCAAACCTAAAAAGATAAGCGTCCATATCATCCTTATTCTCATTAAAGTACGGCATCTTTGGGTACCGCGCTCCTCTTGCACCTGAAGAATTATCAGAATCTTCTCTAGTTTTTTTTTCCGACTGGGCGTTCAACTCAGCCAACCTTACTTTAGCATCCCACTCTATTTCCTTTTCTTTGAGTGCTAATCCTGCTTCCTCCCTTCTTGCAGCCAATTCTGCCTCTTTTTCTTTTTCTTTGGAAGCCAATTCTGCCATTTTTTCTTTTTCTTTGGCAGCCAATTCTGCCATTTTTTCGTTGGCAGCCAATTCTGCCATCTTTTTTTTCGTTGGCAGCCAATTCTGCCATGTTCTCGTTGGCAGCCAATTCTGCCATTTTTTCATTGGCAGCCCGTTCTGCAGCATCTTTTTTTTCTTTGGCAGCCAATTCTGCCATTTTTTCCTTGGCAGCCAGTTCCATTTGTTTAATCTTAATTTTTTCCTCTTTCGCTCTTTGGTCGTTCTCACGAGCATCCTCTCTTTCCACAAAATTATTAATAAATGTTTGTATATCAGCACCAACTAAACCAAGTTCCTTTGCTTGCGCACAAAGAAGTTTAAATTTTTCAGAATCCATCCTGAAAACAACAACAGGACACCAACGCACGAGAAAGACAAAACGAACAAACGGGACAAGTAAGCGAAATTAAAGCTAAGGCGAGTTTTACCAAGTTACGAGTTTAGAAATTGACAATCAGTCAATCTTAAATTCAACTTGTTACATTTACTATCCAGAAAAAACAACAACAACCAATCAATAAATTGGCCAAAAGCAGCAATTCTTAATTAAATCCAAGATATCTAACAACAACTCAACATCATTATTTCCCAAAAACGAAAAATATGTTTTTCAATTAATTGCAAATATAATACATCATCAATGCATTCAAAGAGAAAACATACACACAAGAAAGATACACACACCAATCACACTCTACTGCCGGTAACAACACAGACAATACCAACGAAAGGGGTGATAACCACACAAAAAGCTAACCATATAAAAGACTAACAGAAAGAAAGTCGAGAGAAAAGAGAGCGTTGGAGTAATAAAAATTATAAAAAAAATATAGACACAATTAAAAGGAAGAAAAATGATCTTAATCCCTCGGCAACTTCGAAACCTAAATAAAATATCTACAATGAAGTGCCCCCGTAAACTGGACACGGGAATTAATTTAAATACAGAAAGTCATACAAAATTATACAATTCACATACAAAACAAACTATTGCAATTTTTTTGAAAATTTATGATTTGGAAAATAACTACCCTTTTTTTTTTTTTCGAAAATTCCCAACCTACAACTATTTAACCTACAAACTCTGGGGTACGGGGTCACCACTGTAAAGAAACTGAAACAAACTCTCACACACTTTGTCTCTCTCATCCACGCGCGTTCTTAACCAGAGTTTAACTTGGACTTTAACACACTAACACAACTTTCCGATTATCACCCCTTTATTCTTAAACTAAACAAGAACAACTTTGGTCCCTTTGTATGAGTAAAAAAATGTTCGTCTTGGGACAGGCACTGACAGGATAATTTTTACAAACACACCGTTCCTCGTGACACCAACTAAAAAACTTATCTGTCTCCGCGAAGCACCGTCTTCTCCACCAAAGGTCACAAACTTGGTTGCACCTCCTCCCCAAACGTTCTCCACCCAAACGTTTACAGGTCCGTTGGTGTCCTTGGCACCAACACTCAACCAGCGGCTCCCTCAGAAGCGCGAGGCTGGTCTCCCTTCCTCTCTCCGGCTCCACAGGTCGAAGGTCCACCCAACAGGAAGGGGTTACAGGTCTCCCTTCCTCTCTCCGGCCCCACAGGTCGAAGGTCCACCCAACAGGAAGGGGTTACAGGGGGGACTGGGCCACACACCCTGCAAGGGAACCGGACTTCCGAAAAACCCGGTTACAAAAACGACTGGTTAAAAAAACCGCAGCCTTCTAGCTTAACATCGCCAGACACAGTGCCGTGCACAACCAGACAGTGTCCTATTTGGCTGCTGGCTGTGTGAGCAGTCGAGCGAGTTACCCAATAAGTTTACGAAATTCACGTGCTACACGTGTTATAAAGAAACAGCTCTACAAAACTTGGTTTTACCAAGGGTAAAGTATATCTCCGAAAAGGAGTTACTTTTTAAAATTTGCAACTTGCATTTTAGTTTTACAACATAATATATTTACCAAATTTTATACATTAATAAATTGACATATTATATCGTCAATTACGGAATTATGCCTTTCCTGACAACGGCCTTCTCAAGACTGTCACCGCAGTTAACATCAAACACATCAATAACACACACCTACACGCAGGCTTAGCTGCAATACAAAACAAACAAACAAACAAACAAGCAAAAAAAGCAGCATGGCATAGCACATTTCTCAATTAGACATATAGCAAAACACAAAAATATTAAGCAATGCTAAGAGCTTTGGCAATTCCGCTTGATTTATCACTCCTAGTATAGGTTGCAAAAAAGCCAAATCGCATAAAATGAACACAAATAAGCAATGCTAAAGTTACATACTTTGTAGATGTTTACAAAATAATGGTTTTAATGCACGATACATAACAGCGACGAGGGCCCTGGTGAGAGAGTTGAATTACTTTTAATACTTAAGCGCATGTCTTGCTATGCAATGACAATAGCAACAAAATAGTTTGCAAAGGACACGGGTGAGGCAATTTTCAAACCAACCAGGGGTGCTGGAAAGATTATTTTTTCATTGCGCTCCGAGTTTTCTGGGAAGAAAGACACACGAACAGTGCTCCCGTGTTTTGTTATAATTTATCAGTTTTATCTATGTCTAATTCAAAATCAGATACTCTTATTGAATAGACACGTGTCTTTATAATAATTATTACCGAACATTGTTCGAATGATCAAACAAAAGCTTCCAAATTAGCAAACAGACGCTTTACTTTGTGAAAACGATCCGCCCTGGTTTGCTAAGTGTTCTTGAAAAAAAGAAAAGAAAGTAGGACTTTGTTTTTGGCTCCTGGAAATTATCTGAAACCAGGACTATTTGACTAATTTGTTCTTGTTTTCTTCTAAGTTCTACTCGAGAACAGAATCTGTCAACATCAAGCAGAGTAAAGTCTCCAGTTGGTGTTTAGTTTCATAGTGGTGATTTGAGAACTTTGATGACTGGAAACAAGACTTGGGCCAAAAGATAGCCTAAACAGTGTAGGTGTGTGTACACGGGTTGTTGACTGCTGGCGAAGTGTCCGCGTAGTTTATTCCACATGGATCAATCCGGAGAAAGAGTAAACACGGGAGAAAAACACTTTCCAGTCTTTATTCTGTTTGTGGTTATAGTGCGATTCTCCGATGCCTTATGGGCTCCGCATATGGACAATTCATACAGTGAGTTGTGTCATTTTATACCTACACGCGTGCGTGCGTGCGTGCGTGCGTGCGTGCGTGTGTGCGTGTGTGTGTGTGCGTGTGTGTGTGTGTGTGTGTGTGTGTGTGTGTGTGTGTGTGTGTGTGTGTGTGTGTGTGTGTGTGTGTGTGTGTGTGTGTGTGTGTGTGTGTGTGTGTGTGTGTGTATGTGTGTGTGTGTGTCAAATCAAATCAAATCAAATCAAATCAAATCATCTTTATTATCTCATAACTGAGAAATTGCAGCCAGGTGCACATAAGAAAAACAACAACAAACACATTTATCAACAAAAACAAAAACAATAAACACATTTATCAACAATTAAAGAATATAAACTAATAACTAATAACACTGCAATATTGTAGTTAACAAACTGGACGAATACGAATACAAATTCAATCCCAAGGAGATGGACAGGCTGCTCAGCAAAACAATCACTCGATGCAGTGCATTAAGAGTTCAACAGA
>CM065680.1:62837560-62840060 GCA_017654935.2 Phymorhynchus buccinoides
AAAAAGATGCTGCAGAACGGGCTGCCAATGAAAAAATGGCAGAATTGGCTGCCAACGAAAAAATGGCAGAATTGGCTGCCAAAGAAAAAAAAGATGCTGCAGAATTGGCTGCCAACGAAAAAATGGCAGAATTGGCTTCCAAAGAAAAAGAAAAAGAGGCAGAATTGGCTGCAAGAAGGGAGGAAGCAGGATTAGCACTCAAAGAAAAGGAAATAGAGTGGGATGCTAAAGTAAGGTTGGCTGAGTTGAACGCCCAGTCGGAAAAAAAACCTAGAGAAGATTCTGATAATTCTTCAGGTGCAAGAGGAGCGCGGTACCCAAAGATGCCGTACTTTAATGAGAATAAGGATGATATGGACGCTTATCTTTTTAGGTTTGAGGCCTTTGCAACAAGTGCAAACTGGAAGCAGGAAGAATGGTCCATGTTTCTTTGTGTGTATTTACAGGGCAGTGCTTTGTCTCTGTATCATGGTTTGTCAGCTTCTGGGCCTGTTTCTTATGATATATTGAAAAAGGCTTTGTTGACAAAATTTCAGTGTACAAAGGATGGATACAGGGACAAGTTTCGAGCTTCTCGTCCTGAACCGGAGGAGTCATTCTTGTCGTATTCGACGAGATTTTCGCATTTGTTTGACAAGTGGGTTGACTTGTCTGACATTAACAAGACATATGACGGTCTTCGTGATCATTTGTTGTGTGAACATATTTTGTCTTCTGTCAGCAAGGACTTAGCTGTATTTTTGAGGAAACGTAATTTTACATCTTCCATGGATATGTTGGAGGCTTGTGAGAACTACAGGTTGGCGCACCCCAACAAGAGTATGGCGCGCGCGCAGAAGTTTGAAATGAATACTGCTAGTCAGGCGGTTGTGTCACCGCATGTGCATGTACAGCAAGGACCATCACGTTATGCTCTTAATTCGCCTAGTAAATTTTCCTCACTTCAGAGTTACCAACAGCGTGGTAACCAGAATGCTCGCAAGGGTTTTGTGCACAGAGAGAGAATGCGTGGACGTGGACGTGGACGTGGTACTGGTGGTGGTACTAGTACACAAGGTGGTACTCGGGAGGGAGTACAGTGTTTTGAATGTAACGGCGTTGGCCATTACCGAAGAGAATGTCCAACCTGGCTTAAGAAAGGTGCCAGTGGGACTGGTGATCATGCATGTTTTTCCAGCGCAGGTACCAGGTTTGGTACTGTTTCTTTTTCTGTGCAGGATTTGGTTGATTCTGAGGTTTTATGTTCTTCAGTCTCTCCAGGAAACGCATTGCCTATGTCCACAGGTTGTGTGAATGGTTTTCAGGTTTCAGTGCTCCGGGATTCGGGCGCTACAACAGCTGGTGTACGAAAGTCGCTTGTTCGTCCAGACCAATTTGTAGGTAGGACACAAGAAGTCATTTCCTTTGGTGGAAATAAGAAGGTTTTTCCTTTGGCGTATGTTGATGTTCAGACTGGGTTTTTTTCAGGTTCATTGATGTGTTGTGTGATTGATGACCCAGTCGCAGATCTCATTCTGGGTAATGTTGATGGGGTTGACCCTATTCCAGGCTTGATTATGTCTGATGTTTCTCCTGTAGCTGCTGCTGTGTTGACCCGAGGTCAAGAAAAAAGGGATGAAAAAAACAAAGACAGATTGACAGTACCTATTTCAGATTTGACATTGTCGACTGATGAACTTATTTCTTTGCAGAGTTCAGATCCGAAGCTGCAGAAATATCATGACATGGCTTCATCAGGGGAGACATTTTCTTCTGCTGATTGTTCGTACTCATTTCATGAACAACAAGGAGTGTTGTACCGTGTTTTTTGTAAAAACGATGTTGAGGTTACACAGGTGGTTGTTCCTGAGGATGTAAAGAACAAAGTTCTTTTCACGGCACATGACGGACTTCTGGCAGGGCATTGTGGAGTCCGAAAGACACTCGGACGTGTACAGAATCGTTTCTGGTGGCCGGGTATTTCCCGAGATGTTCGTCTGTACTGTCGTTCATGTGCTGTGTGTAAGAAGTGTTGTGCGAAAGGACGTGTGCCTGATGTACCTTTGTCTAAAATGCCCCGCATTGAACAACCGTTTCAGAGAGTTGCGGTGGACATTGTTGGTCCGTTTTCCCCTCTTTCTGAGGACAAACACAGGTACGTTTTGACATTAGTGGATGTGGCGACAAGATATCCGGAAGCTGTGCCGCTAAAGTCCATTGACTCTGTGTCGGTGGCAGAAGCCCTCTTTGGTATATTTTGTCGTTTGGGATTTCCTTGTGAATTGTTGTCTGACAATGGGTCACAGTTCACCTCACACATGTTTCAGGAATTCCTCACGCTTTTGTCCATAAAAGGCGTACACTCGTCACCCTACCATGCACAGTCTAATGGGGTGGTGGAGAGATTTCATGGCACTATTAAACCCATGTTGCGCAAGCTGATGCAGAACAACCCTAAACAGTGGCATCGTTTGATACCAGCTTTGTTGTTTGCATGTCGTGAAATGCCAAATGCTTCCAC
>CM065680.1:62845060-62873575 GCA_017654935.2 Phymorhynchus buccinoides
CTTTCTTCCTCCCTTCCTTCCTCCCTTCCTTTGTTTCTTTCTTCCTTTTTCTTTCTTGTTCACTTCCTTCCTTCCTTCCTTCGTTTCTTTCTTTCATGTATTCTTCCCTTCTTTCTTTCTTCCTTCCTTCCTTCCTTCCTTCGTTCTTTTCTTTCATTTATTTCTTCCCTTCTTTCTTTCTTCCTCCCTTCCTTCCTTCCTTCCTTTGTTTCTTTCTTCCTTTTTCTTTCTTGTTCACTTCCTTCCTTCCTTCCTTCGTTTCTTTCTTTCATGTATTCTTCCCTTGTTTCTTTCTTCCTCCCTTCCTTCCTTCCTTTGTTTCTTCCTTCCTTTTTCTTTCTTGTCCTCCACTTCCTTCCTTCCTTCCTTCGTTTCTTTCTTTTATGTATTCTTCCCTTGTTTCTTTCTTCCTCCCTTCCTTCCTTCCTTTGTTTCTTCCTTCCTTTTTCTTTCTTGTTCTCTTCCTTCCTTCCTTCCTTCGTTTCTTTCTTTCATGTATTCTTCCCTTGTTTCTTTCTTCCTCCCTTCCTTCCTTCCTTTGTTTCTTCCTTCCTTTTTCTTTCTTGTTCTCTTCCTTCCTTCCTTCCTTCGTTTCTTTCTTTCTTGTATTCTTCCCTTGTTTCTTTCTTCCTTTCCTTCCTTCCTTCCTTTGTTTCTTCCTTCCTTTTTCTTTCTTGATCTCTTCCTTCCTTCCTTCCTTCCTTCCTTCGTTTCTTTCTTTCATGTATTCTTCCCTTGTTTCTTTCTTCCTCCCTTCCTTCCTTCCTTCCTTCGTTTCTTTCTTTCATTTATTCTTCCCTTGTTTCTTTCTTCCTTCCTTCCTTCCTTCCTTTGTTTCTTCCTTCCTTTTTCTTTCTTGTTCTCTTCCTTCCTTCCTTCCTTCGTTTCTTTCTTTCATGTATTCTTCCCTTGTTTCTTCCTTCCTCCCTTCCTTCCTTCCTTTGTTTCTTTCTTCCTTTTTTTTCCTTTTCCCTTCCTTACTTCCTTTGTTTCTTTCTTCCTTCCTTTCTTTGTTTTCTTTGTTCTTTCTTTCTTTCTTCCTTTCTTTTTTTGGTACTTTCTTCCTTCTTTCCTTCTTTTCTTCCTTTCTTTTTCATTTTATTCTTTCTTCATTTCTCCCTACCGCCCTTTCTTTCTCTCTCTTTCTTACATTCTTTCTTTCTTCCTTTTGTTTTTTCTTCCTCCCTTCCTTCTTTCTTTGTTTCTTTTCCCCTTCCTTCCTTCCATCCTTCCTTTCTTTCTTTTTCCCTTTCTTTCTTTCTTTCCTTTCTGCCTTCATTCCTTTCCTTCTGTCTTTCTTTTCTTTGCTCTTTCTTTCTTTCTTCCTGCCTTCCTGCCTTCCTGTTCTTTCTTCTTTTTTTTTCCTTCTTTCCTTCCTTCCTTTCTTTCCTTCTTTCTTTCGTTTATTTTGTTCTTTCTTTCTTTCTTTCTTCCTTCCTTTCTTTCTTTTCTTTCTTTGTATATATCTTTCTTTCCTTTTTTCTGTATTTCTTTCTTCTTCTTTCTTCTTTTTTTCTTTCTTTTTTTCCTTCCTCCCTTTCTTTCTTTTCTTTCTTTCTTCCTCCCTGCCTCCCTCCCTTTCTTTCTATCAGTGAGGGGAAAAAATGTTCACGACGATGGCTCCAAAATGGCATTTATCTGTCTGTCTCTCTCTCTGGTTGGCTTAACGTCTAATTAGGCGTAGCCTAAAATTTATCGAATTAACGTGCTTTATCTACGATTTGCACGTTGTAGAACCGTAACGTGAGCGAATCATCAATGTGGTGTGAACGTTTAGTCCGTTTAATGTGTTGTATTTTCACTAAGATTGCAAGCTGGTCATTGTATAAAATTAATGTTTTCTAATGATGTACAGGTGACTTCAAAAAAAGAATCTGTCAAAACAAGGATTAAACGAACATCATACAATAACAATCGAGTGTTGTTGAACTGTTCCATGCTTGCAAACCGAAACCGTAAATTGACTCGCCAACAGCGCTGCCTCTCCAAGCCAAACCAACATAGCAAAAGGAAAAGCGTGCGAGTGACGTCACAGCGAGTAGTCCTCCTTTGAGTGTCTTTGGGAATATCAGTGTTAACCCTAACCCTAACCCTAACCGGGAACTGACTCGCCCACAGCGCTGCCTCTCCAAGCCAAACAGAACATAGCAAAAGGAAAAGCGTGCGAGTGACGTCACAGCGAAGAGTCCCTTATCTAAAGTCTATGATGGGACCAAATGAACTCAACCTTCAACCAACCATCATTCACGTGGTTTTTTCCTACAGTGAGAGGAAAACATCAACCAACCATCATCCAGTCTTTTACTTAAAGTGGGAAGAAACCATCAACCAACCATCATGCACGTGGTTTTTTCCTACAGTGAGAGGAAAACATCAACCAACCATCATCCAGTCTTTTACCTAAAGTGGGAAGAAACCATCAACCAACCATCATTCACGTGGGTTTTTCCTACAGTGAGAGGAAACCATCAACCAACCATCATCCAGTCTTTTACCTAAAGTGGGAAGAAACCATCAACCAACCATCATTCACGTGGTTTTTTCCTAGATTGAGAGGAAACCATCAACCAACCATCATTCAGTCTTTTTCCTAAAGTGGGACGAAACCATCAGCCAACCATCATTCAGCGTTTGTACGATCTACTTGGTAATGTGGTTGTTCCGTTTTGCAGCCAGAGTCCCGCCATGCGAAAGGTAACTGTATGTCATGAAAGAGGGGCTGGAGTCCACATGGAAAGTAACTGTATGTTGTGAAAGAGGGGCTGGAGTCCACATGGAAAGTAACTGTATGTCATGAAAGAGGGGCTGGAGTCCACATGGAAAGTAACTGTATGTTGTGAAAGAGGGGCTGGAGTGAATGTGGAAGGCAACAGAATGTTGTGAAAGAGGGGCTGGAGTGAATGTGGAAGGCAACAGAATGTTGTGAAAGAGGGGCTGGAGTCCGCATGGAAGGTAACAGAATGTTGTGAAAGAGGGGCTGTAGTCCAAATGGAAGGTAACAGAATGTTGTGAAAGAGGGGCTGGAGTCCACATGGAAGGTAACAGAATGTTGTGAAAGAGGGGCTGTAGTCCACATGGAAGGTAACAGAATGTTGTGAAAGAGGGGCTGGAGTCCACATTGAAGGTAACTGAATGTTGTGAAAGAGGGGCTGGAGTCCACATGGAAGGTAACAGAATGTCATGAAAGAGGGGCTGGAGTCCATATGGAAGGTAACAGAATGTTGTGAAACAGGGGCTGGAGTCCATGTGGAACGTAACAGAATGTTGTGAAAGAGGGGCTGGAGTCCACATGGAAGGTAACTGAATGTTGTAAAAGAGGGGCTGGAGTCCACATGGAAGGTAACAGAATGTCATGAAAGAGGGGCTGGAGTCCATATGGAAGGTAACTGAATGCTGTAAAAGAGGGCTGTAGTCCACATGGAAGGTAACATATTGTTGTAAAAGAGGGGCTGGAGTCCACATGGAAGGTAAAAGAATGTCATGAAAGAGGGGCTGGAGTCCATATGGAAGGTAACAGAATGTTGTGAAAGAGGGGCTGGAGTCCACATGGAAGGTAACAGAATGTTGCGAAAGAGGGGCTGGAGACCATGTGGAAGGTAACAGAATGTTGTGAAAGAGGGCTGGAGTCCATGTGGAAGATAACAGAATGTTGTGAGAGGGGCTGGAGTCCACATGGAAGGTAACTGAATGTTGTGAAAGAGGGGCTGCAGTCCATGTGGAAGGCAACTGTATGTCATGAAAGAGTGCTGGAGTACATGTGGAAGGTAACAGAATGTCATGAAAGAGGGGCTAGAGTCCATGTGGAAGGTAACACAATGTTGTGAAAGAGGGGCTAGAGTCCACATGGAAGGTAACAGAATGTTGTAAAAGAGGGGCTGGAGTCCACATGCAAGGTAACAGAATGTTGTAAAAGAGGGGCTGGAGTCCACATGCAAGGTAACAGAATGTCATGAAAGAGGGGCTGTAGTCCATATGGAAGGTAACTGAATGTTGTGCAAGAGGGGCTAGAGTCCATGTGGAAGGCAACTGTATGTCATGAAAAGGGCTGGAGTACATGTGGAAGAGTCCATGTGGAAGGTAACACAATGTTGTGAAAGAGGGCTGGAGTCCATGTGGAAGGCAACTGTATGTCATGAAAAGGGCTGGAGTACATGTGGAAGGTAATAGAATGTTGTGAAAGAGGGGCTGTAGTCCACATGGAAGGTAACAGAATGTTGTGAAAGAGGGGCTGGAGTCCATGTGGAAGGTAACACAATGTTGTGAAAGAGGGCTGGAGTCCATGTGGAAGGCAACTGTATGTCATAAAAGGGCTGGAGTACATGTGGAAGGTAACAGAATGTTGTGAAAGAGGGGCTGGAGTCCACATGGAAGGTAACAGAATGTTGTGAAAGAGGGGCTGGAGTCCATGTGGAAGGTAACACAATGTTGTGAAAGAGGGCTGGAGTCCATGTGGAAGGCAACTGTATGTCATAAAAGGGCTGGAGTCCATGTGGAAGGTAACACAATGTTGTGAAAGAGGGGCTGGAGTCCATGTGGAAGGCAACTGTATGTCATGAAAAGGGGCTGGAGTCCATGTGGAAGGTAACAGAATGTTGTGAAAGAGGGGCTGGAGTCCACATGGATAGTGGTAACAGAATGTTGTGAAAGAGGGGCTGTAGTCCACATGGAAGGTAACAGAATGTTGTGAAAGAGGGGCTGGAGTCCACATGGAAGGTAACATATTGTTGTGAAAGAGGGGCTGTAGTCCACATGGAAGGTAACATATTGTTGTGAAAGAGGGGCTGTAGTCCACATGGAAGGCAACATATTGTTGTGAAAGAGGGGCTGTAGTCCACATGGAAGGTAACAGAATGTCATGAAAGAGGGGCTGGAGTCCACATGGAAGGTAACAGAATGTTGTGAAAGAGGGGCTGGAGTCCACATGGAAGGTAACAGAATGTTGTGAAAGAGGGCTGTAATCCACATGGAAGGTAACAGAATGTTGTAAAAGAGGGGCTGGAGTCCACATGGAAGGTAACAGAATGTTGTGAAAGAGGGGCTGTAGTCCACATGGAAGGTAACAGAATGTTGTGAAAGAGGGCTGTAGTCCACATGGAAGGTAACAGAATGTTGTGAAAGAGGGGCTGTAGTCCACATGGAAGGTAACAGAATGTTGTGAAAGAGGGGCTGGAGTCCACATGGAAGGTAACAGAATGTCATGAAAGAGGGGCTGGAGTCCACATGGAAGGCAACGTAATGTTGTGAAAGAGGGGCTGGAATCCACATGGAAGGTAACTGTATGTTGTAAAAGAGGGGCTGGAGTAGATGTGGAAGGTAACACAATGTTTTGAAAGAGGGGCTGGAGTTCATGTGGAAGGCAACAGAATGTTGTGAAAGAGGGGCTGGAGTTCATGTGGAAGGTAACACAATGTTTTGAAAGAGGGGCTGGAGTTCATGTGGAAGGTAACATAATGTTGTGAAAGAGGGGCAGAGTTGTTCACCATGTTCAACCACATCTAGCACTCAGTAATGTCATTTGTTCACCATATTCAACCACATCTATCACAGCTGATACATACAGCACTCAGTAATGTCATGTGTTCACCATGTTCAACCACATCTATCACAGCTGATGCATATAGCACTCAGTAATGTCATGTGTTCACCATGTTCAACCTCATCTATCACAGCTGATACTGATACACATAGCACTCAGTAATGTTATGTGTACACCATGTTCAACCACATCTATCACAGCTGATGCATATATCACTCAATAATGTCACGTGTTCACCATGTTCAACCACATCTATCACAGCTGATACATACAGCACTCAGTAATGTCATGTGTTCACCATGTTCAACCTCATCTATCACAGCTGATGCATATATCACTCAGTAATGTGATTTGTTCACCATGTTCAACCTCATCTATCACAGCTGATGCATATATCACTCAGTAATGTGATTTGTTCACCATATTCAACCACATCTATCACAGCTGATACACACATAGCACTCAGTAATGTCATTTGTTCACCATATTCATCCACATGTATCACAGCTGATACACACATAGCACTCAGTAATGTCATTTGTTCACCATGTTCAACCACATATATCACAGCTGATACACACATATCACTCAGTAATGTCATTTGTTCACCATGTTCAACCACATCTATCACAGCTGATACACACATATCACTCAGTAATGTCATGTGTTCACCATGTTCAACCACATCTATCACAGCTGATACACATAGCACTCAGTAATGTCATGTGTTCACCATGTTCAACCACATCTATCACAGCTGATGCATATATCACTCAGTAATGTGATTTGTTCACCATGTTCAACCTCATCTATCACAGCTGATGCATATATCACTCAGTAATGTCATGTGTTCACCATGTTCAACCACATCTATCACAGCTGATACACACATAGCACTCAGTAATGTCATGTGTTCACCATGTTCAACCTCATCTATCACAGCTGATGCATATATCACTCAGTAATATGATTTGTTCACCATGTTCAACCTCATCTATCACAGCTGATGCATATAGCACTCAGTAATGTCATGTGTTCACCATATTCAACCACATCTATCACAGCTGATACACACATAGCACTCAGTAATGTCATGTGTTCACCATGTTCAACCACATCTATCACAGCTGATACATACAGCACTCAGTAATGTCATGTGTTCACCATGTTCAACCACATCTATGACAGCTGATACACATAGCACTCAGTAATGTCATGTGTTCACCATGTTCAACCACATCTATCACAGCTGATACACACATATCACTCAGTAATGTCATGTGTTCACCATGTTCAACCACATCTATGACAGCTGATACACATAGCACTCAGCAATGTCATGTGTTCACCATGTTCAACCACATCTATGACAGCTGATACACATAGCACTCAGTAATGTCATGTGTTCACCATGTTCAACCACATCTATCACAGCTGATACATACAGCACTCAGAAATGTCATGTGTTCACCATGTTCAACCTCATCTATCACAGCTGATGCATATATCACTCAGTAATGTGATTTGTTCACCATATTCAACCACATCTATCACAACTGATACTGATACACATACAGCACTCAGTAATGTCATGTGTTCACGATGTTCAACCACATCTATCACAGCTGATGCACACATAGCACTCAGTAATGTCATGTGTTCACCATGTTCAACCACATCTATCACAGCTGATGCACACATAGCACTCAGTAATGTCATGAGTTCACCATGTTCAACCACATCTATCACAGCTGATACTGATACACACATAGCACTCAGTAATGTCATGTGTTCATCATGTTCAACCACATCTATCACAGCTGATACTGATACACACATAGCTCTCAGTAATGTCATGTGTTCACCATGTTCAACCTCATCTATCACAGCTGATGCACACATAGCACTCAGTAATGTCATGTGTTCACCATGTTCAACCTCATCTATCACAGCTGATACACATAGCACTCAGTAATGTCATGTGTTGACCATGTTCAACCACATATATCACAGCTGATACTGATACACATATAGCACTCAGTAATGTCATGTGTTCACCATGTTCAACCACATCTATCACAGCTGATACTGATACACATAGCACTCAGTAATGTCATGTGTTCACCATGTTCAACCACATCTATCACAGCTGATACACATAGCACTCAGTAATGTCATGGGTTCACCATGTACAACCACATATATCACAGCTGACACACACATAGCACTCAGTAATGTCATGTGTTCACCATGTTCAACCTCATCTATCACAGCTGATACACATAGCACTCAGTAATGTCATGGGTTCACCATGTACAACCACATCTATCACAGCTGACACACACATAGCACTCAGTAATGTCATGTGTTCACCATGTTCAACCTCATTTATCACAGCTGATGCACATAGCACTCAGTAATGTCATGTGTTGACCATGTTCAACCACATCTATCACAGCTGATACTGATACACATATAGCACTCAGTAATGTCATGTGTTCACCATGTTCAACCACATCTATCACAGCTGATACTGATACACATATAGCACTCAGTAATAATAATAATAATAATAGTGAATCATTTATATAGCGCATTCCTCCACCAATGTGGAGCTCTATGCGCTTAACAACAACAAAAATTAAGAAGCAACAAATTCAACAACAACACGAAATAATCGCTCACGCACATGCAAATAGGCATACACATACACACCCCACCCACACATACACGCACGTACCGGCACATACACACACACACACACACACACACACACACACACACACACACACACACACACACACACACACACACACACACACACACACCACACACACACCGTTACCATCACCACCACTCACCCCACCCAAAAAACACAATACAAAATTCAATCAGTTGAACAAAGCATCAACACACACACACACACACACACTCTCTCTCTCTCTCTCTCTCTCTCTCTCTCTCTCTCTCTCTCTCTCTCTCTCTCTCTCTCTCTCTCTCTCTCTCTCTCTCTCTCTCTCTCTCTCTCTCTCTCTCCCTCTCTCGCAACAAAGCTGACGTGCACATTGCAGTCAACACACAGTGAAACTAATATGGGGGGAGGGGAGTGTGTGTGTGAGAATAGAGTCCAGAAGTAATGTGGCCTAAAGGTTGTGATGTAGCTTGAACAGGTGGGTCTTGAGAGCTGATTTGAAACATTGCAAGGACTGGATATGGCGGATTTCGCGTGGTAAGGAGTTCCAAACTGATGGGGCCGAAAAGGAAAAGGAGCGCTCACCAAACATTTTTGTTCGTGTACTAGGAACACAGAGAATTTTGGAATCTGAAGATGACCGCAATTGCCTTGATGGAGTATAGACAGAAAGCATGTCAGAAATGTAGCTAGGGGCATTTCCAGAGAAATAAGAATGACATAGAGTGGAAATTTTGTAGTCAATACGTGCTTTGATGGAAAGCCAATGAAGGGATATCAGGAGTGGTTGAACATGATGATACTTAGAGACCTTGAGGACAAGTCTGGCAGCAGAGTTCTGGACTTTTTGAAGCTTGTCAATGAGGTGTTGGGGGCAGCCATACAAGAGTGAATTACAATAATCTAGTTTAGAGAGAACAAAAGCGCAGACTAGTATTTTAGTAGTATCTATAGACAGGAGATGGCGAATCGTACCAATGCGACGCAGCTCACAGTATGCTGACCGACAGATAGTTTGAACTTGTGAGTCAACACTCATATCTTGAGAGATGTGGAAGCCAAGATTTCTAGCAGAAGGAGAAAAAGGTATTTGAGTGTCACAGACAGAGATGGAATCAGGCTTTGGGTACGGAAGTTTTCTAGATGGAGAGTGGATGAACAAGGCCTCCGTTTTGTCGTCATTCAGCTTCAGTTTGTTTTGT
This sequence comes from Phymorhynchus buccinoides, assembly GCA_017654935.2. Lineage (NCBI taxonomy): Eukaryota > Metazoa > Mollusca > Gastropoda > Neogastropoda > Raphitomidae > Phymorhynchus > Phymorhynchus buccinoides. The sequence continues at coordinate 62,854,491 of CM065680.1, forward strand.
AGCATCCATGATTTTTTGTTGCGAATGCAGAATTCGAGTGAAGATATAGAAGGAAGAATGGTAGATGGGGATACAGGCTTGTGGAGTTGTGTATCATCAGCAAAAGACTGAGAATCAACTGAATGAGAAGTGATCAACTCGGACAGGGGTTTAGTGTACATGATGAAGAGGACTGGTCCAAGTACTGAGCCTTGAGGAACCCCACATGTGAGGCCAACCATTGCAGAAGATGAGTCATTGATGGAGACAGACTGAGTTCGACCAGAAAGGTAAGACGAGAACCATGACAGAGCAGTGCTTGATATTCCATAGGTGATTTGAAGCCTCTTAAGGAGTATATGGTGGTCAATAGTATCAAAAGCAGCTGAAAGATCCAAAAGAGTTAATATAGATGCGTCACCAGAGTCAAGAGCTAAGAGAATGTCATTAGTTACTTTCAACAGTGCCGTTTCAGTGCTGTGAAATGGCCTGTACGCTGATTGTGAACAACTGATGAGTTGATGTTCATTGAGATAGCCTAGGAGTTGATGAAGAACTAATTTCTCAATGATTTTTGATATGAAAGAGAGGTTGGATATAGGCCTATAGTTCTTGAGAGTGTTTGGGTCAAGGGATGATTTCTTTAGAAGTGGTTTGACAATGGCAGTTTTGAACACAGATGGAAAGGAGCCAGATGTCAGAGAGTTGTTGACAATATGGGTGAGAGTAGGGAGTAGTTCATCAAGATACTCTATGAAAAGTGGCGTCGGTATAGGGTCAAGAGGACAGGAAGTGGGTTTTGCTTTTAGAATGATCTTCTTCAATTCAAAGGCAGTAACTGGCTGAAATTCCAAGAACGTGGATGTTGTTCCTATTTGGTCTAACAGGGTGGTAGGCCTAGGTGTGGAAGAAGCCTGATCAAGTTCGTTTCTGATCAGCTGGATTTTCTGAACAAAGTAGTCGTTAAAGACATCAGGAAGGTCACTGACAGGGTGGGTGGTAGGGAGAGGGGTGCTTTTTTCACGCCCCAGTAGTTTGCTGCAGATAGAAAACAGCCGACTAGAGGTCACTGCATTGTTTATTTGGTCAGTGTAAAAGGAGGATCTTGCTGTCAACACTATGCTCGCTATTTTTCGTTTCGCAGCGTTGAAGATTTGTTTTATAACGGTAAGGGGGGTCTTAAGCCATGCTCTTTCAGCTACACGCTTTTCTGACTTCGCCGAGTTCAGTTCAGTGCTAACTAAAGGGTACCACGGCTCCAGTCTATCGGCACGCTCTTGGCGGTGACGTAACGGCGCGTGTGTGTCGATAACGCGAGTGAGAGCGCTGTTAAGGTTGTTGACCGTGGGGCATGATTCAGGGCAGATAGTCGCGCGCAACTCTGCTTGAAATGCTGATCTGTCCATGCCGCGTACATTACGAGACTGTCTGTACGATGGGGTGTCAGACGGGACAGACAAACATAGTTCACAAACAATACAGAAATGGTCAGAAGCAAGAGACTGAGTGACATGAGTAGAGCGTAGCAAATCATCATCTGGTCTATAAATTACCCAGTCCAGAATGTGGCCACGTTCATGAGTTGGCTCGGTAACAGATTGACTAAAGTGAAACATATCCAAAGCATTAATCGTCTTAGTAGTTACAGGGTTATGCTGAGTATCAAAATGAACATTAATGTCTCCTAATATAATACACTTTCCAGAAAGGTTATTACAGTACTCTAAAAGGTCAGGGAATTCACTGAGAAACATAGCGTCTGTCAGTTTATTTTTGCGGCTTGGTGGAGGTCGGTACACGCAGATGAAGTGGACAGGAGAAGACGACGTTGCCAGGGTAACGCGAACTGCTTCAAAGCTGAGATGTTGGAAGGGAAAGGCAGTGGAGGTAGAAAGATGCTTGGCCAGAGAGTTCTTAGAGATGAGCGCAATCCCCCCACCGCGTGAAGGGCGGGGGAAGGAAGAGAGTGTGTAGCCAGATGGTGTCAGGTCAGCACACTTTGCTTCATCGCCTTGTTTTTTAAGCCAGGATTCTGTTATTACGAAAACATCGCAGTCATTGTCCGTAATGAAAGAGTGGATCTCTGCTCGTTTCAGTGGGTCGCTAACAGATCTTGCGTTAAAGAGGGCCAGTTGTAGACTGTTGGAATCGTTACGTTGTGTTGTACTGGAGGGCCCATTGCTAATTGGAATACGTATCAGGTTGTCAGGGGAACGCTTGGTTGTACAGCTAGTATTTGTACAGTTCAGGGATTGTTCCACAGGATGGCAGTGAGAGGGAGGTAAGGGGTAGACAGGCAAGGCGTGTCGACCGACCCAGGGTTGGTTGATGTCAGGCGTTGGCAGCTTAGTGGTGGCCGAATCAGGTCTGTTAGCACACACTGTGCTGATCTTTCTCTGTTTCCGCCGGCCACCACGGTGTTTCCGGACCCGTGGAAGATGGTATCCAATTCCCACTCCTTTGATGGCCTCTATTACAGAGGGGTCCAGTGGTGCAGGGGCAACAGACAGCAGTTGTTCTCGACGGTAGGAGATTCGAGAAAGAGGCGCGGTGGGGGAGTGGTGAGGGGCTTGACTGAATGGAGTAGGGTCAACAAGTGGAGGGAGAGGCCCGTACAAGAATGGGGGAGAGGAGGGGTGAGGAGGATGGGGGATGGAAGAAATGGGTTCCACATGTTGGCAAGCAGGCTGGTATAGGGGGAATGACGTTTCTTGGTTAGCATGAGAGTTGGACAGTTGAAACAAAAAAGCAGTCCAAATAACTAGCAAATCAGGCGGAAGAACTGCACAAAACAAGCACCAATACACGCACCACTCCATCATGCTACACTTGTACACTTTTCACAACAATAAACGATCTAGGTACAACACTACAGTGAAAACATATCAGAGCTCGTGACCATGCTGCCTGTCAGGCGTGGATCACTTACTACTAGTAATGTCATGTGTTCACCATGTTCAACCTCATCTATCACAGCTGATACATACAGCACTCAGTAATGTCATGTGTTCACCATGTTCAACCACATCTATCACAACTGATACACACACAGCACTCAGTAATGTCATGTGTTCACCATATTCAACCACATCTATCACAGCTGATACACATAGCACTCAGTAATGTCATGTGTTCACATGTTCAACCACATCTATCACAGCTGATACATATAGCACTCAGTAATGTCATGTGTTCACCATGTTCAACCACATCTATCACAGCTGATGCATACAGCACTCAGTAATGTCATGTGTTCATCATGTTCAACCACATCTATCACAGCTGATACTGATACACATATAGCACTCAGTAATGTCATGTGTTCACATGTTCAACCACATCTATCACAGCTGATGCATACAGCACTCAGTAATGTCATGTGTTCACTATGTTCAACCACATCTATCACAGCTGATGCATACAGCACTCAGTAATGTCATGTGTTCACCATGTGCAACCACATCTATCACAGCTGATACACATATAGCACTCAGTAATGTCATGTGTTCACCATGTTCAACCTCATCGATCACAGCTGATGCACATATAGCACTTAGTAATGTCATGTGTTCACCATGTTCAACCTCATCTATCACAGCTGATGCATACAGCACTCAGTAATGTCATGTGTTCACCATGTTCAACCTCATCTATCACAGCTGATACTGATACACACATAGCACTCAGTAATGTCATTTGTTCAACATGTTCAACCTCATCTATCACAGCTGATGCATACAGCACTCAGTAATGTCATGTGTGCACCATGTTCAACCTCATCTATCACAGCTGATACTGATACACATATAGCACTCAGTAATGTCATTTGTTCACCATGTTCAACCTCATCTATCACAGCTGATGCATACAGCACTCAGTAATGTCCTTTGTTCACCATGTTCAACCACATCTATCACAGCTGATACATATAGCACACAGTAATGTGAGATGTTTGGGTTTTTTTTTATAATGAGGACTATAGCCTTTCACGAACAGGGACTGAAAATAAAAGAACCGTTCGATTGTTACAAATATGACGTCCTGGAAGAAGCCTGATATATTTCAACGTGTCTTAATAACTTGTGCAAGCTGCATGATTTATTCTTCAGGGCAGAGCACTGTGTGGCAGTAGGCGGTATCCATATTGAAATAGACTTAACTCTGTGTCTGATAGTGTAAAAACAAAAACACGTAGTCATAGATACTGGCTTTCTTAGTAGCAGCATACTGAGTGCTTCTATCGTGTTGATAAAAAGCTGGCGTTTTTATTATTTATAATGTGAGTTGGTAAGCTGGCATGAGGTGTTTTTTGTGGCGGGAGTTTTTCGCCTAGCAGGCTGAATTATTTACTCTCGTCAATATTCTTTTGTTGGTGTGTTTCCAGTAGTGCTTGAGTTGCTGTTTTGTGTCTGTGTGTTCGTGATGTACTGCACATTATTTTGGGCTGCTTTCTGTGCCTCTCTGCCTCCGGACATGAGAGTAATTTGGTTTATTTTCTTGATGAGACTGGTTGGCTTGTTGGATTCTCCAAGCCAGCCATGCTTCCAGCACCGGTTTCCAAACAACGTAACAGATGCAAAGCTGATTACAGTCTGTCATTATCAGATGTATTGCTGATTACAGCATGTCATTATCAGATGTATTGCTGATTACAGTCTGTCATTATCAGATGTATTGCTGATTACAGCCTGTCGTTATCATAGTATTGCTGATTATAGCCTGCCATTACAGATGCATAGCTGATTACAGCCTGTCATTATCAGATGTATTGCTGATTACAGCCTGTCGTTATCATATGTATTGCTGATTATAGCCTGTCATTATCAGATGTATTGCTGATTACAGCCTGTCATTATCAGATGTATTGCTGATTACAGCCTGTCATTATCAGATGCATTGCTGATTACAGCATGCCATTATCAGATGCATTGCTGATTACAGCCTGTCATTATCAGATGCATTGCTGATTACAGCCTGTCGTTATCAGATGTATTGCTGATTACAGCCTGTCGTTATCAGATGTATTGCTGATTACAGCCTGTCATTATCAGATGTATTGCTGATTACAGCCTTATCAGATGTATTGCTGATTACAGCCTGTCGTTATCAGATGTATTGCTGATTACAGCCTGTCGTTATCAGATGTATTGCTGATTACAGCCTGTCGTTATCAGATGTATTGCTGATTACAGCCTGTCATTATCAGATGTATTGCTGATTACAGCCTGTCGTTATCAGATGTATTGCTGATTACAGCCTGTCATTATCAGATTATCAGATGTATTGCTGATTACAGCCTGTCATTATCAGATGTATTGCTGATTACAGCCTGTCATTATCAGATGTATTGCTGATTACAGCCTGTCATTATCAGATGTATTGCTGATTACAGCTGTCATTATCAGATGCATTGCTGATTACAGCCTGTCATTATCAGATGTATTGCTGATTACAGCCTGTCATTATCAGATGTATTGCTGATTACAGCCTGTCATTATCAGATGTATTGCTGATTACAGCCTGTCATTATCAGATGCTGATTGCTGATTACAGCCTGTCATTATCAGATGCATAGCTGATTACAGCCTGTCATTATCAGATGTATTGCTGATTACAGCCTGTCATTATCAGATGTATAGCTGATTACAGCCTGTCATTATCAGATGTATTGCTGATTACAGTCTGTCATTATCAGATGTATTGCTGATTACAGCCTGTCATTATCAGATGTATTGCTGATTACAGCCTGTCATTATCAGATGCATAGCTGATTACAGCCTGTCATTATCAGATGCATAGCTGATTACAGCCTGTCATTATCAGATGCATAGCTGATTACAGCCTGTCATTATCAGATGTATTGCTGATTACAGTCTGTCATTATCAGATGTATTGCTGATTACAGCCTGTCATTATCAGATGTATTGCTGATTACAGCCTGTCATTATCAGATGTATTGCTGATTACAGCCTGTCATTATCAGATGTATTGCTGATTACAGCCTGTCATTATCAGATGTATTGCTGATTACAGCCTGTCATTATCAGATGTATTGCTGATTACAGCCTGTCATTATCTGATGCATAGCTGATTACAGCCTGTCATTATCAGATGCATAGCTGATTACAGTATGTCATTATCAGATGCATAGCTGATTACAGTATGTCATTATCAGATGTATTGCTGATTACAGCCTGTCATTATCAGATGCATAGCTGATTACAGCTGTCATTATCAGATGCATAGCTGATTACAGCCTGTCATTATCAGATGTATTGCTGATTACAGCCTGTCATTATCAGATGTATTGCTGATTACAGCCTGTCATTATCATTTGCTGATTACAGCATGTCATTATCTGTTGATTACAGCCTGTCATTATCAGATGAATAGCTGATTACAGCCTGTCATTATCAGATGTATTGCTGATTACAGCCTGTCATTATCAGATGTATTGCTGATTACAGCCTGTCATTATCAGATGTATTGCTGATTACAGCCTGTCATTATCAGATGTATTGCTGATTACAGTCTGTCATGTATTGCTGATTACAGCCTGTCATTATCAGATGTATTGCTGATTACAGTCTGTCATTATCAGATGTATTGCTGATTACAGCCTGTCATTATCAGATGTATTGCTGATTACAGCCTGTCATTATCAGATGTATTGCTGATTACAGCCTGTCATTATCAGATGTATTGCTGATTACAGCCTGTCATTATCAGATGTATTGCTGATTACAGCCTGTCATTATCAGATGCATTGCTGATTACAGCCTGTCATTATCAGATGCATAGCTGATTACAGCCTGTCATTATCAGATGTATTGCTGATTACAGCCTGTCATTATCTGATGCATAGCTGATTACAGCCTGTCATTATCAGATGCATAGCTGATTACAGCCTGTCATTATCAGATGTATTGCTGATTACAGCCTGTCATTATCAGATGTATTGCTGATTACAGCCTGTCATTATCAGATGTATTGCTGATTACAGCCTGTCATTATCAGATGTATTGCTGATTACAGCCTGTCATTATCAGATGTATTGCTGATTACAGCCTGTCATTATCAGATGTATTGCTGATTACAGCCTGTCATTATCAGATGTATTGCTGATTACAGATGAATAGCTGATTACAGCCTGTCTGTCATTATCAGATGTATTGCTGATTACAGCCTGTCATTATCAGATGTATTGCTGATTACAGCCTGTCATTATCAGATGTATTGCTGATTACAGCCTGTCATTATCAGATGTATTGCTGATTACAGCCTGTCATTATCAGATGTATTGCTGATTACAGCCTGTCATTATCAGATGTATTGCTGATTACAGTCTGTCATTATCAGATGTATTGCTGATTACAGCCTGTCATTATCAGATGCATAGCTGATTACAGTATGTCATTATCAGATGCATAGCTGATTACAGCCTGTCATTATCAGATGTATTGCTGATTACAGTCTGTCATTATCAGATGTATTGCTGATTACAGCCTGTCATTATCAGATGCATAGCTGATTACAGCCTGTCATTATCAGATGCATAGCTGATTACAGTATGTCATTATCAGATGCATAGCTGATTACAGCCTGTCATTATCAGATGTATTGCTGATTACAGTCTGTCATTATCAGATGTATTGCTGATTACAGCCTGTCATTATCAGATGCTATTGCTGATTACAGTCTGTCATTATCAGATGTATTGCTGATTACAGCCTGTCATTATCAGATGTATTGCTGATTACAGCCTGTCATTATCAGATGTATTGCTGATTACAGCCTGTCATTATCAGATGTATTGCTGATTACAGCCTGTCATTATCAGATGTATTGCTGATTACAGCCTGTCATTATCAGATGTATAGCTGATTACAGCCTGTCATTATCAGATGTATTGCTGATTACAGCCTGTCATTATCTGATGCATAGCTGATTACAGCCTGTCATTATCAGATGCATAGCTGATTACAGCCTGTCATTATCAGATGCATAGCTGATTACAGCCTGTCATTATCAGATGTATTGCTGATTACAGCCTGTCATTATCAGATGTATTGCTGATTACAGCCTGTCGTTATCAGATGTATAGCTGATTACAGCCTGTCATTATCAGATGTATTGCTGATTACAGCCTGTCGTTATCAGATGTATTGCTGATTACAGCCTGTCATTATCAGATGTATTGCTGATTACAGCCTGTCATTATCAGATGTATTGCTGATTACAGCCTGTCATTATCAGATGTATTGCTGATTACAGCCTGTCATTATCAGATGTATTGCTGATTACAGCCTGTCATTATCAGATGTCATATTGCTGATTACAGCCTGTCATTATCAGATGTATTGCTGATTACAGCCTGTCATTATCAGATGTATTGCTGATTACAGCCTGTCATTATCAGATGTATTGCTGATTACAGCCTGTCATTATCAGATGTATTGCTGATTACAGCCTGTCATTATCAGATGTATTGCTGATTACAGCCTGTCATTATCAGATGTATTGCTGATTACAGCCTGTCATTATCAGATGCATAGCTGATTACAGCCTGTCATTATCAGATGCATAGCTGATTACAGTATGTCATTATCAGATGTATTGCTGATTACAGTCTGTCATTATCAGATGTATTGCTGATTACAGCCTGTCATTATCAGATGCATAGCTGATTACAGTATGTCATTATCAGATGCATAGCTGATTACAGCCTGTCATTATCAGATGTATTGCTGATTACAGCCTGTCATTATCAGATGTATAGCTGATTACAGCCTGTCATTATCAGATGTATTGCTGATTACAGCCTGTCATTATCAGATGTATTGCTGATTACAGCCTGTCATTATCAGATGTATTGCTGATTACAGCCTGTCGTTATCAGATGTATTGCTGATTACAGTCTGTCATTATCAGATGTATTGCTGATTACAGCCTGTCGTTATCAGATGTATTGCTGATTACAGTCTGTCATTATCAGATGTATTGCTGATTACAGCCTGTCATTATCAGATGTATTGCTGATTACAGTCTGTCATTATCAGATGTATTGCTGATTACAGTGTCGTTATCAGATGTATAGCTGATTACTGTCGTTATCAGATGTATTGCTGATTACAGTCTGTCATTATCAGATGTATTGCTGATTACAGCCTGTCATTATCAGATGTATTGCTGATTACAGCCTGTCATTATCAGATGTATTGCTGATTACAGTCTGTCATTATCAGATGTATTGCTGATTACAGTCTGTCATTATCAGATGTATTGCTGATTACAGCCTGTCATTATCTGATGCATAGCTGATTACAGCCTGTCATTATCAGATGTATTGCTGATTACAGCATGTCATTATCAGATGTATTGCTGATTACAGTCTGTCATTATCAGATGTATTGCTGATTACAGCCTGTCATTATCAGATGTATTGCTGATTACAGACTGTCATTATCAGATGTATTGCTGATTACAGTCTGTCATTATCAGATGTATTGCTGATTACAGCCTGTCATTATCAGATGTATTGCTGATTACAGCCTGTCATTATCAGATGCATTGTTGATTAGAGCCATAAAATAACAGATTAAAATCAGTCATCGATTTATTTTGTCTGGACCACCCTCTCTGTCTCTCACCCTTCCTCTCTCCCTTCTCTCTCTCCTACCTCTCTCTCTCCCTCTCTCTCTCTCTCTCTCTCTCTCTCTCTCTCTCTCTCTCTCTCTCTCTCTCTCTCTCTCTCTCCCTCCCTCCCTCTCTGGGACATGGGGAAATATTCAAAACAAACTAAAATAGGTCAAGAAGTAAATGACAAAACCCAATTACTGACATGAAGATGGGACATGGAGAAATAGTCAAAACAAACGCAATAGACAGACATGCAGTACAACGTTGTTCATGACCAGAGAACATCCAAACACAAGTGTGCAAACAATAAATAGAGCGAACAAGAAAGGAAGATCCAACAAGTCATAGAAAAGGAAAATGATAACTAAATTCTAGTATCACTATTTAATGTTTCACACACACACACACACACACACACACACACACACACACACACACACACACACACACACACACACACACACACACACACACACACATACACATCAAAGAACATTACTTCAACCTTCACCATTCCGCCCATTTCAGTCAATGAAGTACTGTTCGAACTCTTACATTTAAAACAGTCAGGGAGTCGCGATTTAGATGGAATGGATGGGAAAATACTGAAAACCGCTTCATTTGCTATAGCAGACACTCTCACTTACATATATAACTTATGCATTGATAAAAAACCCAGTTTCCTCTAAAATTCAAGCAAGCAAAAGTTATACCATTACATAAAAGCGGTGATCGATCAAATCCAGCTAACTACAGACCTATATCAATATTAAGTATATTGTCTAAACCACTTGAAAAGCACATCCAAAAACATTTGAATTCTCATTTGAATCATTACGATTTAATAAATGAAAATCAGTCTGGTTTTAGACAAAATCACTCCTGCCATACTGCTCTTATACAACTAGTAGATAGATGTCTTTCAAATATCAATAACAACGAATTTACAGGTGCTTTATTCATAGATTTTGCTAAAGCGTTTGATGTTATCAACCATTCACTTTTAATTAAAAAACTTACTCATTACAACATATCTAGCAGTGCTTTGTGTTTCATTGCGTCGTTTCTTACTGATCGACAACAGCTGGTTGAAATCAATTCTGTAAGGTCAAAGTTACTCCCGATAAAGTTTGGTGTTCCCCAGGGATCAGTCTTGGGGCCACTTCTATTTTCAATCTACATTAACGACTTGCCTTTGTACATTAAATGCTGTTGTGAAATGTTTGCTGATGACACTTCATTGCAATCTAACAGTGCCAGTCCTTTTGAATTAGTAGACAATCTGCAGACCAATGTTAATAAGCTAACTGAGTGGACAGAATTAAACCACATGTCTCTTAATGCACAAAAAACAAAATGTATGTATATAACCACACGTCAAAAGCGAAAGAAGATGAACTCTGTGTTTCCTCCATTGTATGTCAAAGATAAAATAATTGAAGAAGTTTCCTCCCATAAAGTGTTAGGGGTTATCATTGATAAGGACTTATCGTGGAGTGATCACATTAATGACCTCGGTAAGCGTATCTCTAAAATAATTTACCAGTTATCAAAAATAAAGAATTTCTTAGACCTTCATTCAAGAAAACTCTTTTTTCATGCACACATCTTACCTCTTATAAATTACGCATCCACGTTATGGGATAGTGCTAGTGAAAATAATCTAAAATACATAACTCGCTTACACAAAAGAGCTTTAAAGCTTGTCCTACTTAAGTCTACTAGTTTGACAATAATTGACTATAAACAACTAAACATCCTTCCGTTTAAAGAAAGACTTTTCTTAAACAAATGCCTATGTATGTACAACATCGTAAACGGAACAGCCCCAAATAAAATAATAAGTTCCTTTACATTAAATGAAAATCGACATACTCATAAGCTTTCATTTCCTAAGCCCCATAACGATCTGTTCAAATCCAGCTTGACATACTCTGGGGGAAACACATGGAACAACTTGCCATCATTCTTGAAATCATGTCCATCTAAACCAGCTTTTAAAAAAGCTTTAAAGAAGCACCTGGTTGATAAATTGTAATCTGGCATTATTGAGATGTATATATGCATTGATTGTTCTTATGTCTGGAAATATTATTTTCTTCCTTCTATCTTCCCTTTCCTTCTGTTTTTTGTTTTGATTTCCAATTGTGTGTGCAGGTGTGTGTGTGTGTGTGAGTGTGTGTGTGTGTGTGTGTGTGTGTGTGTGTGTGTGTGTGTGTGTGTGTGTGTGTGTGTGTGTGTGTGTGTGTGTGTGTGTGTGTGTGTGTGTGTGTGTGTGTGTGTGTGTGTGTGAGTGAGCGTGTGTGTGTGAGTGAGCGTATGTGTGTGTGTGTATATGTGCACACGCGCGCATGTGTGTATGTGAGTGTTTCCTCCCCCAGCTTTCTCTCCCTCTCTCTTCCTCCCTATTCCCTTCTCTCTCTTCTGTTTGGTTCTTTGTTGTTGTTGTTTTCTTTCATTATACTGATCATAATGTTTTCTGTTTTGTGTTCCTGTAAATATGTTAAGTTCATTGATTTTTGATTGATGTGTATTTTTTTTTATGAGGGCAGGATGAAAAAAAGCTTTGTTAGCTTATTCTTTAACCCTCAATAAAGATGATTTTGACTTGACTTGACTTGACACACACACACACACACACACACACACACACACACACACACACACACACACACACACACACACACACACACACACACACACACACAATAATTCAAGAAGTTTCCTCCCATAAAGTGTTAGGGGTTATCATTGATAAGGACTGATCGTGGAGTGATCACATTAATGACCTCGGTAAACGTATCTCCAAAAGAATTTACCAATTATCAAAAATGAAGAATTTCTTAAACCTTCATTCAAGAAAGCTATTTTTTTCATGCACACATCTTACCTCTTATTAATTACGCATCCACTTTATGGGATAGTGCTAGTGGAAATAATATAAAATACATAACTCGCTTACACAAAAGAGCTTTAAAGCTAGTCCTACTTTAATCTAGTAGCTTGACAATACATGACTATAGACATGATACGTCTTCACTATGCTGCTTACATCCGGCTGTTTGCCATGATACTACTTCACTATGCTGCTTACATCCAGCTGTTTGCCATGATACTACTTCACTATGCTGCTTACATCCAGCTGTTTGCCATGATTCTGCTTCACTATGCTGCTTACATCCAGCTGTTTGCCATGATACTTCTTCACTATGCTGCTTACATCCAGCTGTTTGCCATGATACTTCTTCACTATGCTGCTTACATCCAGCTGTTTGCCATGATACTTCTTCACTATGCTGCTTACATCCAGCTGTTTGCCATGATACTTCTTCACTATGCTGCTTACATCCAGCTGTTTGCCATGATACTTCTTCACTATGCTGCTTACATCCAGCTGTTTGCCATGATACTGCTTCACTATGCTGCTTACATCCAGCTGTTTGCCATGATACTTCTTCACTATGCTGCTTACATCCAGCTGTTTGCCATGATACTTCTTCACTATGCTGCTTACATCCAGCTGTTTGCCATGATACTTCTTCACTAATTATGCTGCTTACATCCAGCTGTTTGCCATGATACTTCTTCACTATGCTGCTTACATCCATCTGTTTGCCATGATACTTCTTCACTATGCTGCTTACATCCAGCTGTTTGCCATGATACTTCTTCACTATGCTGCTTACATCCAGCTGTTTGCCATGATACTGCTTCACTATGCTGCTTACATCTAGCTGATTGCCATCATACTTCTTCATTATGCTGCTTACATCCAGCTGTTTGCCATCATACTTCTTCACTATGTTGCTTACATCCAGCTGTTTGCCATGATACTTCTTCATTATGCTGCTTACATCCAGCTGTTTGCCATGACACTTCTTCACTATGCTGCTTACATCCATCTGTTTGCCATGATACTTCTTCACTATGCTGCTTACATCCAGCTGTTTGCCATGATAATTCTTCACTATGCTGCTTACATGCAGCTGTTTGCCATGATAATTCTTCAATAATTATGCTGCTTACATCCAGCTGTTTGCCATGATAATTCTCCAATAATTATGATGCTTGCATCCAGCTGTTTACCATGATGTTTCTTCAATAATTATGATGCTTGCATCCAGCTGTTTGCCATGATACTTCTTCAATAATTATGCTGCTTACATCCAGCTGTTTGCCATATTACTTCTTCACTATGCTGCATACATCCATCTGTTTGCCATGATACTTCTTCATTATGCTGCTTACATCTAGCTGATTGCCATGATACTGCTTCACTATGCTGCTTACATCCAGCTGATTGCCATGATACTTCTTCACTATGCTGCTTACATCCATCTGTTTGCCATGATACTTCTTCACTATGCTGCTTACATCCAGCTGATTGCCATGATACTTCTTCATTATGCTGCTTACATCCAGCTGTTTGCCATGCTACTTCTTCACTATGCTGCTTACATCCAGCTGTTTGCCATGATACTTCTTCACTATGCTGCTTACATCCAGCTGATTGCCATGATACTTCTTCATTATGCTGCTTACATCCAGCTGTTTGCCATGATTCTTCTTCACTATGCTGCTTACATCCAGCTGTTTGCCATGATACTTCTTCACTATGCTGCTTACATCCAGCTGTTTGCCATGATACTTCTTCACTATGCTGCTTACATCCAGCTGTTTGCCATGATACTTCTTCACTATGCTGCTTACATCCAGCTGTTTGCCATGATACGTCTTCACTATGCTGCTTACAACCAGCTGTTTGCCATGATACTACTTCACTATGCTGCTTACATCCAGCTGTTTGCCATGATACTTCTTCACTATGCTGCTTACATCCAGCTGTTTGCCATGATGCTTCTTCACTATGCTGCTTACATCCAGCTGTTTGCCATGATACTTCTTCACTATGCTGCTTACATCCAGCTGTTATCCATGTTACTTTACACTATGCTGCTTACATCCAGCTGTTTGCCATGCTACTTTTCACTATGCTGCCATGATGTTCTCCAATAATTATGATGCTTGCATCCAGCTGTTTGCCATGATACTTCTTCAATAATTATGCTGCTTACATCCAGCTGTTTGCCATGATGTTTCTTCAATAATTATGATGCTTGCATCCAGCTGTTTACCATGATGTTTCTTCAATAATTATGATGCTTGCATCCAGCTGTTTACCATGATGTTTCTTCAATAATTATGATGCTTGCATCCAGCTGTTTGCCATGATACTTCTTCAATCATTATGCTGCTTACATCCAGCTGTTTGCCATATTACTTCTTCACTATGCTGCTTACATCCAGCTGTTTGCCATGATACTTCTTCACTATGCTGCTTACATCTAGCTGATTGCCATGATACTGCTTCACTATGCTGCTTACATCCAGCTGTTTGCCATGATACTTCTTCACTATGCTGCTTACATCCAGCTGTTTGCCATGATTCTTCTTCACTATGCTGCTTACATCCAGCTGTTTGCCATGATACTTCTTCACTATGCTGCTTACATCCAGCTGTTTGCCATGATACTTCTTCACTATGCTGCTTACATCCAGCTGTTTGCCATGATACTTCTTCACTATGCTGCTTACATCCAGCTGTTTGCCATGATACTTCTTCACTATGCTGCTTACATCCAGCTGTTTGCCATGATACTTCTTCACTATGCTGATTACATCCAGCTGTTTGCCATGATGCTGCTTCACTATGCTGCTTACATCCAGCTGTTTGCCATGATTCTTCTTCACTATGCTGCTTACATCCAGCTGTTTGCCATGATACTGCTTCACTATGCTGCTTACATCCAGCTGTTTGCCATGATACTTCTTCACTATGCTGCTTACATCCAGCTGTTTGCCATGATAATTCTTCAATAATTATGCTGCTTACATCCAGCTGTTTGCCATGTTACTTCTTCACTATGCTGCTTACATCCAGCTGTTTGCCATGTTACTTCTTCACTATGCTGCTTACATCCAGCTGTTTGCCATGATACTTCTTCACTATGCTGCTTACATCCAGCTGTTTGCCATGATACTGCTTCACTATGCTGCTTACATCTAGCTGATTGCCATCATACTTCTTCACTATGTTGCTTACATCCAGCTGTTTGCCATGATACTTCTTCATTATGCTGCTTACATCCAGCTGTTTGCCATGACACTTCTTCACTATGCTGCTTACATCCAGCTGTTTGCCATGATACTTCTTCACTATGCTGCTTACATCCAGCTGTTTGCCATGATAATTCTTCACTATGCTGCTTACATGCAGCTGTTTGCCATGATAATTCTTCAATAATTATGATGCTTGCATCCAGCTGTTTACCATGATGTTTCTTCAATAATTATGATGCTTGCATCCAGCTGTTTGCCATGATACTTCTTCAATAATTATGCTGCTTACATCTAGCTGATTGCCATGATACTTCTTCACTATGCTGCTTACATCCAGCTGTTTGCCATGATACTTCTTCACTATGCTGCTTACATCCAGCTGTTTGCCATGATACTTCTTCACTATGCTGCTTACATCCAGCTGTTTGCCATGATACTTCTTCACTATGCTGCTTACATCCAGCTGATTGCCATGATACTTCTTCACTATGCTGCTTACATCCAGCTGTTTGCCATGATACTTCTTCACTATGCTGCTTACATCCAGCTGTTTGCCATGATACTTCTTCATTATGCTGCTTACATCCAGCTGTTTGCCATGATACGCCTTCACTATTTGCTTACATCCAGCTGTTTGATGACTTCTTCACTATGCTGCTTACATCCAGCTGTTTGCCATGATACTTCTTCACTATGCTGCTTACATCCATCTGTTTGCCATGATACTTCTTCACTATGCTGCTTACATCCAGCTGTTTGCCATGATACTTCTTCACTATGCTGCTTACATCCAGCTGTTTGCCATGATACTTCTTCACTATGCTGCTTACATCCAGCTGTTTGCCATGATACCTCTTCACTATGCTGCTTACATCCAGCTGTTTGCCATGATAATTCTTCACTATGCTGCTTACATCCAGCTGTTTGCCATGATACTTCTTCACTATGCTGCTTACATCCAGCTGTTTGCCATGATACTTCTTCACTATGCTGCTTACATCCAGCTGTTTGCCATGATACTTCTTCACTATGCTGCTTACATCCAGCTGTTTGCCATGATACTTCTTCACTATGCTGCTTACATCCAGCTGTTTGCCATGATACTTCTTCACTATGCTGCTTACATCCAGCTGTTTGCCATGATACTGCTTCACTATGCTGCTTACATCCAGCTGTTTGCCATGATACTTCTTCACTATGCTGCTTACATCCAGCTGTTTGCCATGATACTTCTTCACTATGCTGCTTACATCCAGCTGTTTGCCATGATACTTCTTCACTATGCTGCTTACATCCAGCTGTTTGCCATGATGCTTCTTCACTATGCTGCTTACATCCGTCACTACCTTCTACCCTCCTACCTTCTACTTTCCATTATACTTCTTCAATAATAAAAAGTATGTTGCTTACATCCGTCACTACCTTCTACTTTCCATGATAGTTCTTCACCAGCTGTTTTCACTCACTCTTTCCTTCACTACCTTCTACTTTCCATGATACTTCTTTACCAGCTGTTTTCACTCACTCTTTCCTTCACTACCTTCTACTTTCCATGATACTTCTTCACCAGCTGTTTTCACTCACTCTTTCCTTCACTACCTTCTACTTTCCATGATACTTCTTCACCAGCTGTTTTCACTCACTCTTTCCTTCACTAACTCTTCTACTTTCCATGATACTTCTTTACCAGCTGTTTTCACTCACTCTTTCCTTCACTACCTTCTACTGTCCATGATACGTCTTCACCAGCTGTTTTCACTCAGTCTTTCCTTCACTACCTTCTACTTTCCATGATACTTCTTTACCAGCTGTTTTCACTCACTCTTTCCTTCACTACCTTCTACTTTCCATGATACTTCTTCACCAGCTGTTTTCACTCACTCTTTCCTTCACTACCTTCTACTTTCCATGATACTTCTTCCCCAGCTGTTTTCACTCACTCTTTCCTTCACTACCTTCTACTTTCCATGATGCTTCTTCACCAGCTGTTTTCACTCACTCTTTCCTTCACTACCTTCTACTTTCCATGATACGTCTTCACCAGCTGTTTTCACTCACTCTTTCCTTCACTACCTTCTACTTTCCATGTTACGTCTTTACCAGCTGTTTTCACTCACTCTTTCCTTCACTACCTTCTACTTTCCATGATACTTCTTCACCAGCTGTTTTCACTCACTCTTTCCTTCACTACCTTCTACTTTCCATGATACTTCTTCACCAGCTGTTTTCACTCACTCTTTCCTTCACTACCTTCTACTTTCCATGATACTTCTTCACCAGCTGTTTTCACACACTCTTTCCTTCACTACCTTCTACTTTCCATGATACTTCTTTACCAGCTGTTTTCACTCACTCTTTCCTTCACTACCTTCTACTTTCCATGATACTTCTTCACCAGCTGTTTTCACTACCACTCTTTCCTTCACTACCTTCTACTTTCCATGATACTTCTTCACCAGCTGTTTTCACTCACTCTTTCCTTCACTACCTTCTACTTTCCATGATACTTCTTCCCCAGCTGTTTTCACTCACTCTTTCCTTCACTACCTTCTACTTTCCATGATACGTCTTCACCAGCTGTTTTCACCCAGTCTTTCCTTCACTACCTTCTACTTTCCATGATACTTCTTCACCAGCTGTTTTCACTCACTCTTTCCTTCACTACCTTCTACTTTCCATGATACTTCTTTACCAGCTGTTTTCACTCACTCTTTCCTTCACTACCTTCTACTGTCCATGATACGTCTTCACCAGCTGTTTTCACTCAGTCTTTCCTTCACTACCTTCTACTTTCCATGATACTTCTTCACCAGCTGTTTTCACTCACTCTTTCCTTCACTACCTTCTACTTTCCATGATACTTCTTTACCAGCTGTTTTCACTCACTCTTTCCTTCACTACCTTCTACTTTCCATGATACTTCTTCACCAGCTGTTTTCACTCACTCTTTCCTTCACTACCTTCTACTTTCCATGATACTTCTTCACCAGCTGTTTTCACTCAGTCTTTCCTTCACTACCTTCTACTTTCCATGATGCTTCTTCACCAGCTGTTTTCACTCACTCTTTCCTTCACTACCTTCTACTTTCCATGATACTTCTTCACCAGCTGTTTTCACACACTCTTTCCTTCACTACCTTCTACTTTCCATGATACTTCTTCACCAGCTGTTTTCACACACTCTTTCCTTCACTACCTTCTACTTTCCATGATACTTCTTCACCAGCTGTTTTCACTCACTCTTTCCTTCACTACCTTCTACTTTCCATGATGCTTCTTCACCAGCTGTTTTGCAGAGTTGCACTCTTTCCTTAACTACCTTACACTTTTCCATGAACTTCTTCACC
>CM065680.1:62874075-62884075 GCA_017654935.2 Phymorhynchus buccinoides
AATACACATGTAAACAACATGCAGAGTTGATGTTTGCGGGGCCTCTGAGGACATGTAAACAACATGCAGAGTTGATGTTTGCAGGGCCTCTGAGGACATGTAAACAGCATGCAGAGATGATGTTTGAGGGACCTCTGAGGACATGTAAACAACATGAAGAGTTGATGTTTGCGGGGCCTCTGATGACATTTAAACAACATGTAGAGATGATGTTTGTGGGACCTCTGAGGACATGTAAACAACATGCAGAGATGATGTTTGCGGGGCTTCTGAGGGAATGTAAACAACATGCAGAGTTGATGTTTGCAGGGCCTCTGATGACATGTAAACAGCATGCAGAGATGATGTTTGTGGGACCTCTGAGGACATTTAAACAACATGAAGAGTTGATGTTTGCGGGGCCTCTGAGGACATGTAAACAACATGCAGAGTTCATGTTGCGGGGGTAGTGGTGTGGGGGCCGGGCCTCTGAGGACATGTAAACAACATGAAGAGTTGATGTTTGCTGAGCCTCATTTAAACAACACGCAGAGTTGAGGACATGCGGGGCCTCTGAGGACATGTCAGAAGCATGCAGAGTTGATGTTTGCGGGGCCCCCTCCGCCGGGGAAAGAACATGCAGAGTGGATGTTTGTGGGACATCTGAGGAGGAAGTGGAAAACATAAAAAAAAGATGTGTATGGGGCCTCTGAGGACATTTTAAGAGTAAGTTGTGATGTTGTTGGCGGTGCCTCTGAGGAAGGGTAAACAACATGCAGAGTTGATGTTTGCGGGGCCTCTGAGGACATTTTAACAACATGTAGAGTTGATGTTTGCGGACACCTCTTGAGTACATGTTGTAAACAGCCCATGCGAGAGATTGATGTTTTGCGGGGCCTCTGAGGGGACATTTAAAGAACATGCAGAAGTTGATGTTGTGTGGGACATCTGAGGGACATGTAAACAGCATGCAGCCACGTTGTATAGTTTGGCGGGAAGTTTGTGGACATTTTAACAACATGTAGAGTTGATGTTTGCGGGGCCTTATGGTTGGGACCTTTGAGGGACGTGCAGGGTGTGAGGGGGACCTCTCGAGGACCCATTATGTAAACAACATGCAGAGTTAATGTTTCATGTTTTGCGGGGGACTCTCTCCCCACTTGTAAACAGACTGCATCACGTTGATGTTTCGTTGTGGGTGGGGCCTCTGAGTACATTTAAAAACAACATGCAGAGTTGATTTTTGCGGGGCCTCTGAGGACATTTAAAGAACATGCAGAGTTGATGTTTGTGGGACATCTGAGGACATTTAAACAACATGTAGATTTGATGTTTGCGGGGCCTCTGAGGACATGTTAACAACATGTAGAGTTGATGTTTGTGGGGCCTCTGAGTACATTTAAACAACATGAAGAGTTGATGTTTGCTGGGCCTCTGAGGACATTTAAACAACATGTAGAGTTCATGTTTGCGGGACCTATGAGGACATGTAGACAACATGCAGAGATCATGTTTGAGGGACCTCTGAGTACATTTAAACAACATGAAGAGTTGATTTTTGCGGGGCCTCTGAGGACATTTAAACAACATGCAGAGTTCATGTTTGCGGGGCCTATGATGACATTTAAACAACATGCAGAGTTGATGTTTGCGGGGCCTTTGAGGACATGTAAACAACATGCAGAGTTCATGTTTGCGGGGCCTATGAGGACATGTAAACAACATGCAGAGATCATGTTTGCGGGGCCTTTGAGGACATGTAAACAACATGCAGAGTTCATGTTTGTGGGACCTATGAGGACATGTAAACAACATGCAGAGATGATGTTTGAGGGACCTATGAGGACATTTAAACAACATGCAGAGATGATGTTTGAGGCGGAGCCTCTGAGGACATTTAAACAACATGAAGAGTTGATGTTTGCGGGGCAGGTGGCCTAGGAGGGAATGTAAACAACATGCAGAGTTGATGTTTGCGGGTCCTCTGAGGACATGTAAACAACATGTAGAGTTGATGTTTGCGGGGCCTCTGAGGAAATGTAAACAACATGCAGAGTTGATGTTTGAGGGGCCACTGAGGACATGTAAACAACATGCAGAGTTGATGTTTGAGGGACCTCTGAGGACATGTAAACAACATGCAGAGTTGATGTTTGCGAGGCCTCTGAGGACATTTAAACAACATACAGAGATGATGTTTGTGGGACCTCTGATGACATTTAAACAACATGCAGAGATGATGTTTGCGGGGCCTCTGATGACATTTAAACAACATGCAGCGTTGCTGTTGGGGGGACCTCCTGAGGATAATGTAAAAATATCATGTAGAGTTGATGTTTGTCGGGACCTCTGAGGACATTTAAACAACATGCAGAGTTGATGTTTGCGGGGCCTCTGAGGACATTTAAACAACATGCAGAGTTGATGTTTGCGGGGCCTCTGAGGACATTTAAACAACATGCAGAGTTGATGTTTGTGGGGCCTCTGAGGACATTTAAACAACATGCAGAGATGATGTTTGCGGGGCCTCTGAGGACATGTAAACAGCATGCAGAGTTGATGTTTGCGGGACCTCTGAGGACATTTAAACAACATGCAGAGTTGATGTTTGCGGGGCCTCTGAGGACATGTAAACAACATGCAGAGATGATGTTTGACGGGACCTCTGAGGACATTTAAACAACATGCAGAGTTGATGTTTGCAGGGCCTCTGAGGACATGTAAACAACATGCAGAGTTGATGTTTGTGGGACCTCTGAGGACATGTAAACACACATGCAGAGTTGATGTTTGCGGGGCCTCTGAGGACATTTAAACAGCATGCAGAGTTGATGTTTGTGGGACCTCTGAGGACATGTAAACAACATGCAGAGTTGATGTTTGCAGGGCCTCTGAGGACATGTAAACAGCATGCAGAGTTGATGTTTGCCATCTGAGGACATTAAAACAACATGCAGAGATGATGTTTGCAGGGCCTCTGAGGACATGTAAACAACATGCAGAGTTGATGTTTGTGGGACCTCTGAGGACATGTAAACAACATGCAGAGATTCGATGTTTGATGAGGACATGTAAACAACATGCAGAGATGATGTTTGAGGGACCTCTGAGGACATGTAAACAACATGCAGAGTTCATGTTTGCTGGGGGGGGGCCTCTGAGGACATTTAAACAACATGCAGAGTTGATGTTTGCGGGGCCTCTGAGGACATGTAAACAACATGCAGAGTTGATGTTTGCGGGGCCTATGAGGACATGTAAACAACATGCAACATGCAGAGTTGATGTTTGTTTGCGGGACCTCTGAGGACATTTAAACAACATGCAGAGTTGATGTTTGCGGGGCCTCTGAGGACATGTAAACAACATGCAGAGTTGATGTTTGCGGGGCCTCTGAGGACATTTAAACAACATGCAGAGTTGATGTTTGCGGGGCCTCTGAGGACATGTAAACAACATGCAGAGTTGATGTTTGCGGGGCCTCTGAGGACATGTAAACAACATGCAGAGTTGATGTTTGTGGGACCTCTGAGGACATGTAAACAACATGCAGAGATGATGTTTGCGGGGCCTCTGAGGACATGTAAACAACATGCAGAGATGATGTTTGCAGGGCCTCTGAGGACATGTAAACAACATGCAGAGTTGATGTTTGCGGGGCCTTTGAGGACATGTAAACAACATGCAGAGTTGATGTTTGCGGGACCTCTGAGTTTGACATTTAAACAACATGCAGAGTTCATGTTTGCGGGGCCTTTGAGGACATGTAAACAACATGCAGAGTTCATGTTTGCGGGGCCTCTGAGGACATGTAAACAACATGCAGAGTTGATGTTTGCGGGACCTCTGAGGACATGTAAACAACATGCAGAGTTGATGTTTGCGGGGCCTCTGAGGACATGTAAACAACATGCAGAGTTCATGTTTGCGGGGCCTTTGAGGACATGTAAACAACATGCAGAGTTGATGTTTGCGGGACCTCTGAGGAAATGTAAACAACATGCAGAGTTGATGTTTGTGGGACCTCTGAGGACATGTAAACAGCATGCAGAGTTGATGTTTGCGGGACCTCTGAGGACATGTAAACACCATGCAGAGTTCATGTTTGCTGAACCTCTGAGGAAATTTTCAGAGTCTGAACGTTATGCATATCTACTCATCTGGTTAGGTGCGAAAGGCAGAGAAATCTACAACACATGGAACTTGTCAACAGAACATAGTCAGAAACTGAACGTCTTGTACAGCAAGTTCGAGCAACACACAACGCCAAAGAAGAATGCTGTGTTTGGCAGGTTCCTCTTTCAAAACAGAAAACAGCAAATGGGTGAGTCGTTTAACAAGTGTGTCACTGGAACTGGAAACAATGTTGGACATGGTTCATACCTGTCCAAGTTCATCCCGACCATGGCTGAAATGACAAAATCCCTCAGAGACTTGCTGAAGGACAAAACGGAATTCGTGTGGGACGCTCAACAACAGGCAGCTTGGGACAAAATCAAAAGTGCTTTAGGACCCAACAAAGAAGCTGGTGCTGCAAGTGGACGCCAGCAAGTCCGGTTTGGGAGTTATACTCTTTCAAGATGAACGACCATTGGCTTATGCATCACAATCCCTCAACAACACAGAAGAGAACTACGCCCAAATCGAGAAAGAGTTGTCTACCATTGTGTTTGGTTGTGAACGGTTCCACCAATATGTGTGTGGTCAACACCAGGTCTTGGTCTAGTCAGACCACAAACCGCATGAAACGATCATGAAAAAGCCACTGGTGTCAGCCCCTCCACGTCTGCAGAGAATGTTGTTGAAGCTGCAGAAATACAGCATCAAGGTGGTGCATGTTCCAGAACAGCAAATCCCAGTCGCTGATACACTATCCAGGAAGTCGCTGCCAGCAGAGCCACAAGACCTGACAGAGGATTTGGACGTGCAGGTCCATAACATCATGAAGAACGTTCCAGTTAGCGACGAGAAAATGCGTCAACTGAAAGCAGCAACTGCAGCGGAACAAAGCCTAAGGCCTGTTTTGACATACATTCAGCATGGCTGGCCAGACTCACGAAAAGAATGCCATAAACAAGCAGATGAATTTTGGACTTTCAGAGACGAACTCTCAGCCATTGAAGGCGTGATATTCAAGGGAGAACGAATCCTTGTCCCAAATGCCATGCGCCCTGAGATGATGAATAAGATCCATGCCTGCCATCTTGGAGTAGAGAAGTGCCTTCAGCGAGCAAGAGATATCTTGTTCTGGCCAAAAATGGCTAGCGACATACAAAGGACTGTGAGCAACTGCAAAGTCTGCAATGAGAGACAGAAATAAAGCTGCAAAGAACCGACATGAGATACCTTCTCGTCCATGGCAGAATGTGGCAACTGACCTCTTCACGTGGAGTAACAGGAATTGTCTCGTGACAGTCGACTTTTACAATAGGTACTTTGAAGTAGACGAGCTGCAAACAACAATAACTGCAATGGTGATTCGGAAGCTGTCTGCACTGAGGTCCTGATTAGCGACAACTGTCCCAAGTTCTCCTCAGAAGACTTTCCGCGTTTTGTGCTGTCAACTAGCATGCCACATCCTGCCCACGTTATCCACAATCCAACGGATTGGCCCAAAAGACTGCGCAGACAGTCAAACACATCCTCAACAAGGCGAAGCATCGAAAACAGCACCATTGCTTGGTATCCTGGAATACAGAAACACACCTCTGGATGAACTGGCGTCTCCGGCCCAGCCGTTGATGGGGCGTCATTTCCGCTCAACCTGCCTGCATACTCTGGCCATCTACAGCCCCACATCATTCGCTCTCAACTTGGCGTCAACTCCGCTCAACCTACCTGCATCCTCTGGCCATCTACAGCCCCAAATCATTCGCCCTCAACTTGGCGTCAATTCCGCTCAACCTGCCTGCATCCTCTGGCCATCTACAGCCCCACATCATTCGCCCTCAACTTGGCGTCAACTCCGCTCAATCCTGCCTGTATCCTGTGGCCATCTACAGCCCCAAATCATCCGCCCTCAACTTGGCGTCAACTCCGCTCAACCTGCCTGCATCCTCTGGCCATCTACAGCCCCACATCATTCGCCCTCAACTTGGCGTCAACTCCGCTCAATCCTGCCTGCATCCTGTGGCCATCTACAGCCCCAAATCATTCGCCCACAACTTGGCGTCAACTCCGCTCAATCCTGCCTGCATCCTGTGGCCATCTACAGCCCCAAATCATTCGCCCTCAACTTGGCGTCAATTCCGCTCAACCTGCCTGCATCCTCTGGCCATCTACAGCCCCACATCATTCGCCCTCAAATTGGCGTCAACTCCGCTCAATCCTGCCTGCATCCTGTGGCCATCTACAGCCCCAAATCATCCGCCCTCAACTTGGCGTCAACTGCGCTCAATCCTGCCTGCATCCTGTGGCCATCTACAGCCCCAAATCAACCGCCCTCAACTTGGCGTCAACTCCGCTCAATCCTGCCTGCATCCTGTGGCCATCTACAGCCCCAAATCATCCGCCCTCAACTTGGCGTCAACTCCGCTCAACCTGCCTGCATCCTCTGGTCATCTACAGCCCCAAATCATTCGCCCTCAACTTGGCGTCAACTGCGCTCAATCCTGCCTGCATCCTCTGGCCATCTACAGCCCCAAATCACCCGCCCTCAACTTGGCGTCAACTCCGCTCAAACTGCCTGCATCCTG
The DNA here is from genome assembly GCA_017654935.2 of Phymorhynchus buccinoides. Lineage (NCBI taxonomy): Eukaryota > Metazoa > Mollusca > Gastropoda > Neogastropoda > Raphitomidae > Phymorhynchus > Phymorhynchus buccinoides. The sequence continues at coordinate 62,880,750 of CM065680.1, forward strand.
TGGCCATCTACAGCCCCAAATCAATCGCCCTCAACTTGGCGTCAACTCCGCTCAACCTGCCTGCATCCTCTGGCCATCTACAGCCCCAAATCATCCGCCCTCAACTTGGCGTCAACTGCGCTCAACCTGCCTGCATCCTGTGGCCATCTACAGCCCCAAATCATCCGCCCTCAACTTGGCGTCAACTCCGCTCAATCCTGCCTGCATCCTGTGGCCATCTACAGCCCCAAATCATTCGCCCTCAACTTGGCGTCAACTCCGCTCAACCTGCCTGCATCCTGTGGCCATCTACAGCCCCAAATCATCCGCCCTCAACTTGGCGTCAACTGCGCTCAATCCTGCCTGTATCCTGTGGCCATCTACAGCCCCAAATCATTCGCCCTCAACTTGGCGTCAACTGCGCTCAAACCTGCCTGCATCCTGTGGCCATCTACAGCCCCAAATCAACCGCCCTCAACTTGGCGTCAACTCCGCTCAATCCTGCCTGCATCCTGTGGCCATCTACAGCCCCAAATCATTCGCCCTCAACTTGGCGTCAACTCCGCTCAATCCTGCCTGCATCCTGTGGCCATCTACAGCCCCAAATCATCCGCCCTCAACTTGGCGTCAACTCCGCTCAATCCTGCCTGCATCCTGTGGCCATCTACAGCCCCAAATCAACCGCCCTCAACTTGGCGTCAACTCCGCTCAATCCTGCCTGCATCCTGTGGCCATCTACAGCCCCACATCATCCGCCCTCAACTTGGCGTCAATTCCGCTCAATCCTGCCTGCATCCTGTGGCCATCTACAGCCCCAAATCATCCGCCCTCAACTTGGCGTCAACTCCGCTCAATCCTGCCTGCATCCTCTGGCCATCTACAGTCCCAAATCATCCGCCATCAACTTGGCGTCAACTGCGCTCAACCTGCCTGCATCCTGTGGCCATCTACAGCCCCAAATCATTCGCCATCAACTTGGCGTCAACTGCGCTCAATCCTGCCTGCATCCTGTGGCCATCTACAGCCCCACATCATCCGCCCTCAACTTGGCGTCAACTGCGCTCAATCCTGCCTGTATCCTGTGGCCATCTACAGCCCCAAATCAACCGCCCTCAACTTGGCGTCAACTCCGCTCAATCCTGCCTGCATCCTGTGGCCATCTACAGCCCCAAATCATCCGCCCTCAACTTGGCGTCAACTGCGCTCAATCCTGCCTGCATCCTGTGGCCATCTACAGCCCCAAATCATTCGCCCTCAACTTGGCGTCAACTCCGCTCAATCCTGCCTGTATCCTGTGGCCATCTACAGCCCCAAATCATCCGCCCTCAACTTGGCGTCAACTGCGCTCAATCCTGCCTGCATCCTGTGGCCATCTACAGCCCCAAATCATCCGCCCTCAACTTGGCGTCAACTCCGCTCAACCTGCCTGCATCCTGTGGCCATCTACAGCCCCAAATCATTCGCCCTCAACTTGGCGTCAACTCCGCTCAATCCTGCCTGCATCCTCTGGCCATCTACAGCCTCGAGTCACCCGCCCTCAACTTGGCGTCAGCTGCGCTCAATCCTGCCTGCATCCTGTGGCCATCTACAGCCCCAAATCATTCGCCCTCAACTTGGCGTCAACTCCGCTCAATCCTGCCTGCATCCTGTGGCCATCTACAGCCCCAAATCATCCGCCCTCAACTTGGCGTCAACTCCGCTCAATCCTGCCTGCATCCTCTGGCCATCTACAGCCCCAAATCATCCGCCCTCAACTTGGCGTCAACTGCGCTCAACCTGCCTGCATCCTGTGGCCATCTACAGCCCCAAATCATTCGCCCTCAACTTGGCGTCAACTGCGCTCAATCCTGCCTGTATCCTGTGTCCATCTACAGCCCCAAATCATCCGCCCTCAACTTGGCGTCAACTGCGCTCAACCTGCCTGTATCCTGTGGCCATCTACAGCCCCAAATCATCCGCCCTCAACTTGGCGTCAACTCCGCTCAATCCTGCCTGCATCCTGTGGCCATCTACAGCCCCAAATCATCCGCCCTCAACTTGGCGTCAACTCCGCTCAATCCTGCCTGCATCCTCTGGCCATCTACAGCCTCGAGTCACCCGCCCTCAACTTGGCGTCAACTGCGCTCAATCCTGCCTGCATCCTGTGGCCATCTACAGCCCCAAATCATTCGCCCTCAACTTGGCGTCAACTCCGCTCAATCCTGCCTGTATCCTGTGGCCATCTACAGCCCCAAATCATCCGCCCTCAACTTGGCGTCAACTCCGCTCAATCCTGTCTGCATCCTCTGGCCATCTACAGCCCCAAATCATCCGCCCTCAACTTGGCGTCAACTCCGCTCAATCCTGCCTGTATCCTGTGGCCATCTACAGCCCCAAATCATTCGCCCTCAACTTGGCGTCAATTCCGCTCAATCCTGCCTGCATCCTCTGGCCATCTACAGCCTCGAGTCACCCGCCCTCAACTTGGCGTCAACTGCGCTCAATCCTGCCTGCATCCTGTGGCCATCTACTGCCCCAAATCATTCGCCCTCAACTTGGCGTCAATTCCGCTCAATCCTGCCTGCATCCTCTGGCCATCTACAGCCCCAAATCATCCGCCCTCAACTTGGCGTCGGTTCCGCTCAACCTACCTGCATCCTGTGGCCATCTACAGCCCCGAGTCCCCCGCCCTCAGGTGGTGATCAACAGAAGAAAGCAGTGCCAAGGGAACAGAAAAGGTACTACGATCGTGGGAGCCGACCTCTCAACCCTCTTGTGACAGGGGAGGACGTTTACGTTCTACTGAAAGTGGGCGACACCTGGAAACCGGCTCGAGTGATAGCCTTGGACAAAACACCACGATCCTACCAGGTCCAGGTGGGGGATGGAGCCTTCTATCGTCGTAGTCGACGATACATCAGAAAACGGCCAGGATAGTGAGTCTTCCATGCATCTTCAATGCCGGCACTTTCTTTTCCAGAAGAAGCTGTTGATCCTTGGACATTTCGCGGATCAGAAGAGTCATCAGATAATGGACAAGACATGGAAACTGAGCAGACACTGGATGGAAACTAGTACATTATCAGATACGGGCGATCGATTAGACAGCCAAATAGTCTGAACTATACACGTGAATTCAGACAGGAAAATCAATGATAGCTTGGGAAAAATAATAATTCTCTGTATGCAGTTTCAGGATATGCCTATGGTCGTCAGTCTGGAAGATTGCCCAAAATCTATGCTTTGAAAAGCGCTGGACTTGAAAGAATGTTGAGAATTTCTTTTCTATGGTTATTAATGTTCATTTTGCTAACATTTTCATTTTGTATTGTTTCATCCGTTTTGCTAACATTTTGCATTGTTTTCAT
>CM065680.1:62889075-62931056 GCA_017654935.2 Phymorhynchus buccinoides
GGAAAGTAGAAGGTAGTGAAGGAAAGAGTGAGTGAAAACAGCTGGTGAAGAAGTATCATGGAAAGTAGAAGGTAGTGAAGGAAAGAGTGGGTGAAAACAGCTGGTGAAGAAGCATCATGGAAAGTAGAAGGTAGTGAAGGAAAGAGTGAGTGAAAACAGCTGGTGAAGAAGCATCATGGAAAGTAGAAGGTAGTGAAGGAAAGAGTGAGTGAAAACAGCTGGTGAAGAAGTATCATGGAAAGTAGAAGGTAGTGAAGGAAAGAGTGAGTGAAAACAGCTGGTGAAGAAGTATCATGGAAAGTAGAAGGTAGTGAAGGAAAGAGTGAGTGAAAACAGCTGGTAAAGAAGTATCATGGAAAGTAGAAGGTAGTGAAGGAAAGAGTGAGTGAAAACAGCTGGTGAAGAAGTATCATGGAAAGTAGAAGGTAGTGAAGGAAAGAGTGAGTGAAAACAGCTGGTGAAGAAGTATCATGGAAAGTAGAAGGTAGTGAAGGAAAGAGTGAGTGAAAACAGCTGGTGAAGACGTATCATGGAAAGTAGAAGGTAGTGAAGGAAAGAGTGAGTGAAAACAGCTGGTGAAGAAGTATCATGGAAAGTAGAAGGTAGTGAAGGAAAGAGTGAGTGAAAACAGCTGGTGAAGAAGTATCATGGAAAGTAGAAGGTAGTGAAGGAAAGAGTGAGTGAAAACAGCTGGTAAAGAAGTATCATGGAAAGTAGAAGGTAGTGAAGGAAAGAGTGGGTGAAAACAGCTGGTGAAGAAGTATCATGGAAAGTAGAAGGTAGTGAAGGAAAGAGTGAGTGAAAACAGCTGGTGAAGAAGTATCATGGAAAGTAGAAGGTAGTGAAGGAAAGAGTGAGTGAAAACAGCTGGTGAAGAAGTATCATGGAAAGTAGAAGGTAGTGAAGGAAAGAGTGAGTGAAAACAGCTGGTGAAGAAGTATCATGGAAAGTAGAAGGTAGTGAAGGAAAGAGTGAGTGAAAACAGCTGGTAAAGACGTAACATGGAAAGTAGAAGGTAGTGAAGGAAAGAGTGAGTGAAAACAGCTGGTAAAGAAGTATCATGGAAAGTAGAAGGTAGTGAAGGAAAGAGTGAGTGAAAACAGCTGGTAAAGAAGTATCATGGAAAGTAGAAGGTAGTGAAGGAAAGAGTGAGTGAAAACAGCTGGTGAAGAAGTATCATGGAAAGTAGAAGGTAGTGAAGGAAAGAGTGAGTGAAAACAGCTGGTGAAGAAGTATCATGGAAAGTAGAAGGTAGTGAAGGAAAGAGTGAGTGAAAACAGCTGGTGAAGAAGTATCATGGAAAGTAGAAGGTAGTGAAGGAAAGAGTGAGTGAAAACAGCTGGTAAAGAAGTATCATGGAAAGTAGAAGGTAGTGAAGGAAAGAGTGAGTGAAAACAGCTGGTGAAGAAGTATCATGGAAAGTAGAAGGTAGTGAAGGAAAGAGTGTGTGAAAACAGCTGGTGAAGAAGCATCATGGAAAGTAGAAGGTAGTGAAGGAAAGAGTGGGTGAAAACAGCTGGTGAAGAAGTATCATGGAAAGTAGAAGGTAGTGAAGGAAAGAGTGTGTGAAAACAGCTGGTGAAGAAGTATCATGGAAAGTAGAAGGTAGTGAAGGAAAGAGTGAGTGAAAACAGCTGGTGAAGAAGTATCATGGAAAGTAGAAGGTAGTGAAGGAAAGAGTGAGTGAAAACAGCTGGTGAAGAAGTATCATGGAAAGTAGAAGGTAGTGAAGGAAAGAGTGGGTGAAAACAGCTGGTGAAGAAGCATCATGGAAAGTAGAAGGTAGTGAAGGAAAGAGTGAGTGAAAACAGCTGGTAAAGAAGTATCATGGAAAGTAGAAGGTAGTGAAGGAAAGAGTGAGTGAAAACAGCTGGTGAAGAAGTATCATGGAAAGTAGAAGGTAGTGAAGGAAAGAGTGAGTGAAAACAGCTGGTGAAGAAGTATCATGGAAAGTAGAAGGTAGTGAAGGAAAGAGTGAGTGAAAACAGCTGGTGAAGAAGTATCATGGAAAGTAGAAGGTAGTGAAGGAAAGAGTGAGTGAAAACAGCTGGTGAAGAAGTATCATGGAAAGTAGAAGGTAGTGAAGGAAAGAGTGAGTGAAAACAGCTGGTGAAGAAGTATCATGGAAAGTAGAAGGTAGTGAAGGAAAGAGTGAGTGAAAACAGCTGGTGAAGACGTATCATGGACAGTAGAAGGTAGTGAAGGAAAGAGTGAGTGAAAACAGCTGGTGAAGAAGTATCATGGAAAGTAGAAGGTAGTGAAGGAAAGAGTGAGTGAAAACAGCTGGTGAAGAAGCATCATGGAAAGTAGAAGGTAGTGAAGGAAAGAGTGGGTGAAAACAGCTGGTGAAGAAGTATCATGGAAAGTAGAAGGTAGTGAAGGAAAGAGTGAGTGAAAACAGCTGGTGAAGAAGTATCATGGAAAGTAGAAGGTAGTGAAGGAAAGAGTGAGTGAAAACAGCTGGTGAAGAAGTATCATGGAAAGTAGAAGGTAGTGAAGGAAAGAGTGAGTGAAAACAGCTGGTGAAGACGTATCATGGACAGTAGAAGGTAGTGAAGGAAAGAGTGAGTGAAAACAGCTGGGGAAGAAGTATCATGGAAAGTAGAAGGTAGTGAAGGAAAGAGTGAGTGAAAACAGCTGGTGAAGAAGTATCATGGAAAGTAGAAGGTAGTGAAGGAAAGAGTGGGTGAAAACAGCTGGTGAAGAAGTATCATGGAAAGTAGAAGGTAGTGAAGGAAAGAGTGAGTGAAAACAGCTGGTAAAGAAGTATCATGGAAAGTAGAAGGTAGTGAAGGAAAGAGTGAGTGAAAACAGCTGGTGAAGAAGTATCATGGAAAGTAGAAGGTAGTGAAGGAAAGAGTGAGTGAAAACAGCTGGTGAAGAAGTATCATGGAAAGTAGAAGGTAGTGAAGGAAAGAGTGAGTGAAAACAGCTGGTGAAGAAGTATCATGGAAAGTAGAAGGTAGTGAAGGAAAGAGTGAGTGAAAACAGCTGGTAAAGACGTAACATGGAAAGTAGAAGGTAGTGAAGGAAAGAGTGAGTGAAAACAGCTGGTGAAGAAGCATCATGGAAAGTAGAAGGTAGTGAAGGAAAGAGTGGGTGAAAACAGCTGGTGAAGAAGTATCATGGAAAGTAGAAGGTAGTGAAGGAAAGAGTGAGTGAAAACAGCTGGTGAAGAAGTATCATGGAAAGTAGAAGGTAGTGAAGGAAAGAGTGAGTGAAAACAGCTGGTGAAGAAGTATCATGGAAAGTAGAAGGTAGTGAAGGAAAGAGTGAGTGAAAACAGCTGGTAAAGAAGTATCATGGAAAGTAGAAGGTAGTGAAGGAAAGAGTGAGTGAAAACAGCTGGTGAAGACGTATCATGGACAGTAGAAGGTAGTGAAGGAAAGAGTGAGTGAAAACAGCTGGTGAAGAAGTATCATGGAAAGTAGAAGGTAGTGAAGGAAAGAGTGAGTGAAAACAGCTGGTGAAGAAGTATCATGGAAAGTAGAAGGTAGTGAAGGAAAGAGTGAGTGAAAACAGCTGGTGAAGAAGTATCATGGAAAGTAGAAGGTAGTGAAGGAAAGAGTGAGTGAAAACAGCTGGTAAAGAAGTATCATGGAAAGTAGAAGGTAGTGAAGGAAAGAGTGAGTGAAAACAGCTGGTGAAGAACTATCATGGAAAGTAGAAGGTAGTGACGGATGTAAGCAACATACTTTTTATTATTGAAGAAGTATAATGGAAAGTAGAAGGTAGGAGGGTAGAAGGTAGTGACGGATGTAAGCAGCATAGTGAAGAAGCATCATGGCAAACAGCTGGATGTAAGCAGCATAGTGAAGTAGTCATCATGGCAAACAGCTGGATGTAAGCAGCATAGTGAAGAAGTATCATGGCAAACAGCTGGATGTAAGCAGCATAGTGAAGAAGCATCATGGCAAACAGCTGGATGTAAGCAGCATAGTGAAGCAGTATCATGGCAAACAGCTGGATGTAAGCAGCATAGTGAAGAAGTATCATGGCAAACAGCTGGATGTAAGCAGCATAGTGAAGAAGTATCATGGCAAACAGCTGGATGTAAGCAGCATAGTGAAGAAGTATCATGGCAAACAGCTGGATGTAAGCAGCATAGTGAAGAAGTATCATGGCAAACAGCTGGATGTAAGCAGCATAGTGAAGAAGTATCATGGCAAACAGCTGGATGTAAGCAGCATAGTGAAGAAGTATCATGGCAAACAGCTGGATGTAAGCAGCATAGTGAAGTAGTATCATGGCAAACAGCTGGATGTAAGCAGCATAGTGAAGAAGTATCATGGCAAACAGCTGGATGTAAGCAGCATAGTGAAGAAGTATCATGGCAAACAGCTGGATGTAAGCAGAATAGTGAAGAGGTATCATGGCAAACAGCTGGATGTAAGCAGCATAGTGAAGAAGTATAATGGCAAACAGCTGGATGTAAGCAGCATAGTGAAGAAGAATCATGGCAAACAGCTGGATGTAAGCAGCATAATGAAGAAGTATCATGGCAATCAGCTGGATGTAAGCAGCATAGTGAAGAAGTATCATGGCAAACAGCTGGATGTAAGCAGCATAGTGAAGAAGTAGCATGGCAATCAGCTGGATCTAAGCAGCATAATGAAGAAGTATCATGGCAATCAGCTGGATGTAAGCAGCATAGTGAAGAAGTATCATGGCAAACAGATGGATGTAAGCAGCATAGTGAAGAAGTATCATGGCAAACAGCTGGATGTAAGCAGCATAGTGAAGCAGTATCATGGCAATCAGCTAGATGTAAGCAGCATAATTATTGAAGAAGTATCATGGCAAACAGCTGGATGCAAGCATCATAATTATTGAAGAAACATCATGGTAAACAGCTGGATGCAAGCATCATAATTATTGAAGAATTATCATGGCAAACAGCTGCATGTAAGCAGCATAGTGAAGAATTATCATGGCAAACAGCTGGATGTAAGCAGCATAGTGAAGAAGTATCATGGCAAACAGCTGGATGTAAGCAGCATAGTGAAGAAGTGTCATGGCAAACAGCTGGATGTAAGCAGCATAATGAAGAAGTATCATGGCAAACAGCTGGATGTAAGCAGCATAGTGAAGAAGTATCATGGCAAACAGCTGGATGTAAGCAGCATAGTGAAGAAGTATCATGGCAAACAGCTGGATGTAAGCAGCATAGTGAAGAAGTATCATGGCAAACAGCTGGATGTAAGCAGCATAGTCAAGAAGTAACATGGCAAACAGCTGGATGTAAGCAGCATAGTGAAGAAGTATCATGGCAAACAGCTGGATGTAAGCAGCATAATTATTGAAGAAGCATCATGGCAAACAGCTGGATGTAAGCAGCATAGTGAAGAAGTATCATGGCAAACAGCTGGATGTAAGCAGCATAGTGAAGAAGTATCATGGCAAACAGCTGGATGTAATCAGCATAGTGAAGCAGAATCATGGCAAACAGCTGGATGTAAGCAGCATTGTGAAGCAGCATCATGGCAAACAGCTGGATGTAATCAGCATAGTGAAGCAGTATCATGGCAAACAGCTGGATGTAAGCAGCATAGTGAAGAAGTATCATGGCAAACAGCTGGATGTAAGCAGCATAGTGAAGAAGTATCATGGCAAACAGCTGGATGTAAGCAGCATAGTGAAGAAGTATCATGGCAAACAGCTGGATGTAAGCAGCATAGTGAAGAAGTATCATGGCAAACAGCTGGATGTAAGCAGCATAGTGAAGCAGAATCATGGTAAACAGCTGGATGTAAGCAGCATAGTGAAGTAGTATCATGGCAAACAGCTGGATGTAAGCAGCATAGTGAAGCAGTATCATGGCAATCAGCTAGATGTAAGCAGCATAATGAAGAAGTATCATGGCAAACAGATGGATGTATGCAGCATAGTGAAGAAGTAATATGGCAAACAGCTGGATGTAAGCAGCATAATGATTGAAGAAGTATCATGGCAAACAGCTGGATGCAAGCATCATAATTATTGAAGAAACATCATGGTAAACAGCTGGATGCAAGCATCATAATTATTGAAGAAACATCATGGTAAACAGCTGGATGCAAGCATCATAATTATTGGAGAACATCATGGCAACCAGCTGGATGTAAGCAGCATAATTATTGAAGAAGTATCATGGCAAACAGCTGGATGCAAGCATCATAATTATTGGAGAACATCATGGCAGCATAGTGAAAAGTAGCATGGCAAACAGCTGGATGTAAGCAGCATAGTGTAAAGTAACATGGATAACAGCTGGATGTAAGCAGCATAGTGAAGCAGTATCATGGCAAACAGCTGGATGTAAGCAGCATAGTGAAGAAGCATCATGGCAAACAGCTGGATGCAAGCAGCATAGAGAAAAGTAACATGGCAAACAGCCGGATGTAAGCAGCATAGTGAAGTAGTATCATGGCAAACAGCTGGTTGTAAGCAGCATAGTGAAGACGTATCATGGCAAACAGCTGGATGTAAGCAGCATAGTGAAGAAGTATCATGGCAAACAGCTGGATGTAAGCAGAATAGTGAAGAGGTATCATGGCAAACAGCTGGATGTAAGCAGCATAGTGAAGAAGTATCATGGCAAACAGCTGGATGTAAGCAGCATAGTGAAGAAGAATCATGGCAAACAGCTGGATGTAAGCAGCATAATGAAGAAGTATCATGGCAATCAGCTGGATGTAAGCAGCATAGTGAAGAAGTATCATGGCAAACAGCTGGATGTAAGCAGCATAGTGAAGAAGTATCATGGCAAACAGCTGGATGTAAGCAGCATAATGAAGAAGTATCATGGCAATCAGCTGGATGTAAGCAGCATAGTGAAGAAGTATCATGGCAAACAGATGGATGTAAGCAGCATAGTGAAGAAGTATCATGGCAATCAGCTGGATGTAAGCAGCATAGTGAAGCAGTATCATGGCAATCAGCTAGATGTAAGCAGCATAATGAAGAAGTATCATGGCAAACAGATGGATGTATGCAGCATAGTGAAGAAGTAATATGGCAAACAGCTGGATGTAAGCAGCATAATTATTGAAGAAGTATCATGGCAAACAGCTGGATGCAAGCATCATAATTATTGAAGAAACATCATGGTAAACAGCTGGATGCAAGCATCATAATTATTGGAGAACATCATGGCAACCAGCTGGATGTAAGCAGCATAATTATTGAAGAATTATCATGGCAAACAGCTGCATGTAAGCAGCATAGTGAAGAATTATCATGGCAAACAGCTGGATGTAAGCAGCATAGTGAAGAAGTATCATGGCAAACAGCTGGATGTAAGCAGCATAGTGAAGAAGTATCATGGCAAACAGCTGGATGTAAGCAGCATAATGAAGAAGTATCATGGCAAACAGCTGGATGTAAGCAACATAGTGAAGAAGTATGATGGCAAACAGCTGGATGTAAGCAGCATAATGAAGAAGTATGATGGCAATCAGCTAGATGTAAGCAGCATAGTGAAGCAGTATCATGGCAAACAGCTGGATGTATGCAGTATATGTGAAGAAGTAACATGGCAAACAGCTGGATGTAAGCAGCATAGTCAAGAAGTAACATGGCAAACAGCTGGATGTAAGCAGCATAGTGAAGAAGTATCATGGCAAACAGCTGGATGTAAGCAGCATAATTATTGAAGAAGCATCATGGCAAACAGCTGGATGTAAGCAGCATAGTGAAGAAGTATCATGGCAAACAGCTGGATGTAAGCAGCATAGTGAAGCAGTATCATGGCAAACAGCTGGATGTAATCAGCATAGTGAAGCAGAATCATGGCAAACAGCTGGATGTAAGCAGCATAGTGAAGAAGTATCATGGCAAACAGCTGGATGTAAGCAGCATAGTGAAGAAGTATCATGGCAAACAGCTGGATGTAAGCAGCATAGTGAAGAAGTATCATGGCAAACAGCTGGATGTAAGCAGCATAGTGAAGAAGTATCATGGCAAACAGCTGGATGTAAGCAGCATAGTGAAGAAGTATCATGGCAAACAGCTGGATGTAAGCAGCATAGTGAAGCAGAATCATGGTAAACAGCTGGATGTAAGCAGCATAGTGAAGTAGTATCATGGCAAACAGCTGGATGTAAGCAGCATAGTGAAGTAGTATCATGGCAAACAGCCGGATGTAAGCAGCATAGTGAAGACGTATCATGTCTATAGTCATGTATTGTCAAGCTACTAGATTAAAGTAGGACTAGCTTTAAAGCTCTTTTGTGTAAGCGAGTTATGTATTTTATATTATTTCCACTAGCACTATCCCATAAAGTGGATGCGTAATTAATAAGAGGTAAGATGTGTGCATGAAAAAAATAGCTTTCTTGAATGAAGGTTTAAGAAATTCTTCATTTTTGATAATTGGTAAATTCTTTTGGAGATACGTTTACCGAGGTCATTAATGTGATCACTCCACGATCAGTCCTTATCAATGATAACCCCTAACACTTTATGGGAGGAAACTTCTTGAATTATTGTGTGTGTGTGTGTGTGTGTGTGTGTGTGTGTGTGTGTGTGTGTGTGTGTGTGTGTGTGTGTGTGTGTGTGTGTGTGTGTGTGTGTGTCAAGTCAAGTCAAGTCAAAATCATCTTTATTGAGGGTTAAAGAATAAGCTAACAAAGCTTTTTTTCATCCTGCCCTCATAAAAAAAAATACACATCAATCAAAAATCAATGAACTTAACATATTTACAGGAACACAAAACAGAAAACATTATGATCAGTATAATGAAAGAAAAAACAACAACAAAGAACCAAACAGAAGAGAGAGAAGGGAATAGGGAGGAAGAGAGAGGGAGAGAAAGCTGGGGGAGGAAACACTCACATACACACATGCGCGCGTGTGCACATATACACACACACACATACGCTCACTCACACACACACGCTCACTCACACACACACACACACACACACACACACACACACACACACACACACACACACACACACACACACACACACACACACACACACACACACACACACACACACACACACACACACACACACACACACACACACACACACCACACCTGCACACACAATTGGAAATCAAAACAAAAAACAGAAGGAAAGGGAAGATAGAAGGAAGAAAATAATATTTCCAGACATAAGAACAATCAATGCATATATACATCTCAATAATGCCAGATTACAATTTATCAACCAGGTGCTTCTTTAAAGCTTTTTTAAAAGCTGGTTTAGATGGACATGATTTCAAGAATGATGGCAAGTTGTTCCATGTGTTTCCCCCAGAGTATGTCAAGCTGGATTTGAACAGATCGTTATGGGGCTTAGGAAATGAAAGCTTATGAGTATGTCGATTTTCATTTAATGTAAAGGAACTTATTATTTTATTTGGGGCTGTTCCGTTTACGATGTTGTACATACATAGGCATTTGTTTAAGAAAAGTCTTTCTTTAAACGGAAGGATGTTTAGTTGTTTATAGTCAATTATTGTCAAACTAGTAGACTTAAGTAGGACAAGCTTTAAAGCTCTTTTGTGTAAGCGAGTTATGTATTTTAGATTATTTTCACTAGCACTATCCCATAACGTGGATGCGTAATTTATAAGAGGTAAGATGTGTGCATGAAAAAAGAGTTTTCTTGAATGAAGGTCTAAGAAATTCTTTATTTTTGATAACTGGTAAATTATTTTAGAGATACGCTTACCGAGGTCATTAATGTGATCACTCCACGATACGTCCTTATCAATGATAACCCCTAACACTTTATGGGAGGAAACTTCTTCAATTATTTTATCTTTGACATACAATGGAGGAAACACAGAGTTCATCTTCTTTCGCTTTTGACGTGTGGTTATATACATACATTTTGTTTTTTGTGCATTAAGAGACATGTGGTTTAATTCTGTCCACTCAGTTAGCTTATTAACATTGGTCTGCAGATTGTCTACTAATTCAAAAGGACTGGCACTGTTAGATTGCAATGAAGTGTCATCAGCAAACATTTCACAACAGCATTTAATGTACAAAGGCAAGTCGTTAATGTAGATTGAAAATAGAAGTGGCCCCAAGACTGATCCCTGGGGAACACCAAACTTTATCGGGAGTAACTTTGACCTTACAGAATTGATTTCAACCAGCTGTTGTCGATCAGTAAGAAACGACGCAATGAAACACAAAGCACTGCTAGATATGTTGTAATGAGTAAGTTTTTTAATTAAAAGTGAATGGTTGATAACATCAAACGCTTTAGCAAAATCTATGAATAAAGCACCTGTAAATTCGTTGTTATTGATATTTGAAAGACATCTATCTACTAGTTGTATAAGAGCAGTATGGCAGGAGTGATTTTGTCTAAAACCAGACTGATTTTCATTTATTAAATCGTAATGATTCAAATGAGAATTCAAATGTTTTTGGATGTGCTTTTCAAGTGGTTTAGACAATATACTTAATATTGATATAGGTCTGTAGTTAGCTGGATTTGATCGATCACCGCTTTTATGTAATGGTATAACTTTTGCTTGCTTGAATTTTAGAGGAAACTGGGTTTTTTATCAATGCATAAGTTATATATGTAAGTGAGAGTGTCTGCTATAGCAAATGAAGCGGTTTTCAGTATTTTCCCATCCATTCCATCTAAATCGCGACTCCCTGACTGTTTTAAATGTAAGAGTTCGAACAGTACTTCATTGACTGAAATGGGCGGAATGGTGAAGGTTGAAGTAATGTTCTTTGATGTGTATGTGTGTGTGTGTGTGTGTGTGTGTGTGTGTGTGTGTGTGTGTGTGTGTGTGTGTGTGTGTGTGTGTGTGTGTGTGTGTGTGTGTGAAACATTAAATAGTGATACTAGAATTTAGTTATCATTTTCCTTTTCTATGACTTGTTGGATCTTCCTTTCTTGTTCGCTCTATTTATTGTTTGCACACTTGTGTTTGGATGTTCTCTGGTCATGAACAACGTTGTACTGCATGTCTGTCTATTGCGTTTGTTTTGACTATTTCTCCATGTCCCATCTTCATGTCAGTAATTGGGTTTTGTCATTTACTTCTTGACCTATTTTAGTTTGTTTTGAATATTTCCCCATGTCCCAGAGAGGGAGGGAGAGAGAGAGAGAGAGAGAGAGAGAGAGAGAGAGAGAGAGAGAGAGAGAGAGAGAGAGAGAGAGAGAGAGAGGGAGAGAGAGAGGTAGGAAGAGAGAAGGGAGAGAGGAAGGGTGAGAGACAGAGAGGGTGGTCCAGACAAAATAAATCGATGACTGATTTTAATCTGTTATTTTATGGCTCTAATCAACAATGCATCTGATAATGACAGGCTGTAATCAGCAATACATCTGATAATGACAGGCTGTAATCAGCAATACATCTGATAATGACAGGCTGTAATCAGCAATACATCTGATAATGACAGGTTGTAATCAACAATGCATCTGATAATGACAGGCTGTAATCAGCAATACATCTGATAATGACAGACTGTAATCAGCAATACATCTGATAATGACAGACTGTAATCAGCAATACATCTGATAATGACAGGCTGTAATCAGCAATACATCTGATAATGACAGGCTGTAATCAGCAATACATCTGATAATGACAGACTGTAATCAGCAATACATCTGATAATGACAGACTGTAATCAGCAATACATCTGATAATGACAGGCTGTAATCAGCAATACATCTGATAATGACAGGCTGTAATCAGCAATACATCTGATAATGACAGACTGTAATCAGCAATACATCTGATAATGACAGACTGTAATCAGCAATACATCTGATAATGACAGACTGTAATCAGCAATACATCTGATAATGACAGGCTGTAATCAGCAATACATCTGATAATGACAGACTGTAATCAGCAATACATCTGATAACGACAGACTGTAATCAGCAATACATCTGATAATGACAGACTGTAATCAGCAATACATCTGATAATGACAGGCTGTAATCAGCAATACATCTGATAATGACAGGCTGTAATCAGCAATACATCTGATAATGACAGGCTGTAATCAGCAATACATCTGATAATGACAGGCTGTAATCAGCAATACATCTGATAATGACAGGCTGTAATCAGCAATACATCTGATAATGACAGGCTGTAATCAGCTATGCATCTGATAATGACAGGCTGTAATCAGCTATGCATCTGATAATGACAGGCTGTAATCAGCAATACATCTGATAATGACAGACTGTAATCAGCTAATACATCTGATAATGACAGGCTGTACTGTAATCAGCTATGCATCTGATAATGACAGGCTGTAATCAGCTATGCATCTGATAATGACAGGCTGTAATCAGCAATACATCTGATAATGACAGGCTGTAATCAGCAATACATCTGATAATGACAGGCTGTAATCAGCAATACATCTGATAATGACAGGCTGTAATCAGCAATACATCTGATAATGACAGGCTGTAATCAGCTAATACATCTGATAATGACAGGCTGTAATCAGCAATACATCTGATAATGACAGGCTGTAATCAGCTATACATCTGATAATGACAGGCTGTAATCAGCAATACATCTGATAATGACAGGCTGTAATCAGCAATACATCTGATAATGACAGGCTGTAATCAGCAATACATCTGATAATGACAGGCTGTAATCAGCAATACATCTGATAATGACAGGCTGTAATCAGCTATACATCTGATAATGACAGGCTGTAATCAGCAATACATCTGATAATGACAGGCTGTAATCAGCAATACATCTGATAACGACAGGCTGTAATCAGCAATACATCTGATAATGACAGGCTGTAATCAGCAATACATCTGATAATGACAGGCTGTAATCAGCTATGCATCTGATAATGACAGGCTGTAATCAGCTATGCATCTGATAATGACAGGCTGTAATCAGCTATGCATCTGATAATGACAGGCTGTAATCAGCAATACATCTGATAATGACAGGCTGTAATCAGCAATACATCTGATAATGACAGGCTGTAATCAGCAATACATCTGATAATGACAGGCTGTAATCAGCAATACATCTGATAATGACAGGCTGTAATCAGCAATACATCTGATAATGACAGGCTGTAATCAGCAATACATCTGATAATGACAGGCTGTAATCAGCAATACATCTGATAATGACAGCAATACATCTGATAACGACTGTAATCAGCAATACATCTGATAATGACAGGCTGTAATCAGCAATACATCTGATAATGACAGGCTGTAATCAGCAATACATCTGATAATGACAGGCTGTAATCAGCTATGCATCTGATAATGACAGTAATCAGCTGTAATCAGCTAATCAGCATCTGATAATGACAGGCTGTAATCAGCTATGCATCTGATAATGACAGGCTGTAATCAGCAATACATCTGATAATGACAGACTGTAATCAGCAATACATCTGATAATGACAGGCTGTAATCAGCAATACATCTGATAATGACAGGCTGTAATCAGCAATACATCTGATAATGACAGGCTGTAATCAGCAATACATCTGATAATGACAGGCTGTAATCAGCTGTAATACATCTGATAATGACAGGCTGTAATCAGCAATACATCTGATAATGACAGGCTGTAATCAGCAATACATCTGATAATGACAGGCTGTAATCAGCAATACATCTGATAATGACAGGCTGTAATCAGCAATACATCTGATAATGACAGGCTGTAATCAGCAATACATCTGATAATGACAGGCTGTAATCAGCAATACATCTGATAATGACAGGCTGTAATCAGCAATACTGATAATGACATTAGCTGTAATCAGCTGATAATGACAGGCTGTAATCAGCAATACATCTGATAATGACAGGCTGTAATCAGCAATACATCTGATAATGACAGGCTGTAATCAGCAATACATCTGATAATGACAGGCTGTAATCAGCAATACATCTGATAATGACAGGCTGTAATCAGCAATACATCTGATAATGACAGGCTGTAATCAGCAATACATCTGATAATGACAGGCTGTAATCAGCAATACATCTGATAATGACAGGCTGTAATCAGCAATACATCTGATAATGACAGGCTGTAATCAGCAATACATCTGATAATGACAGACAGCTGTAATCAGCAATACATCTGCATCTGATAATGACAGGCTGTAATCAGCAGTCTGTAATAATGCATCTGATAATGACAGGCTGTAATCAGCAATACATCTGATAATGACAGACAGGCTGTAATCAGCAATACATGATAATGACAGCTGTAATCAGCAATACATCTGATAATGACAGGCTGTAATCAGCAATACATCTGATAATGACAGGCTGTAATCAGCAATACATCTGATAATGACAGACTGTAATCAGCAATACATCTGATAATGACAGGCTGTAATCAGCAATACATCTGATAATGACAGGTAATCTGTAATCAGCAATAGCATCTGATAATGACAGGCTGATAATGTAATCAGCTGTAATCAGCAATACATCTGATAATGAATCAGCAATACATCTGATAATGACAGGCTGTAATCAGCAATACATCTGATAATGACAGGCTGTAATCAGCAATACATCTGATAATGACAGGCTGTAATCAGCAATACATCTGATAATGACATGTAATCAGCTATGATCTGATAATGACAGGCTGTAATCAGCTATGCATCTGATAATGACAGGCTGTAATCAGCAATACATCTGATAATGACAGACAGGCTGTAATCTGTAATCAGCTATGCATCTGATAATGACAGGCTGTAATCAGCTATGCATCTGATAATGACAGGCTGTAATCAGCTATGCATCTGATAATGACAGGCTGTAATCAGCAATACATCTGATAATGACAGGCTGTAATCAGCAATACATCTGATAATGACAGGCTGTAATCAGCAATACATCTGATAATGACAGGCTGTAATCAGCAATACATCTGATAATGACAGGCTGTAATCAGCAATACATCTGATAATGACAGGCTGTAATCAGCAATACATCTGATAATGACAGGCTGTAATCAGCAATACATCTGATAATGACAGGCTGTAATCAGCTATCTGATAATGACATCTGATAATGACAGACAGCTGTAATCAGCTATGCATCTGATAATGACAGGCTGTAATCAGCAATACATCTGATAATGACAGGCTGTAATCAGCAATACATCTGATAATGACAGGCTGTAATCAGCAATACATCTGATAATGACAGACTGTAATCAGCAATACATCTGATAATCAGCTGTAATCAGCATACATCTGATAATGACAGGCTGTAATCAGCAATACATCTGATAATGACAGGCTGTAATCAGCTATACATCTGATAATGACAGGCTGTAATCAGCAATACATCTGATAATGACAGGCTGTAATCAGCAATACATCTGATAATGACAGGCTGTAATCAGCAATATCTGATAATGACATCTGATAATGACAGGCTGTAATCAGCAATACATCTGATAATGACAGGCTGTAATCAGCAATACATCTGATAATGACAGGCTGTAATCAGCAATACATCTGATAACGACAGGCTGTAATCAGCAATACATCTGATAATGACAGGCTGTAATCAGCAATACATCTGATAATGACAGGCTGTAATCAGCAATACATCTGATAATGACAGGCTGTAATCAGCAATACATCTGATAATGACAGGCTGTAATCAGCAATACATCTGATAACGACAGGCTGTAATCAGCAATACATCTGATAACGACAGGCTGTAATCAGCAATACATCTGATAACAGACAGCAATACATCTGCTGTAATCAGCAATACATCTGATAATGACAGGCTGTAATCAGCAATACATCTGATAACGACAGGCTGTAATCAGCAATACATCTGATAACGACAGGCTGTAATCAGCAATGCATCTGATAATGACAGGCTGTAATCAGCAATGCATCTGATAATGGCATGCTGTAATCAGCAATGCATCTGATAATGACAGGCTGTAATCAGCAATACATCTGATAATGACAGGCTGTAATCAGCAATACATCTGATAATGACAGGCTATAATCAGCAATACATATGATAACGACAGGCTGTAATCAGCAATACATCTGATAATGACAGGCTGTAATCAGCTATGCATCTGTAATGGCAGGCTATAATCAGCAATACTATGATAACGACAGGCTGTAATCAGCAATACATCTGATAATGACAGACTGTAATCAGCAATACATCTGATAATGACATGCTGTAATCAGCAATACATCTGATAATGACAGACTGTAATCAGCTTTGCATCTGTTACGTTGTTTGGAAACCGGTGCTGGAAGCATGGCTGGCTTGGAGAATCCAACAAGCCAACCAGTCTCATCAAGAAAATAAACCAAATTACTCTCATGTCCGGAGGCAGAGAGGCACAGAAAGCAGCCCAAAATAATGTGCAGTACATCACGAACACACAGACACAAAACAGCAACTCAAGCACTACTGGAAACACACCAACAAAAGAATATTGACGAGAGTAAATAATTCAGCCTGCTAGGCGAAAAACTCCCGCCACAAAAAACACCTCATGCCAGCTTACCAACTCACATTATAAATAATAAAAACGCCAGCTTTTTATCAACACGATAGAAGCACTCAGTATGCTGCTACTAAGAAAGCCAGTATCTATGACTACGTGTTTTTGTTTTTACACTATCAGACACAGAGTTAAGTCTATTTCAATATGGATACCGCCTACTGCCACACAGTGCTCTGCCCTGAAGAATAAATCATGCAGCTTGCACAAGTTATTAAGACACGTTGAAATATATCAGGCTTCTTCCAGGACGTCATATTTGTAACAATCGAACGGTTCTTTTATTTTCAGTCCCTGTTCGTGAAAGGCTATAGTCCTCATTATAAAAAAAAACCCAAACATCTCACATTACTGTGTGCTATATGTATCAGCTGTGATAGATGTGGTTGAACATGGTGAACACATGACATTACTGAGTGCTGTATGCATCAGCTGTGATAGATGAGGTTGAACATGGTGAACAAATGACATTACTGAGTGCTATATGTGTATCAGTATCAGCTGTGATAGATGAGGTTGAACATGGTGCACACATGACATTACTGAGTGCTGTATGCATCAGCTGTGATAGATGAGGTTGAACATGTTGAACAAATGACATTACTGAGTGCTATGTGTGTATCAGTATCAGCTGTGATAGATGAGGTTGAACATGGTGAACACATGACATTACTGAGTGCTGTATGCATCAGCTGTGATAGATGAGGTTGAACATGGTGAACACATGACATTACTAAGTGCTATATGTGCATCAGCTGTGATCGATGAGGTTGAACATGGTGAACACATGACATTACTGAGTGCTATATGTGTATCAGCTGTGATAGATGTGGTTGCACATGGTGAACACATGACATTACTGAGTGCTGTATGCATCAGCTGTGATAGATGTGGTTGAACATAGTGAACACATGACATTACTGAGTGCTGTATGCATCAGCTGTGATAGATGTGGTTGAACATGTGAACACATGACATTACTGAGTGCTATATGTGTATCAGTATCAGCTGTGATAGATGTGGTTGAACATGATGAACACATGACATTACTGAGTGCTGTATGCATCAGCTGTGATAGATGTGGTTGAACATGGTGAACACATGACATTACTGAGTGCTATATGTATCAGCTGTGATAGATGTGGTTGAACATGTGAACACATGACATTACTGAGTGCTATGTGTATCAGCTGTGATAGATGTGGTTGAATATGGTGAACACATGACATTACTGAGTGCTGTGTGTGTATCAGTTGTGATAGATGTGGTTGAACATGGTGAACACATGACATTACTGAGTGCTGTATGTATCAGCTGTGATAGATGAGGTTGAACATGGTGAACACATGACATTACTAGTAGTAAGTGATCCACGCCTGACAGGCAGCATGGTCACGAGCTCTGATATGTTTTCACTGTAGTGTTGTACCTAGATCGTTTATTGTTGTGAAAAGTGTACAAGTGTAGCATGATGGAGTGGTGCGTGTATTGGTGCTTGTTTTGTGCAGTTCTTCCGCCTGATTTGCTAGTTATTTGGACTGCTTTTTTGTTTCAACTGTCCAACTCTCATGCTAACCAAGAAACGTCATTCCCCCTATACCAGCCTGCTTGCCAACATGTGGAACCCATTTCTTCCATCCCCCATCCTCCTCACCCCTCCTCTCCCCCATTCTTGTACGGGCCTCTCCCTCCACTTGTTGACCCTACTCCATTCAGTCAAGCCCCTCACCACTCCCCCACCGCGCCTCTTTCTCGAATCTCCTACCGTCGAGAACAACTGCTGTCTGTTGCCCCTGCACCACTGGACCCCTCTGTAATAGAGGCCATCAAAGGAGTGGGAATTGGATACCATCTTCCACGGGTCCGGAAACACCGTGGTGGCCGGCGGAAACAGAGAAAGATCAGCACAGTGTGTGGTAACAGACCTGATTCGGCCACCACTAAGCTGCCAACGCCTGACATCAACCAACACTGGGTCGGTCGACACGCCTTGCCTGTCTACCCCTTACCTCCCTCTCACTGCCATCCTGTGGAACAATCCCTGAACTGTACAAATACTAGCTGTACAACCAAGCGTTCCCCTGACAACCTGATACGTATTCCAATTAGCAATGGGCCCTCCAGTACAACACAACGTAACGATTCCAACAGTCTACAACTGGCCCTCTTTAACGCAAGATCTGTTAGCGACCCACTGAAACGAGCAGAGATCCACTCTTTCATTACGGACAATGACTGCGATGTTTTCGTAATAACAGAATCCTGGCTTAAAAAACAAGGCGATGAAGCAAAGTGTGCTGACCTGACACCATCTGGCTACACACTCTCTTCCTTCCCCCGCCCTTCACGGGGTGGGGGGATTGCGCTCATCTCTAAGAACTCTCTGGCCAAGCATCTTTCTACCTCCACTGCCTTTCCCTTCCAACATCTCAGCTTTGAAGCAGTTCGCGTTACCCTGGCAACGTCGTCTTCTCCTGTCCACTTCATCTGCGTGTACCGACCTCCACCAAGCCGCAAAAATAAACTGACAGACGCTATGTTTCTCAGTGAATTCCCTGACCTTTTAGAGTACTGTAATAACCTTTCTGGAAAGTGTATTATATTAGGAGACATTAATGTTCATTTTGATACTCAGCATAACCCTGTAACTACTAAGACGATTAATGCTTTGGATATGTTTCACTTTTGTCAATCTGTTACCGAGCCAACTCATGAACGTGGCCACATTCTGGACTGGGTAATTTATAGACCAGATGATGATTTGCTACGCTCTACTCATGTCACTCAGTCTCTTGCTTCTGACCATTTCTGTATTGTTTGTGAACTATGTTTGTCTGTCCCGTCTGACACCCCATCGTACAGACAGTCTCGTAATGTACGCGGCATGGATAGATCAGCATTTCAAGCAGAGTTGCGCGCGACTATCTGCCCTGAATCATGCCCCACGGTCAACAACCTTAACAGCGCTCTCACTCGCGTTATCGACACACACGCGCCGTTACGTCACCGCCAAGAGCGTGCCGATAGACTGGAGCCGTGGTACCCTTTAGTTAGCACTGAACTGAACTCGGCGAAGTCAGAAAAGCGTGTAGCTGAAAGAGCATGGCTTAAGACCCCCCTTACCGTTACGAAACAAATCTTCAACGCTGCGAAACGAAAAATAGCGAGCATAGTGTTGACAGCAAGATCCTCCTTTTACACTGACCAAATAAACAATGCAGTGACCTCTAGTCGGCTGTTTTCTATCTGCAGCAAACTACTGGGGCGTGAAAAAAGCACCCCTCTCCCTACCACCCACCCTGTCAGTGACCTTCCTGATGTCTTTAACGACTACTTTGTTCAGAAAATCCAGCTGATCAGAAACGAACTTGATCAGGCTTCTTCCACACCTAGGCCTACCACCCTGTTAGACCAAATAGGAACAACATCCACGTTCTTGGAATTTCAGCCAGTTACTGCCTTTGAATTGAAGAAGATCATTCTAAAAGCTAAACCCACTTCCTGTCCTCTTGACCCTATACCGACGCCACTTTTCATAGAGTATCTTGATGAACTACTCCCTACTCTCACCCATATTGTCAACAACTCTCTGACATCTGGCTCCTTTCCATCTGTGTTCAAAACTGCCATTGTCAAACCACTTCTAAAGAAATCATCCCTTGACCCAAACACTCTCAAGAACTATAGGCCTATATCCAACCTCTCTTTCATATCAAAAATCATCGAGAAATTAGTTCTTCATCAACTCCTAGGCTATCTCAATGAACATCAACTCATCAGTTGTTCACAATCAGCGTACAGGCCATTTCACAGCACTGAAACGGCACTGTTGAAAGTAACTAATGACATTCTCTTAGCTCTTGACTCTGGTGACGCATCTATATTAACTCTTTTGGATCTTTCAGCTGCTTTTGATACTATTGACCACCATATACTCCTTAAGAGGCTTCAAATCACCTATGGAATATCAAGCACTGCTCTGTCATGGTTCTCGTCTTACCTTTCTGGTCGAACTCAGTCTGTCTCCATCAATGACTCATCTTCTGCAATGGTTGGCCTCACATGTGGGGTTCCTCAAGGCTCAGTACTTGGACCAGTCCTCTTCATCATGTACACTAAACCCCTGTCCGAGTTGATCACTTCTCATTCAGTTGATTCTCAGTCTTTTGCTGATGATACACAACTCCACAAGCCTGTATCCCCATCTACCATTCTTCCTTCTATATCTTCACTCGAATTCTGCATTCGCAACATCAAATCATGGATGCTACAAAACAAACTGAAGCTGAATGACGACAAAACGGAGGCCTTGTTCATCCACTCTCCATCTAGAAAACTTCCGTACCCAAAGCCTGATTCCATCTCTGTCTGTGACACTCAAATACCTTTTTCTCCTTCTGCTAGAAATCTTGGCTTCCACATCTCTCAAGATATGAGTGTTGACTCACAAGTTCAAACTATCTGTCGGTCAGCATACTGTGAGCTGCGTCGCATTGGTACGATTCGCCATCTCCTGTCTATAGATACTACTAAAATACTAGTCTGCGCTTTTGTTCTCTCTAAACTAGATTATTGTAATTCACTCTTGTATGGCTGCCCCCAACACCTCATTGACAAGCTTCAAAAAGTCCAGAACTCTGCTGCCAGACTTGTCCTCAAGGTCTCTAAGTATCATCATGTTCAACCACTCCTGATATCCCTTCATTGGCTTTCCATCAAAGCACGTATTGACTACAAAATTTCCACTTTATGTCATTCTAATTCTTATTTCTCTGGAAATGCCCCTAGCTACATTTCTGACATGCTTTCTGTCTATACTCCATCAAGGCAATTGCGGTCATCTTCAGATTCCAAAATTCTCTGTGTTCCTAGTACACGAACAAAAATGTTTGGTGAGCGCTCCTTTTCCTTTTCGGCCCCATCAGTTTGGAACTCCTTACCACGCGAAATCCGCCATATCCAGTCCTTGCAATGTTTCAAATCAGCTCTCAAGACCCACCTGTTCAAGCTACATCACAACCTTTAGGCCACATTACTTCTGGACTCTATTCTCACACACACACTCCCCTCCCCCCATGTTAGTTTCACTGTGTGTTGACTGCAATGTGCACGTCAGCTTTGTTGCGAGAGAGGGAGAGAGAGAGAGAGAGAGAGAGAGAGAGAGAGAGAGAGAGAGAGAGAGAGAGAGAGAGAGAGAGAGAGAGAGAGAGAGAGAGAGAGAGAGAGAGAGAGAGAGAGAGAGAGTGTGTGTGTGTGTGTGTGTGTGATGCTTTGTTCAACTGATTGAATTTTGTATTGTGTTTTTTGGGTGGGGTGAGTGGTGGTGATGGTAACGGTGTGTGTGTGTGTGTGTGTGTGTGTGTGTGTGTGTGTGTGTGTGTGTGTGTGTGTGTGTGTGTGTGTGTGTGTGTGTGTGTGTGTGTGTGTGTGTGTATGTGCCGGTACGTGCGTGTATGTGTGGGTGGGGTGTGTATGTGTATGCCTATTTGCATGTGCGTCAGCGATTATTTCGTGTTGTTGTTGAATTTGTTGCTTCTTAATTTTTGTTGTTGTTAAGCGCATAGAGCTCCACATTGGTGGAGGAATGCGCTATATAAATGATTCACTATTATTATTATTATTATTACTGAGTGCTATATGTGTATCAGTATCAGCTGTGATAGATGTGGTTGAACATGGTGAACACATGACATTACTGAGTGCTATATGTGTATCAGTATCAGCTGTGATAGATGTGGTTGAACATGGTCAACACATGACATTACTGAGTGCTATGTGCATCAGCTGTGATAAATGAGGTTGAACATGGTGAACACATGACATTACTGAGTGCTATGTGTGTGTCAGCTGTGATAGATGTGGTTGTACATGGTGAACCCATGACATTACTGAGTGCTATGTGTATCAGCTGTGATAGATGAGGTTGAACATGGTGAACACATGACATTACTGAGTGCTATGTGTGTGTCAGCTGTGATATATGTGGTTGTACATGGTGAACCCATGACATTACTGAGTGCTATGTGTATCAGCTGTGATAGATGTGGTTGAACATGGTGAACACATGACATTACTGAGTGCTATGTGTATCAGTATCAGCTGTGATAGATGTGGTTGAACATGGTGAACACATGACATTACTGAGTGCTATATGTGTATCAGTATCAGCTGTGATATATGTGGTTGAACATGGTCAACACATGACATTACTGAGTGCTATGTGTATCAGCTGTGATAGATGAGGTTGAACATGGTGAACACATGACATTACTGAGTGCTATGTGTGCATCAGCTGTGATAGATGAGGATGAACATGGTGAACACATGACATTACTGAGAGCTATGTGTGTATCAGTATCAGCTGTGATAGATGTGGTTGAACATGATGAACACATGACATTACTGAGTGCTATGTGTGTATCAGTATCAGCTGTGATAGATGTGGTTGAACATGGTGAACTCATGACATTACTGAGTGCTATGTGTGCATCAGCTGTGATAGATGTGGTTGAACATGGTGAACACATGACATTACTGAGTGCTATGTGTGCATCAGCTGTGATAGATGTGGTTGAACATCGTGAACACATGACATTACTGAGTGCTGTATGTGTATCAGTATCAGTTGTGATAGATGTGGTTGAATATGGTGAACAAATCACATTACTGAGTGATATATGCATCAGCTGTGATAGATGAGGTTGAACATGGTGAACACATGACATTTCTGAGTGCTGTATGTATCAGCTGTGATAGATGTGGTTGAACATGGTGAACACATGACATTACTGAGTGCTATGTGTATCAGCTGTCATAGATGTGGTTGAACATGGTGAACACATGACATTGCTGAGTGCTATGTGTATCAGCTGTCATAGATGTGGTTGAACATGGTGAACACATGACATTACTGAGTGATATGTGTGTATCAGCTGTGATAGATGTGGTTGAACATGGTGAACACATGACATTACTGAGTGCTATGTGTGTATCAGCTGTGATAGATGTGGTTGAACATGGTGAACACATGACATTACTGAGTGCTGTATGTATCAGCTGTGATAGATGTGGTTGAACATGGTGAACACATGACATTACTGAGTGCTATGTGTGTATCAGCTGTGATAGATGTGGTTGAATATGGTGAACACATGACATTACTGAGTGCTATATGCATCAGCTGTGATAGATGAGGTTGAACATGGTGAACAAATCATATTACTGAGTGATATATGCATCAGCTGTGATAGATGAGGTTGAACATGGTGAACACATGACATTACTGAGTGCTATGTGTGTATCAGCTGTGATAGATGTGGTTGAACATGGTGAACACATGACATTATTGAGTGATATATGCATCAGCTGTGATAGATGAGGTTGAACATGGTGAACAAATCACATTACTGAGTGATATATGCATCAGCTGTGATAGATGTGGTTGAACATGGTGAACACATGACATTACTGAGTGCTATGTGTATCAGCTGTGATAGATGTGGTTGAACATGGTGAACACATGACATTACTGAGTGATATGTGTGTATCAGCTGTGATAGATGTGGTTGAACATGGTGAACAAATGACATTACTGAGTGATATGTGTGTATCAGCTGTGATATATGTGGTTGAACATGGTGAACAAATGACATTACTGAGTGCTATGTGTGTATCAGCTGTGATACATGTGGATGAATATGGTGAACAAATGACATTACTGAGTGCTATGTGTGTATCAGCTGTGATAGATGTGGTTGAATATGGTGAACAAATCACATTACTGAGTGATATATGCATCAGCTGTGATAGATGAGGTTGAACATGGTGAACAAATCACATTACTGAGTGATATATGCATCAGCTGTGATAGATGAGGTTGAACATGGTGAACACATGACATTACTGAGTGCTGTATGTATCAGCTGTGATAGATGTGGTTGAACATGGTGAACACGTGACATTATTGAGTGATATATGCATCAGCTGTGATAGATGTGGTTGAACATGGTGTACACATAACATTACTGAGTGCTATGTGTATCAGTATCAGCTGTGATAGATGAGGTTGAACATGGTGAACACATGACATTACTGAGTGCTATATGCATCAGCTGTGATAGATGTGGCTGAACATGGTGAACACATGACATTACTGAGTGCTGTATGTATCAGCTGTGATAGATGTGGTTGAATATGGTGAACAAATGACATTACTGAGTGCTAGATGTGGTTGAACATGGTGAACAACTCTGCCCCTCTTTCACAACATTATGTTACCTTCCACATGAACTCCAGCCCCTCTTTCAAAACATTGTGTTACCTTCCACATGAACTCCAGCCCCTCTTTCACAACATTCTGTTGCCTTCCACATGAACTCCAGCCCCTCTTTCAAAACATTGTGTTACCTTCCACATCTACTCCAGCCCCTCTTTTACAACATACAGTTACCTTCCATGTGGATTCCAGCCCCTCTTTCACAACATTACGTTGCCTTCCATGTGGACTCCAGCCCCTCTTTCATGACATTCTGTTACCTTCCATGTGGACTCCAGCCCCTCTTTCACAACATTCTGTTACCTTCCATGTGGACTACAGCCCCTCTTTCACAACATTCTGTTACCTTCCATGTGGACTACAGCCCTCTTTCACAACATTCTGTTACCTTCCATGTGGACTACAGCCCCTCTTTCACAACATTCTGTTACCTTCCATGTGGACTCCAGCCCCTCTTTTACAACATTCTGTTACCTTCCATGTGGATTACAGCCCTCTTTCACAACATTCTGTTACCTTCCATGTGGACTCCAGCCCCTCTTTCACAACATTCTGTTACCTTCCATGTGGACTCCAGCCCCTCTTTCATGACATTCTGTTACCTTCCATGTGGACTACAGCCCCTCTTTCACAACAATATGTTGCCTTCCATGTGGACTACAGCCCCTCTTTCACAACAATATGTTACCTTCCATGTGGACTACAGCCCCTCTTTCACAACAATATGTTACCTTCCATGTGGACTCCAGCCCCTCTTTCACAACATTCTGTTACCTTCCATGTGGACTACAGCCCCTCTTTCACAACATTCTGTTACCACTATCCATGTGGACTCCAGCCCCTCTTTCACAACATTCTGTTACCTTCCACATGTACTCCAGCCCTTTTATGACATACAGTTGCCTTCCACATGGACTCCAGCCCTCTTTCACAACATTGTGTTACCTTCCACATGGACTCCAGCCCTTTTATGACATACAGTTGCCTTCCACATGGACTCCAGCCCTCTTTCACAACATTGTGTTACCTTCCACATGGACTCCAGCCCCTCTTTCACAACATTCTGTTACCTTCCATGTGGACTCCAGCCCCTCTTTCACAACATTCTGTTACCTTCCACATGTACTCCAGCCCTTTTATGACATACAGTTGCCTTCCACATGGACTCCAGCCCTCTTTCACAACATTGTGTTACCTTCCACATGGACTCCAGCCCCTCTTTCACAACATTCTGTTACCTTCCATGTGGACTACAGCCCCTCTTTCACAACATTCTATTACCTTCCACATGTACTCCAGCCCTTTTCATGACATACAGTTGCCTTCCACATGGACTCCAGCCCTCTTTCACAACATTGTGTTACCTTCCACATGGACTCTTCCACATGTACTCCAGCCCTTTTCATGACATACAGTTGCCTTCCACATGGACTCTAGCCCCTCTTGCACAACATTCAGTTACCTTCCATATGGACTACAGCCCCTCTTTCATGACATTCTGTTACCTTGCATGTGGACTCCAGCCCCTCTTTTACAACATTCTGTTACCTTGCATGTGGACTCCAGCCCCTCTTTTACAACATTCTGTTACCTTCCATGTGGACTCTAGCCCCTCTTTCACAACATTGTGTTACCTTCCACATGGACTCTAGCCCCTCTTTCATGACATTCTGTTACCTTCCACATGTACTCCAGCACTCTTTCATGACATACAGTTGCCTTCCACATGGACTGCAGCCCCTCTTTCACAACATTCAGTTACCTTCCATGTGGACTCCAGCCCCTCTCACAACATTCTGTTATCTTCCACATGGACTCCAGCCCTCTTTCACAACATTGTGTTACCTTCCACATGGACTCCAGCCCCTCTTTCACAACATTCTGTTACCTTCCATGTGGACTCCAGCCCCTCTTTCACAACATTCTGTTACCTTCCATATGGACTCCAGCCCCTCTTTCATGACATTCTTTTACCTTCCATGTGGACTCCAGCCCCTCTTTTACAACAATATGTTACCTTCCATGTGGACTACAGCCCTCTTTTACAGCATTCAGTTACCTTCCATATGGACTCCAGCCCCTCTTTCATGACATTCTGTTACCTTCCATGTGGACTCCAGCCCCTCTTTTACAACATTCAGTTACCTTCCATGTGGACTCCAGCCCCTCTTTCACAACATTCTGTTACGTTCCACATGGACTCCAGCCCCTGTTTCACAACATTCTGTTACCTTCCATATGGACTCCAGCCCCTCTTTCATGACATTCTGTTACCTTCCATGTGGACTCCAGCCCCTCTTTCACAACATTCAGTTACCTTCAATGTGGACTCCAGCCCCTCTTTCACAACATTCTGTTACCTTCCATGTGGACTACAGCCCCTCTTTCACAACATTCTGTTACCTTCCATGTGGACTCCAGCCCCTCTTTCACAACATTCTGTTACCTTCCATTTGGACTACAGCCCCTCTTTCACAACATTCTGTTACCTTCCATGCGGACTCCAGCCCCTCTTTCACAACATTCTGTTGCCTTCCACATTCACTCCAGCCCCTCTTTCACAACATTCTGTTACCTTCCACATTCACTCCAGCCCCTCTTTCACAACATACAGTTACTTTCCATGTGGACTCCAGCCCCTCTTTCATGACATACAGTTACTTTCCATGTGGACTCCAGCCCCTCTTTCACAACATACAGTTACTTTCCATGTGGACTCCAGCCCCTCTTTCATGACATACAGTTACCTTTCGCATGGCGGGACTCTGGCTGCAAAACGGAACAACCACATTACCAAGTAGATCGTACAAACGCTGAATGATGGTTGGCTGATGGTTTCGTCCCACTTTAGGAAAAAGACTGAATGATGGTTGGTTGATGGTTTCCTCTCAATCTAGGAAAAAACCACGTGAATGAGGGTTGGTTGATGGTTTCTTCCCACTTTAGGTAAAAGACTGGATGATGGTTGGTTGATGGTTTCCTCTCACTGTAGGAAAAACCCACGTGAATGATGGTTGGTTGATGGTTTCTTCCCACTTTAGGTAAAAGACTGGATGATGGTTGGTTGATGTTTTCCTCTCACTGTAGGAAAAAACCACGTGCATGATGGTTGGTTGATGGTTTCTTCCCACTTTAAGTAAAAGACTGGATGATGGTTGGTTGATGTTTTCCTCTCACTGTAGGAAAAAACCACGTGAATGATGGTTGGTTGAAGGTTGAGTTCATTTGGTCCCATCATAGACTTTAGATAAGGGACTCTTCGCTGTGACGTCACTCGCACGCTTTTCCTTTTGCTATGTTCTGTTTGGCTTGGAGAGGCAGCGCTGTGGGCGAGTCAGTTCCCGGTTAGGGTTAGGGTTAGGGTTAACACTGATATTCCCAAAGACACTCAAAGGAGGACTACTCGCTGTGACGTCACTCGCACGCTTTTCCTTTTGCTATGTTGGTTTGTCTTGGAGAGGCAGCGCTGTTGGCGAGTCAATTTACGGTTTCGGTTTGCAAGCATGGAACAGTTCAACAACACTCGATTGTTATTGTATGATGTTCGTTTAATCCTTGTTTTGACAGATTCTTTTTTTGAAGTCACCTGTACATCATTAGAAAACATTAATTTTATACAATGACCAGCTTGCAATCTTAGTGAAAATACAACACATTAAACGGACTAAACGTTCACACCACATTGATGATTCGCTCACGTTACGGTTCTACAACGTGCAAATCGTAGATAAAGCACGTTAATTCGATAAATTTTAGGCTACGCCTAATTAGACGTTAAGCCAACCAGAGAGAGAGACAGACAGATAAATGCCATTTTGGAGCCATCGTCGTGAACATTTTTTCCCCTCACTGATAGAAAGAAAGGGAGGGAGGCAGGGAGGAAGAAAGAAAGAAAAGAAAGAAAGGGAGGAAGGAAAAAGAAAGAAAAAAAGAAGAAAGAAGAAGAAAGAAATACAGAAAAAAGGAAAGAAAGATATATACAAAGAAAGAAAAGAAAGAAAGGAAGGAAGAAAGAAAGAAAGAAAGAACAAATAAACGAAAGAAAGAAGGAAAGAAAGGAAGGAAGGAAAGAAGGAAAAAAAAAGAAGAAAGAACAGGAAGGCAGGAAGGCAGGAAGAAAGAAAGAAAGAGCAAAGAAAAGAAAGACAGAAGGAAAGGAATGAAGGCAGAAAGGAAAGAAAGAAAGAAAGGCAAAAAGAAAGAAAGGAAGGATGGAAGGAAGGAAGGGGAAAAGAAACAAAGAAAGAAGGAAGGGAGGAAGAAAAAACAAAAGGAAGAAAGAAAGAATGTAAGAAAGAGAGAGAAAGAAAGGGCGGTAGGGAGAAATGAAGAAAGAATAAAATGAAAAAGAAAGGAAGAAAAGAAGGAAAGAAGGAAGAAAGTACCAAAAAAAGAAAGGAAGAAAGAAAGAAAGAAAGAAAGAAAAAAAAACAAAGAAAGGAAGGAAGAAAGAAACAAAGGAAGTAAGGAAGGGAAAAGGAAAAAAAAGGAAGAAAGAAACAAAGGAAGGAAGGAAGGGAGGAAGGAAGAAACAAGGGAAGAATACATGAAAGAAAGAAACGAAGGAAGGAAGGAAGGAAGAGAACAAGAAAGAAAAAGGAAGGAAGAAACAAAGGAAGGAAGGAAGGAAGGAAGAAAGAAACAAGGGAAGAATAAATGAAAGAAAGAAACGAAGGAAGGAAGGAAGGAAGGGAGGAAGAAAGAAACAAGGGAAGAATACATGAAAGAAAGAAACGAAGGAAGGAAGGAAGGAAGGAAGGAAGAGATCAAGAAAGAAAAAGGAAGGAAGAAACAAAGGAAGGAAGGAAGGAAGGAAGAAAGAAACAAGGGAAGAATACATGAAAGAAAGAAACGAAGGAAGGAAGGAAGGAAGAGAACAAGAAAGAAAAAGGAAGGAAGAAACAAAGGAAGGAAGGAAGGGAGGAAGAAAGAAACAAGGGAAGAATACATGAAAGAAAGAAACGAAGGAAGGAAGGAAGGAAGAGAACAAGAAAGAAAAAGGAAGGAAGAAACAAAGGAAGGAAGGAAGGGAGGAAGAAAGAAACAAGGGAAGAATACATAAAAGAAAGAAACGAAGGAAGGAAGGAAGGAAGTGGACAAGAAAGAAAAAGGAAGGAAGAAACAAAGGAAGGAAGGAAGGGAGGAAGAAAGAAACAAGGGAAGAATACATGAAAGAAAGAAACGAAGGAAGGAAGGAAGGAAGTGAACAAGAAAGAAAAAGGAAGAAAGAAACAAAGGAAGGAAGGAAGGAAGGGAGGAAGAAAGAAAGAAGGGAAGAAATAAATGAAAGAAAAGAACGAAGGAAGGAAGGAAGGAAGGAAAGAAAGAAAGAAGGGAAGAATACATGAAAGAAAGAAACGAAGGAAGGAAGGAAGGAAGTGAACAAGAAAGAAAAAGGAAGAAAGAAACAAAGGAGGGAGGAAGGAAGGGAGGAAGAAAGAAAGAAGGGAAGAAATAAATGAAAGAAAAAGAAAGGGAAGGAAGGAAAAATAAAGGAAGAGAAAAAGAAAGGAAGTGGGGAAAAAGAAAGAAAGGAAGGACAAAAGGAAGGAAGAAAGAAAGAACAAAGAAAAGAACAGACATACCTTTGTAAACAGGGGAACTACTTGACACTGATAATAACAATACAGATTGCTAACCTTTGTAAACAGGGGAACTACTTGACACTGATAATAACAATACAGATTGCTAACCTTTGTAAACAGGGGAACTACTTGACACTGATAATAACAATACAGATTGCTAACCTTTGTAAACAGGGGAACTACTTGACACTGATAATAACAATACAGATTGCTAACCTTTGTAAACAGGGGTACTACTTGACACTGATAATAACAATACAGATTGTTAACCTTTGTAAACAGGGGAACTACTTGACACTGATAATAACAATACTGATTGTTAACCTTTGTAAACAGAGGAACTACTTGACACTGATAATAACAATACAGATTGTTAACCTTTGTAAACAGGGGAACTACTTGACACTGATAATAACAATACTGATTGTTAACCTTTGTAAACAGAGGAACTACTTGACACTGATAATAACAATACAGATTGCTAACCTTTGTAAACAGGGGAACTACTTGACACTGATAATAACAATACAGATTGTTAACCTTTGTAAACAGGGGAACTACTTGACACTGATAATAACAATACAGATTGTTAACCTTTGTAAACAGGGGAACTACTTGACACTGATAATAACAATACAGATTGCTAACCTTTGTAAACAGGGGAACTACTTGACACTGATAATAACAATACAGATTGTTAACCTTTGTAAACAGGGGAACTACTTGACACTGATAATAACAATACAGATTGTTAACCTTTGTAAACAGGGGAACTACTTGACACTGATAATAACAATACTGATTGTTAACCTTTGTAAACAGGGGAACTACTTGACACTGATAATAACAATACAGATTGTTAACCTTTGTAAACAGGGGAACTACTTGACACTGATAATAACAATACAGATTGTTAACCTTTGTAAACAGGGGAACTACTTGACACTGATAATAACAATACAGATTGCTAACCTTTGTAAACAGGGGAACTACTTGACACTGATAATAACAATACAGATTGCTAACCTTTGTAAACAGGGGAACTACTTGACACTGATAATAACAATACAGATTGTTAACCTTTGTAAACAGGGGAACTACTTGACACTGATAATAACAATACAGATTGCTAACCTTTGTAAACAGGGGAACTACTTGACACTGATAATAACAATACAGATTGTTAACCTTTGTAAACAGGGGAACTACTTGACACTGATAATAACAATACAGATTGTTAACCTTTGTAAACAGGGGAACTACTTGACACTGATAATAACAATACAGATTGTTAACCTTTGTAAACAGGGGAACTACTTGACACTGATAATAACAATACAGATTGCTAACCTTTGTAAACAGGGGAACTACTTGACACTGATAATAACAATACAGATTGCTAACCTTTGTAAACAGGGGAACTACTTGACACTGATAATAACAATACAGATTGTTAACCTTTGTAAACAGGGGAACTACTTGACACTGATAATAACAATACAGATTGTTAACCTTTGTAAACAGAGGAACTACTTGACACTGATAATAACAATACAGATTGTTAACCTTTGTAAACAGGGGAACTACTTGACACTGATAATAACAATACAGATTGTTAACCTTTGTAAACAGGGGAACTACTTGACACTGATAATAACAATACTGATTGTTAACCTTTGTAAACAGAGGAACTACTTGACACTGATAATAACAATACAGATTGTTAACCTTTGTAAACAGGGGAACTACTTGACACTGATAATAACAATACAGATTGCTAACCTTTGTAAACAGGGGAACTACTTGACACTGATAATAACAATACAGATTGCTAACCTTTGTAAACAGGGGAACTACTTGACACTGATAATAACAATACAGATTGTTAACCTTTGTAAACAGGGGAACTACTTGACACTGATAATAACAATACAGATTGTTAACCTTTGTAAACAGGGGAACTACTTGACACTGATAATAACAATACAGATTGTTAACCTTTGTAAACAGAGGAACTACTTGACACTGATAATAACAATACAGATTGTTAACCTTTGTAAACAGGGGAACTACTTGACACTGATAATAACAATACAGATTGTTAACCTTTGTAAACAGGGGAACTACTTGACACTGATAATAACAATACTGATTGTTAACCTTTGTAAACAGAGGAACTACTTGACACTGATAATAACAATACAGATTGCTAACCTTTGTAAACAGGGGAACTACTTGACACTGATAATAACAATACAGATTGTTAACCTTTGTAAACAGGGGAACTACTTGACACTGATAATAACAATACAGATTGTTAACCTTTGTAAACAGGGGAACTACTTGACACTGATAATAACAATACTGATTGTTAACCTTTGTAAACAGAGGAACTACTTGACACTGATAATAACAATACAGATTGTTAACCTTTGTAAACAGGGGAACTACTTGACACTGATAATAACAATACTTGTTAACCTTTGTAAACAGGGGAACTACTTGACACTGATAATAACAATACAGATTGTTAACCTTTGTAAACAGGGGAACTACTTGACACTGATAATAACAATACAGATTGTTAACCTTTGTAAACAGGGGAACTACTTGACACTGATAATAACAATACTGATTGTTAACCTTTGTAAACAGGGGTACTACTTGACACTGATAATAACAATACAGATTGCTAACCTTTGTAAACAGGGGAACTACTTGACACTGATAATAACAATACTTGTTAACCTTTGTAAACAGAGGAACTACTTGACACTGATAATAACAATACAGATTGAACCTTTGTAAACAGAGGAACTACTTGACACTGATAATAACAATACAGATTGCTAACCTTTGTAAACAGGGGAACTACTTGACACTGATAATAACAATACTTCTTTGTTAACCTTTGTAAACAGGGGAACTACTTGACACTGATAATAACAATACTGATTGTTAACCTTTGTAAACAGGGGTACTACTTGACACTGATAATAACTTGCTAACCTTTGTAAACAGAGGAACTACTTGACACTGATAATAACAATACAGATTGCTTCCTTTGTAAACAGGGGAACTACTTTCTTCTTCTTCTTCTTCTTCTTCTTCTTCTTCTTCTTCTTCTTCTTCTTCTTCTTCTTCTTCTTCTTCTTCTTCTTCTTCTTCTTCTTCTTCTTCTTCTTCTTCTTCTTCTTCTTCTTCTTCTTCTTCTTCTTCTTCTTCTTCTTCTTCTTCTAATTCTTCTTCTTCTTCTTCTTCTTCTTCTTTCTTCTTCTTCTTCTTCTTCTTCTTCTTCTTCTTCTTCTTCTTCTTCTTCTTCTTCTTTCTTCTTCTTCTTCTTCTTCTTCTTCTTCTAATTCTTGTTCTTGTTCTTCTTCTTCTTTCTTCTTCTTCTTCTTCTTTTTCTTCTTCTTATTTCTTCTTCTTCTTATTATTATTATTATTATTATTATTATTATTATTATTATTATTATTCTTCTTCTTCTTCTTCTTCTTCTTCTTCTTCTTCTTCTTCTTCTTCTTCTTCTCCTCCTCCTCCTCCTCCTCCTCCTCTCGTCCCTTTTTATCCATTCATGTCCTGTTCTTCTACCGTGTTCCCCACTTCCCCTATCCTCTTCTTTCTCTGTCTCAAAATCACCAGAATTCGGCTTCAGGAGTATTGTGCTAATGTCTTTCCATCCTGTTTTCTGTATATCTTTGAACAGTTGTTATGTGCAGACGTCATTTCACTGATTCAGGAGCATTGTGCTAATGTCTTTCCATCCTGTTTTCTGTATACCTTTGAACAGTTGTCCTGTGCAGACGTCATTGCACTGATTCAGGAGCATTGTGCTAATGTCTTTCCATCCTGTTTTCTGTATACCTTTGAACAGTTGTCCTGTGCAGACGTCATTGCACTGATTCAGGAGCATTGTGCTAATGTCTTTCCATCCTGTTTTCTGTATACCTTTGAACAGTTGTCCTGTGCAGACGTCATTTCACTGATTCAGGAGCATTGTGCTAATGTCTTTCCATCCTGTTTTCTGTATATCTTTGAACAGTTGTTATGTGCAGACGTCATTTCACTGATTCAGGAGCATTGTGCTAATGTCTTTCCATCCTGTTTTCTGTATATCTTTGAACAGTTGTTATGTGCAGACGTCATTGCTCTGATTCAGGAGCATTGTGCTAATGTCTTTCCATCCTGTTTTCTGTATATCTTTGAACAGTTGTTATGTGTAGAAGTCATTGCACTGATTCAGGAGTATTGTGCTAATGTCTTTCCATCCTGTTTTCTGTATACCTTTGAACAGTTGTCCTGTGCAGACGTCATTTCACTGATTCAGGAGTATTGTGCTAATGTCTTTCCATCCTGTTTTCTATATATCTTTGAACAGTTGTTATGTGCAGAAGTCATTGCACTGATTCAAGAGCATTGTGCTAATGTCTTTCCATCCTGTTTTCTGTATATCTTTGAACAGTTGTTATGTGCAGAAGTCATTGCACTGATGGCTCAGTGACCTATAGACACGTCCCCCTGACATACTGACTTCAACAGTTTGCCATAAACCTGGTTCACCTTTTTGTTATTGTCTACCGTCTGTATATTATTTCAGACAGTGGAAATAACCCAAACATAGAAGTATGGCGAAAAGCAGTTGACTGGCAATTGTAGAAAGTCCACACCGTGGTAAAGGTGCGTGGAGAGAAGAACTAGGATGCTCGTTACAACTTTTACTGGGTTTATTTTCTCAAATTCACAAAATAAATGTTGCAACAAACTGCCTTTTTTTAAATTATCATTACTATACATACTTGCTGCTGTGTATCATTATTTTATGAAAACTTCAGAGACAGAATGGGAGTGAGAAGAAGAACAACAACAACAACCACAACAACAACAAGAAACAGCGTGCTTGCTATTGTTTAGAACCTGTTCAATCTTTACATGTTTAAACTGTTCGCTCTATCTTTCATTGTGTGAACAATCCGCTCTATCTTTCATTGTCCTCGTCAATGCTGTGTGAACAATTCGCTCTATCTTTCATTGTGTGAACAATCCGCTCTATCTTTCATTGTCCTCGTCAATGCTGTGTGAACAATTCGCTCTATCTTTCATTGTGTGAACAATCCGCTCTATCTTTCATTGTCCTCGTCAATGCTGTGTGAACAATTCGCTCTATCTTTCATTGTGTGAATAATTCGCTCTATCTTTCATTGTCCTCGTACGATCGTCAATGCTGTGTGAACAATTCGCTCTATCTTTCATTGTGTGAACAAATCGCTCTATCTTTCATTGTCTTTCATCAACAATTCTTGGGGCTATTTTGTTCTCAACGTTTCTTTCTGTCATTTATTCGCTCTATCTTTCATTGTGCTTCATTTCTTGGGGTTATTTTGTTCTCAACGTTTCTTTCTGTCATTTATTCGCTCTATCTTTCATTGTGCTTCATTTCTTGGGGTTATTTTGTTCTCAACGTTTCTTTCTGTCATTTATTCGCTCTCTTTCTTTCTTTCCTTCGATATTTTCAGTTCCATTTTTATTTTTTATTTCATTTAAGTTTTCATTCTATAGATTATGCGCTCAATAATCTTCATTATTTCTTTTCCTTGATTTTCTTTTGTTTCTTTTTCAATTTTCTTTCCTCTTTTAATTGCTTTTATTTTTTCTTTCCTGCACAAAAAGGGTAGACTATGAAAGAGCGGGAACTGCTTCATACTGCTTACTACGCGTTTTTACCCCGTTTGCCCTCCTCCCCTACACCACCCAAGTTAGTAAATGGGCAGGCTGCTGTATTGAGTGTGCTTGACTCTCTGTTCTATGGGCTTTAATTGCAGCTTTTAAAAGTGCTTTTTTTTCGCCTTTGGTATACTGTTCAGTGCTGTGATAAAATAAATACACAGAGATGACTGGGATATATTGCAGAGTTGATATACTGTTCAGTGCTGTGAGAAAATAAATACACAGAGATGACTGGGATATATTGCAGAGTTGATATACTGTTCAGTGCTGTGATAAAATAAATACACAGAGATGACTGGGATATATTGCAGAGTTGATATACTGTTCAGTGCTGTGAGAAAATAAATACACAGAGATGACTGGGATATATTGCAGAGTTGATATACTGTTCAGTGCTGTGAGAAAATAAATACACAGAGATGACTGGGATATATTGCAGAGTTGATATACTGTTCAGTGCTGTGAGAAAATACACAGAGATGACTGGGATATATTGCAGAGTTGATATACTGTTCAGTGCTGTGAGAAAATACACAGAGATGACTGGGATATATTGCAGAGTTGATATACTGTTCAGTGCTGTGAGAAAATAAATACACAGAGATGACTGGGATATATTGCAGAGTTGATATACTGTTCAGTGCTGTGAGGAAATACACAGAGATGACTGGGATATATTGCAGAGTTGATGTACTGTTCAGTGCTGTGAGAAAATACACAGAGATGACTGGGATATATTGCAGAGTTGGTATACTGTTCAGTGCTGTGAAGAAAATACACAGAGATGACTGGGATATATTGCAGAGTTGATATACTGTTCAGTGCTGTGAGAAAATAAATACACAGAGATGACTGGGATATATTGCAGAGTTGATATACTGTTCAGTGCTGTGAGAAAATAAATACACAGAGATGACTGGGATATATTGCAGAGTTGATATACTGTTCAGTGCTGTGAGGAAATAAATACACAGAGATGACTGGGATATATTGCAGAGTTGATATACTGTTCAGTGCTGTGAGACAATAAATACACAGAGATGACTGGGATATATTGCAGAGTTGATATACTGTTCAGTGCTGTGAGAAAATACACAGAGATGACTGGGATATATTGCAGAGTTGATATACTGTTCAGTGCTGTGAGACAATAAATACACAGAGATGACTGGGATATATTGCAGAGTTGATATACTGTTCAGTGCTGTGAGAAAATACACAGAGAT
Organism: Phymorhynchus buccinoides; assembly: GCA_017654935.2. NCBI lineage: Eukaryota > Metazoa > Mollusca > Gastropoda > Neogastropoda > Raphitomidae > Phymorhynchus > Phymorhynchus buccinoides. Next base: position 62,926,387 of record CM065680.1, read on the forward strand.
GACTGGGATATATTGCAGAGTTGATATACTGTTCAGTGCTGTGAGAAAATACACAGAGATGACTGGGATATATTGCAGAGTTGATATACTGTTCAGTGTTGTGAGAAAATACACAGAGATGACTGGGATATATTGCCGAGTTGATATACTGTTCAGTGCTGTGAGAAAATACACAGAGATGACTGGGATATATTGCAGAGTTGATATACTGTTCAGTGCTGTGAGAAAATACACAGAGATTTTTGGGATATATTGCAGAGTTGATATACTGTTCAGTGCTGTGAGAAAATACACAGAGATGACTGGGATATATTGCAGAGTTGATATACTGTTCAGTGCTGTGAGAAAATACACAGAGATGACTGGGATATATTGCAGAGTTGATATACTGTTCAGTGCTGTGAGAAAATAAATACACAGAGATGACTGGGATATATTGCCGAGTTGATATACTGTTCAGTGCTGTGAGAAAATAAATACACAGAGAGGACTGGGATATATTGCAGAGTTGATATACTGTTCAGTGTTGTGAGAAAATACACAGAGATGACTGGGATATATTGCCGAGTTGATATACTGTTTAGTGCTGTGAGAAAATACACAGAGATGACTGGGATATATTGCAGAGTTGATATACTGTTCAGTGCTGTGAGAAAATACACAGAGATGACTGGGATATATTGCAGAGTTGATATACTGTTCATTGCTGTGAGAAAATACACAGAGATGACTGGGATATATTGCAGAGTTGGTATACTGTTCAGTGCTGTGAGAAAATAAATATACAGAGATGACTGGGATATATTGCAGAGTTGATATACTGTTCAGTGCTGTGAGAAAATAAATACACAGAGATGACTGGGATATATTGCAGAGTTGGTATACTGTTCAGTGCTGTGAGAAAATAAAACACAGAGATGACTGGGATATATTGCAGAGTTGATGTACTGTTCAGTGCTGTGAGAAAATACACAGAGATGACTGGGATATATTGCAGAGTTGATATACTGTTCAGTGCTGTGAGAAAATACACAGAGATGACTGGGATATATTGCAGAGTTGATGTACTGTTCAGTGCTGTGAGAAAATAAATACACAGAGATGACTGGGATATATTGCAGAGTTGATATACTGTTCAGTGCTGTGATAAAATACACAGAGATGACTGGGATATATTGCAGAGTTGATATACTGTTCAGTGCTGTGATAAAATACACAGAGATGACTGGGATATATTGCAGAGTTGATGTACTGTTCAGTGCTGTGAGAAAATAAATACACAGAGATGACTGGGATATATTGCAGAGTTGATATACTGTTCATTGCTGTGAGAAAATACACAGAGATGACTGGGATATATTGCAGAGTTGGTATACTGTTCAGTGCTGTGAGAAAATAAATACACAGAGGTGACTGGGATATATTGCAGAGTTGATATACTGTTCAGTGCTGTGAGAAAATACACAGAGATGACTGGGATATATTGCAGAGTTGGTATACTGTTCAGTGCTGTGAGAAAATAAATACACAGAGATGACTGGGATATATTGCAGAGTTGATATACTGTTCAGTGTTGTGAGAAAATAAATACACAGAGATGAGTGGGATATATTGCAGAGTTGATATACTGTTCAGTGCTGTGAGAAAATACACAGAGATTTTTGGGATATATTGCAGAGTTGATATACTGTTCAGTGTTGTGAGAAAATAAATACACAGAGATGACTGGGATATATTGCAGAGTTGATATACTGTTCAGTGCTGTGAGAAAATACACAGAGATGACTGGGATATATTGCAGAGTTGATATACTGTTCAGTGCTGTGAGAAAATACACAGAGATGACTGGGATATATTGCAGAGTTGATATACTGTTCAGTGCTGTGAGAAAATAAATACACAGAGATGACTGGGATATATTGCAGAGTTGATATACTGTTCAGTGCTGTGAACAAATAAATACACAGAGATGACTGGGATATATTGCAGAGTTGATATACTGTTCAGTGCTGTGAGAAAATAAATACACAGAGATGACTGGGATATATTGCAGAGTTGATATACAGTTTTCTCTTTAGTTTTAATTTCCATTGTCCGTAGCAGAGAGAGAGAGAGAGAGAGAGAGAGAGAGAGAGAGAGAGAGAGAGAGAGAGAGAGAGAGAGAGAGAGAGAGAGAGAGAGAGAGAGAGAGAGAGAGAGAGAGAGAGAGAGAGAGAGAGAGAGAGAGAGAGAGAGAGAGAGAGAGAGAGAGAGAGAGAGAGAGAGAGAGGAGAGAGAGAGAGAGAGATTGATTGATTGATTGATTGACTTTTATTTATAGAGGGTAATAGAGTAAGCAATAACATGCTTTTTTACATCCAGCCCTCTGGACAAAATACATATTTAAAAGTAGAAAATGAAAAACGAAAATAAACACATACAAAGTAATATAAAGCATGCAAAAAAACATCCCTATATTGTAACACATCAATAACAAAATCAAACCTATTATTATTAACTATACTAATTATTAACATTCAAAATGTGTGAAGTAAGCGCATACGCACGGGAAAATAAAACCCAATCCTACTTTTCACACTCATCTTTAAACATTCAAAATAGAGAAGTGCACAAACATAAAAAATACCTCAATCATACTTCATCATTAAAATGTACTTATTTGAAGAAACCCATGCATATAATAAGTCAAACATAGTATTACTTTACCTACTCATCTTAGCATGCACAATTCAAAAATGTAAATACATGTACCCATGGCAACATGAAACCTATTCCTACATTCCATTATTCATTTTTAGCATGAACATATTAAAAAGTAAACACACACTCATAACAAAAGCAAACCTAGTCATATTATTTGCAAGCGAATACACATATTAAAAAGTAAATACTGCTCATAACGAAATCAAGCCTGAACCTACTTTCTAGTCCTCATCTTTAACACGCACATAAGTAAAACTTAACTCATCACAAAATTAAAACTAATCCTTATTTTACATACTCGTAACATGTACACATTTTAAATTTAAAGCCGATACACATAATAAAATCAAGCCTAAGCCCATTTTACATACTAATCTTAAAAATACATCAAGCTTAAATGTAAGCACATACACATGACAGAATAAAACCAAATCCTATTCTACATACTCATCTTTAACATGCACGCATTTTGGAGTAAACACTTATGCATAACAAGATGAAACCCAATCCTATAATAATAATAGTAGCAATAATAATAATAATAATAATAATAATAATAATAATAATAATAATAATAATCATAATAATAATAATTCATATAGTGCTAAAACTCCATATAGTAGTATGCTCGTTGCACGTTACAAAAGCAACAATGAAAGATGGAAAACATTAATTAAAATCAGCAAGAAAGTCATACCACCAACATTTGAATACAAAGAAATAAAGTAACGAAATAACATGATTTTCACTCACAAAGACATCCACCCTCGTTCACCAAGCACTGTCACTCTCTCATTACACACCACACTCACAAAAACTAATACAAATGTAAACAAGTAACCGGAAGGAATGCACCAATTAATACGTGCGTACACACGGCCCATACTCTCTCTCTCTCTCTCTCTCTCTCTCTCTCTCTCTCTCTCTCTCTCGTCTCTCTCTCTCTCTCTCTCTCTCTCTCTCTCTCTCTCTCTCTCACCCTCTCCCCCCCCTCTCTCTCTCTCTCTCTCTCCCTCCCCCCTCTCTCTCTCTCCCTCCCCCTCTCTCCCTTTCTCTCTCTCTCTCTTCCTCTCCCTCTCTCTCTCTCCCTCCCTCCCCCCTCTCCCCCCCTCTCTCTCTCCCCCCCTCTCTCTCTCTTTCCCTCTCTCTCTCATCATATACAGGATCCCCAATACAATATATCAAAGAGACACTTTTCGTTACATAAATATAAACATTCTGGCTAAATCACACTAAACAAAATAAAACAATATAAGCCTAAAGAAGAGAAAAAAAAGAAGAAAAAAAAGAAAGAAAAAAAGTGTATTCTAAATAATTATTTTATGACACTAAGCACACACTCGCGCGCGCGCACACACACACATACACGCACGCGCATGCATGCGCACAGAGAGAGAGAGAGAGAGAGAGAGAGAGAGAGAGAGAGAGAGAGAGAGAGAGAGAGAGAGAGAGAGAGAGAGAGAGAGAGAGAGAGAGAGAGAGAGAGAGAGAGAGACAGACAGACAGACAGACAGACAGAGACAGAGATAGATAGACTGAGTGAGAGAGAGAGAAGCATATCTAACACACTCATCTTTAACAATCATAACATTATAAACACAGCCGATAAACACCGATACATGACAAAGTCGAGCCTAGTTACTTGTAGGCCTACTTCGCATATTCAACTAAAAAATAAACTTAAAAGTAAGCACACACACACACGTTATAAAAAGTATAGTAAATACATATCCATAACATCATCAAACTTAATCTTACTTTATATATGTAATTATTTATTTATTTTTAGCATGCACAAATTTGTAAATTAGCATGCACACTCGATAAAATCAAACCTAATCCTACCTTATGCACTCAAGTTTCAAATATACACTCAACTAACAAAACAAATTTAAAAGTAAGCATGTGCACATGTCAACAGCAAAATAAATCCTACATATCATCTTAATTTTTAACAAATATAAAAA
>CM065680.1:62931556-62936556 GCA_017654935.2 Phymorhynchus buccinoides
AAGTGCAGCGCCAGGAAGCACCTCACCAGCAGAGCCTTCAGCCGGTTGAAAAACACAGCCATGGGGGATACTTAGGCCCACTACCACCCACCACCACTACCTGCTGTTTACTTGCCTTGCCTTGATTTTTGTTTATAAGAGTTCGAATCTCTCTTTTCGTTACTAATTGAAAACTTGAATATAGGCTGAATGACTGTACGTTTGACAAGTGTATGATTGTCCTGCTAAAAAAGAGTTTGCTTCTTAGTCTCAGTTCTCTCTTTCCGTGATGTTTGCCCGAAGATCTATTTCGTTGCTTTGGTTTTCAAGGTTCCTTTCTTCAGCAAGTTGAATACAACCATAGGGGTACCTACTTACTACCACTAAGCTTACTTACTTACTTACTTACGTACTTACTTACTTACTTACTAAGTTACTAAGTTACTAGCCTTGCAAGAGTTGGATTCTGAATTCTCTTTCCACTTGTTTTTTTTATTATTGACAAAAGTCTGATTCTGAAATATTTTCCCAAGCTGTTTTATTGACAAGGGTCTGATTCTGAGTTCTTTTTTCAAGATGTTTTATTGACAAGAGTCTGATTCTGAATTATCATTCCAATACTCCTTTTTTTTCTACAAGAGTTTGATTCTGAATTCTCCTTCCAAGATGTTATTTGTACAAGGGCTTGATTCTACTTTCCAATATTTGGTTTTTATTATGTGATTCTTACTTCTCTTCCCTCGATGTTTGTCCGAAGGTCTATTTTGTTGCGTTGGTTTAAAGGTTCCTTCCTTGGGGAAGGAACAGAGCCTTCGGGCACTTGTATAAAGCCACGGGGCTACCTATTTACAACTTAGTTTCTTGAAAGGATTTGTTTTAATAAGAGTTTGATTTATAGTCTTACTTCTCTATCCTTGATGTTGTCCGAGGGTCTATTTTGTGTGTGTTGGTTTGTTTTAAAAGGTTTTGATTATTACTTCTCTTCCCTTCTTCATCACCGTAGGTTTATTTCATTAATCAAAGAATGAAATAGTGAGGCCAAGAGAGGAGATAACGAAATTGAGCAAAGGGGTGGAACTCTCTTTCTAATTAACTCCCTCTCCACCAAAGTTGATTACGATACCAATCATCTAGCAATGCGTGGATCAGAGCCAAAGGGAGGCAAACGAAGCATCATTCTTATTTATTTCACTGCTTTGATTTTCAATGTTACTTTATTCCTCCTCGTCGAGATTAAGTGCTAACTTGCCAAGGAGGACTCCAGATGATAAGCTGAATCCTTATTTCTATTTACTTATTGTCCGTATTCTGTTGAATCGACTTTAAAGATTCCGTGTAGTAGGAGAGAAGACTATGCTACTTACAGGGAATCGAATAATTGAAAGGCTGTGTGTATATTATTCCTTTGGATTTTAAAGCTCTCCTAAACAAAATCATATTGTAAAGAAAATATCTTATAGACATATCAACATCTGGGAATAGGACATGCGTAATCAGCTGCTTGTCGAGCCCTTTGTGATCGACACAGTGGTGTTCTGTTTGGTATATACAGTAGGTTATGCTATCGACAGCCAGCAAGAGTTCGTGGTATGTAGGTGAAGTTCCTGTTTCCGCCGGATGTTCTCTGCACAGACATTTTGCAGTCAAATTTATAAACTGACAGGCACATATGGACAGTCACGTATGCTTGTGTACGCTTACTAACACAAAGAGCGTGCGCGCATACACACACGTGTACACGCACAGAGAGAGAGACAGAGAGAGTGAGAGAGAATGAGAGAGAGAGAGAGAGAGAGAGAGAGAGAGAGAGAGAGAGAGAGAGAGAGAGAGAGAGAGAGAGAGAGAGAGAGAGAGAGAGAGAGAGAGAGAGAGAGAGAGACTGGACACTGGACACTGGAAAACTTTATTTGACAAGGATAAATATTTGAGAGAGAGAGAGAGAGAGAGAGAGAGAGAGAGAGAGAGAGAGAGAGAGAGAGAGAGAGAGAGAGAGAGAGAGAGAGAGAGAGAGAGAGAGAGAGAGAGAGAGAGAGAGAGAGAGAGAGAGAGAGAGAGAGAGAGAGAGAGAGAGAGAGAGAGAGAGAGAGAGAGAGAGAGAAAATTTGAATATTTCAACGATTCAAAGATAGTAATGCATTTTACACTCCTGGGATTCTCAATTAGACTAGAGTGATTTGAATAAAACGACATTCTCTACAGTTCTACCCGCAGACTAACATGTATAACGGGACGACAGGAACAAAGACACATGCACACAGAATGCAAAGACAAGCGCATACACACACACACAAACAAACGCACGCACGCACGCACGCACGCGCGCGCACACGCGCACACACACGCACACACACGCACACACACACACACACACACACACACACACACACACACACACACACACACACACATACACACACACACACACACACACACACACACACACACACACACACACACACACACACACACACACACACACACTCTCTCTCTCTCTCTCTCTCTCTCTCTCTCTCTCTCTCTCTCTCTCTCTCTCTCTCTCTCTCTCTCTCTCTCCATTCCACAAACGTAAACAAAAAGTTACTGGCACAGTCACACAATGGTTACCTATTTCTAACCCGTTATGCTCGAGTCCTGGGATGGTATTCATGTCGAGATAGCATGAGACTTAGCATGATGCTAACTTAGAAGCTCTTCCAATGTCCTATAGGATTTAATAGGACTTTTGGAAGAGCTTCTAAGTTAGCATCATGCTAAGTCTCATGCTATCTCGACATGAATACCGTCCCTGGTATCTAACTAATTCAAAGTGCACAAGGCCAGAGAAAAAACACCACACACACCATTTGTTTTATGTTTCTTGTTTCTTTAATTAAAGCTTTCTTTGTTCTTTATGAAGTTTATGTCTAAGATTTATAAATAAAGATGGACACATCACGCTTTTCTTCCCTGTTTCATTTAACATTTTTACACGACCAGGCTGTTTAACCCTTTCACCGCCAAAGTCGCATTTCAGCACCACAGTGATTCAACACCTATGTCACTAAAAGGCATCAAATTGGGGTCTATTATCCAAAGACCCTATTGTCTTAGTTTTCGGAAGTAAGGATAGACCTTATTTTATATACGTCACAGAAGAATCCCCAATACTGCAGATGTAAATGTAATGGACATTTTTGGCTGAAATGTGGCTGGCGGTGAAAGGGTTAAAAGTTAAATGCGATTAAATGGGAACTCCAAGTGACAGTAAGGCCTATCTCCTACAGGTACAAGAGTCCGCATAGTAGAAGATGTTGAGTACATAATTATCTTAAAAACCCACCACGTCACGTGTCAAAATCAAGGTTTTCACGTGTTTCTTATAGTTGGTAAGAAATCTTGAAGACCCACCACGTCACGTGTCAAAATCACGATTTTCACGTGTTTTCCCTCTTATAGCTGGTAAGAAATCTGAAGAAATCTTCCTAGTATAAGAGGGAATGTGACACGTGACGCGGGGGGTCTTTAATAAATCTTCCAAGCATAAGAGGGAATGTGACACGTTAGGTGGGGGGTGGGGGTGGGGAGGGTGGGGTGTCTTTAACAAGCGGTCACTGTCTTAAAATAGAGTAATACATTTTTCCAGGATCTTTATCATTTTAAATGCCTCAAATAGTCCTTTGACTCAGAGGGCGTAAAAACTCTATTTTTCTCTCTTAAAATAGAGTAGCCCCTGGGCTCTGAAATAGTATACGGACTTCCCGCTTAAACAAAAACACATTCATATTGAGGTAAGGTTTATTTCAGGCTTTTAAAAAAAATATTTTGCGCATGTCTTGCTTGACCTCGTGTTGCGGAGGATAGTGTGTGTGTGTGTGTGCGTGATATCCGGTTCCGCGTGCGCGCGTGCGCACACGCACACACATACACACACAGAGGCACACGTACACACGCACACACACACACACACACACACACAGAGGCACACATACACAAGCACATGCACACACACGCGCGCACGCACACGCACACACGCACACACACACACACACACACACACACACACACACACACACACACACACACCACACACACACAGGCACATATACACACGCACATACACACACACGCGCGCACGCACACACGCGCACACACACGCATACACACACACACACACACACACAAACACACACACACACACACACACACACACACACACACACACACACACACACACACACACACACACACACACACACACACACACACTGTCACACACTGTCACACACAAATGCTCAGACATATCCATCGGTCTCGCGTGTACAGTCACACACGATTAATTCATCTTGTCCATTTGCTTGCTTCTGGTGAAAAGTAGACAAAAGTATGCGAAATCCCAAGGACAAAGAAATCCCCCTGAAGTAATAATTCGAACAGTGAATGGATGCATGCTTAGGGGAAGACGGGGTAAAAAGCGCATGGGCGGGTAAGAAATAGTTCCCAATTATCTCATGAAATAAAGAAAATTTCAGTCAAATTTGCCCATGAGACGAATGCTAGACATTAACGAGGCGTCTCATGGGCAAAATGATCTGTACTGAAATTTGCTTCATTTCGTGAGATAATTGGGGTGGGCTTCTTACCCGCCCGTGCATTTTTACCAGTATCTTCCCCTATTTTGTTCGTGCCCCGTGGGGATACCGGCGGTGATTTTGCATAAATAGTTCCCTCACGCACGCTCTGGAAATTCTGTGCTTGTAATTTCATCTAATCTGTCATTCTCTTTGATTCTGCCTTTTCCCCTTTGCTTACTGTCATCTACTATCTTTCTGCCTTACCGGTCCATTCTCCTGCCTTTTTTTTCTCATGAAACACTTTCAAAAATATTTCCTCCTCCAGCCGAAGTCGGACTTGCTGGGCTTAACTATTTCTTAGTTAGGCGCATAACGGCAGCATGACGCATCTGCGCTCATAATTGACAGGAAACTGTCTGAGCGATGGAAGAAGAAGAAGAAGAAGAAGAAGAATATACTTCGTAGGGGGAA
>CM065680.1:62941556-62959056 GCA_017654935.2 Phymorhynchus buccinoides
TTATCCAAAGACCCTATTGTCTTTGTTTTGGGAAGTAAGGATAGATATTTTACATATGTCCCAGAAGAAGCCCCAATACTGCAGATGGAATTTGTTCTCTCCCCAGGTAAATTAAATTAACTTTTTTGGCTAAAATATGGCTGGCGGTGAAAGGGTTAAATATATGTATTTCTATAGCCTGTATTGTGTGATCCAGCACCACGAAAGGGACGTTAAAGACCTAGTACGTCACGTGTCAAAATCACGGTTTTCACGTGCTTTCCCTCTTATAGCTGGTAAGAAATCTTATTTTGACCAAGTGTTGCTCCCATACAAATTGAAAACGAGGCATCACTTTAAAGAGCAGCCTCGATCGTATACGAGGTAAGTCTGAATGCGGTCTGAATGCGAGCCACACCGACCCAGAAAAAAACCAAGGGACTTAATCCATCCGGCTCTGTGGGTCTGTAAGTCGCTGGGCTAGTTTCTCACGACAGGCCTGGAAAGTCACAAATCTCATTTTTTTGTCCATTGCGAGTTATGGGTAAGTATACTTTCGTGTTCTCTATCATCTTATCTTTCATATTGATAAAGGACCATGTTTAATATGGTCTCTAAATGGTCTTATACGTGCTTTAAACGAGTAGGTCAATGCATTTTCTTCAGCTAGGCTAGACTTTAGACTGTGTTTTCTCAAAATGGCCGACGCTCACCCTACTAACTTTAAATGCTCATAGGTCAATGCATTTTCTTCAGCTAGGCTAGACTGTGTTTTCTCCAAATGGCCGACGCTCACCCTACTAAGTTTAAATGCTCATAGCTCTAGAACGGAAAAAAGACACAAGAATGGTTATTATATCATTAGAAAGAGAATTGTCTGACGTGTTCAATTGTATAATTTTCTCAGAATGGTCAGTTTGACACTTAGTCCTTTCACCGCCAACCATATTTCAACCAACAATGTCCATTAAATTTACCTGGGTAGAGAATAAAATCCATCTGCAGTATTGCGGATTCTTCTGTGACATATATAAAATAAGGTCTATCCTTACTTCCCAAAACTAAGACAATAGGGTCTTTGGATAATTTGATTTGATGCCTTTTAGTGACATAGGTGTTAAATCACTGTGGTGCTAAAATGCGACTTTGGCGGTGAAAGGGTTGGCCCTTTCGTGGTGCTGGGTCACACATTTAATCAGATCCATGAACTGGACTCTACATGGATCTAGAGAACGAAACAATTAGGATTTCATCAGAGTTATGCATATAGTAGTATATCACCATATTCATGCCTCACAGACGTCACAGTTGGATAGCCGTACGACTCCAGATGGATGTGTGGAGCACCGGCCTTTACTGTGATAGGAACGTACTGACTCGTTTCAATGAAAACATCTCGCCGACTAGAGGTGGGGGGAAATACCGGTTTGAACCGAAAAAACGGTGCTAAACTTTCGCGGTTCGACAAACCGGTTCGAGTTGCTGTGAACCGGTTTTTTTTTAACTGCAAACTGAAAGTAAGTTTTTCTTCGAATAACGCATTCTTTTCGAAAAACAACACTGATTCTCAGCGCAGATTGGGTGTTTGTAAACCAAGAGTAGCTGTTTCTAGTTTGTGGTGGTGTATGGCTTTGACTTGGACTGAGTGTTGAGTTGAATGTGTGTGTGTGTGTCATAAGTCATGTTTCTTTATTGTGTGTGTGTGTGTGTGTGTGTGTGTGTGTGTGTGTGTGCGCGCGTGCGTGCGTGTGTGTGAATATTCTGACAAATAAATATATGTGTTTGCATAGGTGAAACTAGTGATGCGAGTACTGGTTAAAAAAAACGGTTCAGTAAAACCGGTTCGAAGAGGGACAACCGGTTTAACCCGGTTCGGGTTTTTGAACCGGTTCTCAACTCTATCGCCGACAGATAGGGGCCTACGTAATAGGCCCACGACACCCAATCGCCGGACGATTGTTTGTGAATCATAACAAGAAGCTGAATGAGTCATTCCTATAGACCTACAGTAAATAGGCCTACCATCAAGCACTGACCAAATTAACATATTAACCAAAGGAGTCTACTTCTTCTTCTTCTTCTTCTTCTTCTTCTTCTGTGTTCCCAGGCCATAATGGGTAAGGTACATATGTGTCCGGTTTTCAGTTTTCACTGGTCTCCCCACTACTGCGTACAGCCGACACATTCCGATTTCGGAGGAGCTCAAAGGAGAAAAATGATTTGGAAGATTTGGTTTTTAAAAGGCAGGAGAATGGGCCGGCCATTCCATGGCGCCAATAAGTCAGAACGATAGTAAATGACAGGAAGCAAAGGAAAAAGGCAGAGTCAAAGAGAGTGGCAGATTAAAGGAAGTTACAAGCACAGAACTTCCAGAAGCTGGGGGAATTATTTCCCCCCCGTATCCCCACTGTTTTAGGCTATCAAGGAACTTGTTTATGTGCATATTATTACTCTTTAAACAGAGAGTTAATCTTATTGTATTTTTTGGGGGTGCATTTGTAAAAGGGGAAATAATGTTATTACAATTTTCTTCATAAACACAATTTATCGACTTAATCCGTAACTTATACCGCTGTACCGTGTTTAATATCCTAACTATTCGTGGATATTCATCAAATAGCAAACTTGTTGAAAAAGCAAACACCAACGAATAATTATAAATAAGAAAAAACAAACATCATTAACATCTAAGTAACAATTAAAAATATCAGATACATTTTGAAAGATAAAAAGTGTAAGTGTGTGTGTGTGTGTGTGTGTGTGTGTGTGTGTGTGTGTGTGTGTGTGTGTGTGTGTGTGTGTGTGTGTGTGTGCGCGTGTGTGTGCGCGTGTGTGTGTGTTCTACGCGTGTTTTTAGATTTGTGCATGTATTATTCCCTTTTCGACAACCATTGTGCATTTCCCCAACCCTTCTCCTCCTTGCTGTTTTCTTTAAATAACCTCTTGTGCCCCCCCCCCCCTTCTCTCTCTCTCTGTTTCTCTCTCAGTCTCTGTTTCTCTCTCTGTCTCTCTCCATCTGTCGCTCCTTTGTCTCTGTCTCTGTCTCTCTCTATCTGTCTCTCTCCTCTGTCTCTCTCTCTCTATTTATCTCTCTGTCTCTCTCTCTCGCTCTCTCTCTCTATTTCTCTCTCTGTTTCTCTCTGTGTTTCTCTCTCTTTATCTCTCTGTCTCTCTCTATCTGTCTCTCTCCTCTCTCTCCCTGTCTCTGTCTCTCTCTCTCTCTCTCTCTCTCTCTCTCTCTCTCTCTCTCTCTCTCTCTCTCTCTCTCTCTCTCTCTCTCTCTCTCTCTCTCTCATGTATAAGTTGCATTTATTTGTGTATTTCGGCGATCATACAGCTTGTAGACCTATGCGTTGCTTATTTAAGAAGACCAAGGGCCAGACTTAGTCTACAATGGGATTTGATAATTTAACCCTTTCACCGCCAATGTCGCATTTATGCACCATACTGGTTTATCACCTATGTCACTAAAAGGCATCAAATCAGGTCCTGTTATCCGAAGACTATTTTCTTAATTTTGGGAGGTAAGGATAGGCCTAATGTTATGCATTTCACAGAAGAATTCCCAAGTCTAAAATCTAACCTGTCAACAGTTTTTGAGGTGGTGCGACAAACTTTTTCACTTAAAAATGCAGTAATTAAATTGAAACATCATGACGCAGTACTAAATGAAACATTTGTGATCAAGTATTTCGATATGTCATTATGTGATGTGACTAATACTTTCACACAATAACACGAACACACCACAAAACACTAATAATTATGCAACACAACACGTTTTAAGCGTACCATCATGCTATCAATCACGACAAATCACAAAGGCCTCGAAATGCGTTGGGTTATAACCACGTGAAACTTTTACCAAGTTCAAGCTAAAATACGGTTTTCATACTTCCTGTCATAACTCTTTTTTGTTGTTAGTTTTTGTTTGTGGCTCAAGCCACAAACCTATAACTCACTTTGTCGGTCGGTCGGTCTGTCGGTCCAAAATTGTCGCACATTTTGACAAAATGTCGCACTTCAAATCGAGGCTACACTTCCAAATTAATTGAGGCCGCTCTTTAAAATGATGTATTTTAAAAGCGTACAAAATAATAAACATACGTAATACAGACACTACAACAGACACGACGAGTATGCGGTGCTTCTTTTGATGAGTATAAGTAGGATACATAGTTTTAAATGTTTTCCAAAAGATATAAAAAGTTACGAAATGGTGCAGAGATAACATTCTGGTTTACAGATTAAAATTATTGAAAAGCCAGGGGAGGTAACTCATGATTGGAGTGGTAAAAATAGACCGCGTGCCACAAACTATGGCGATTTCGCGCTTGTTTTAATTTATAGTAATGACCAAAACATTGTATTTGATCTACGACAGTGATATTTCTTTCTTCAAGTAGGGGTGGGTGTAGATCTGGCTTATCTAAATGCGTTTACATTATTTTGTTTTGTTCTTTTAATTGATGTTATCAAACAATGTAGAGTTTGTTTTGCTCTTCTGAAAAGTGTATTTGCTTTGTTGTTTGAATCACTATATCAAATAGTTTGAAAATATAATATGCAACACAAATACGTTTTAAACATACCACCATTTTATCTATCGCAACAAATTGCAAAAGCCTCAAAATGATTTGGGTTATAATCACGCGAATCGTCCGAAGTCGGAGTGTGGCTGCCCACGTGGTGGTGTAATCAAAAACCGTCATACACGTAATGTTCTCATCACTAGCTGTACCATAGTGTTCAAGTGCTTCGGCTGTTTTTATGTTTAAATTTGATGTATGCATATATAGCGTTTTATGTGTGTGTATGTGAGAGAGTATACTAGATTGTGTAAGGTTGGTTTGTGAGGCACTATATACCGCTATGTTTCTCTCTGCTGGTTATGTGTGTAATGTTTCATTTGGAAGTAGTTACATGTATTATGTAACAATTTCATGTACCCCCTGGGTGTTTTTGGAAATAAACTTACTTTGACTTTGACTTTGACTTTGTGATGATCCCTGGAGTCTTTAAGCCAGGGTAAGAAAACAAAACAATAATGACGTGAAACGCTTACCAAGTTCAATTTACTATCAGAACAAAATAAACACTGTTTTCATGCTTCCTGTTATAACTTTATTTTTATTTTTATAGTAATGACCAAGGAGAAGAAAAAATAAAACATTGTGTTTTGTCTACGACAGTGACATTTCTTTCTTCAAGTAGGGGTGGGTGTAGATCTGGGTTATCTCAATGCGTTTACATTATTTCGTTTTGTTCTTTTAATTGATGTTAGCAAACACTGAAGGGTTTGTTTTGCTCTTCTGAAAAGTGAATTTGGTTTGTTGTTTGTATCATTATATTAAATAGTTTGAAAAAAATAAAAAATGAAATAAGCAACACAAATGGTAAAGATGTGCCACCCCCCCCTACATTTCTCGGTTAATTCTATTTTTCCGTTTTTGCCTTTCTTACCATACATAAAGCTGTATTTTAGGAACATTTTTAGCTAATAACCTTTTTGGAATAC
This sequence comes from Phymorhynchus buccinoides, assembly GCA_017654935.2. Lineage (NCBI taxonomy): Eukaryota > Metazoa > Mollusca > Gastropoda > Neogastropoda > Raphitomidae > Phymorhynchus > Phymorhynchus buccinoides. Next base: position 62,947,054 of record CM065680.1, read on the forward strand.
TAACCCTATCCCTAACCCTAGCCCTAAACCTAACCCTACCCCCCACTATGTACTGCAGTACACCGCGATTTGTCACAGTTGTGGTTCGTTGCGTGTTTCCGTCTTATAGGGTGGGGGTAGGGTTAGGTTTAGGGCTAGGGCTAGGGATAGGGTTAGTATTCCAAAAAGGTTATTAGTTAAAAAGGTTCCTAACATACAGCTTTATGTATGGTAAGAAAGGCAATAACGGAAAAATAGAATTAACCGAGATAGGTAGGGGGGGTGGCACATCTTGACCTTTACCGAATCGGGTATTTTACCTTTACCCACCATTTCGTTCTTTCATTTCCTACACACCATTTCCTGTTGTAACCCCTCAAAAACCACCTTGCTTTTCACTATCTTTTTTCGCTTCTCCCGGATCTTTGCATTGTATGAATGCGTGAGTGAGAGGGCATGCTGCAAAGAAGCTCGAAGCTCGTGTGAAGCTGATCTACTTTACTTACCCTCAATAAACATTCGTATTCATTCGTATTCGTAATCGTATCATTCCTTACATACCCTGGCGAAGGACCCCGGAACTGGGCTTTTGCGCCGGTAATACGCTTCGGTTTTTGAAGGAACCGAACCATGGTTGATTTGTGTTTGCAATAGGAAATTACCGCTCTCCTTGGTCAGTGACCTTGAGTTCTATTAGCTGAGGGACATAAAAGGGGGAGGGGGGGGGGGAGGCCGGAGGAAAGTGTAGGGGTTGGGGGGGGGGGAGAGTGTCAGGAAGGGGAAACTACAATGAAGGGGGGTACCTTAATAAAGATACACTGACGCACCACGATTAAGTCCCTTGGTTGTTTTTTTCTGGGTAGCTGTGACCCACATGCAGATGTCCCCAACTTCAAATTGAGGCTGCTCTTTAAAATGATGTTTCGGTTTGAATTTGGAGGGCATTTGCATGGGAGTGAGACCTGGTCAAAACAAGATTTATTTCCAGCTATAAGAGGGAAAACACGTGAACCCCGTGATTTTGACACGTGATCTGGTGGGTCTTTAAGATATCTTACCAGCAGTTAATCAAGAATGTGCTCAAAACAAGTCCTCGCCAATGTCAATGTTTGATCCTATGCAGAAGGCGAGTAAACGGTCTTAGAAAAGTGCGTATTCTGTCCAGCCACCTTTTAGTATATTAATAATATATTTCCCCCAACATACATAATACACACACTCAAATAACATGCTGAAAAAAATATATAGGGGAAGACGGGGTAAAAAGCGCATGGGCGGGTAAGAAGCCCACCCCAATTATCTCATGAAATGAAGCAAATTTCAGTCTCATTTTGCCCATGAGACGAGTGTTAATGTCTAGCATTCGTCTCATGGGCAAATTTGACTGAAATTTTCTTTATTTCATGAGATAATTGGGTGGGCTTCTTACCCGCCCATGCGCTTTTTACCCCGTCTTCCCCTATTGATAAACGGTCTTTTTGTGCTTCTGTTCGGTGATCTTTAACCCTTTCACCGCCAATGTCGCATTTATGCACCACATGTCACTAAAAGGCTTCAAATCTGGGCCTGTTATCCGAAGATCCTATTTTCTTAATTTTGGGGGGTAAGGATAGACCTTATATTGCATATGTCACAGAAGAATCCCCAATACTGCAAATTCATTTTGTTCTCTACCAAGGTAAATTTAATGGACATTTTTGGCTGAAATATGGCTGGCGGTGAAAGGGTTAAGTCTCGCCAAATATTATTTGTAAAGGGAACAAATGACTACTAATAATAATTATATCTTATATTTTTTCAACAGTCGTCATACTAATTATGTAATGTTCATGTTGATAGTGAGCACGCTATAAGCTCGAAGCTTGTTGTTGCTCTTTCCTTCGTTAATGTATTTATGTATATGCCATGTTGAACTTAATATAAAAAAATATTTAAACCAAAGGGAACATATCAAGATAATATTCTTTCTGTTTCTTAAAGACCCACTGACCCACCACGATTAAGTCCCTTGGTTTTTTTCTTCTGGGTAGCCGTGACCCACATACAAACGCCCCCACTTCAAATTGAGGCCGCTCTTTCAAAGGATGTTAAAATGATTTGGGGGGCATTTGTATGGGAGTCAAACCTGGTCAAAACAAGATTTGTTGCCAGCTATTAGAGGGAAAACACGTGAAACCCGTGGTTTGGACACGTGACCTGGTGGGTCTTTAAGTCTCGCAAAATATTATTTGAAAAGGAAACACATCAAGATGATATTGTTTCTGTGTCTTAAAGTAAACGCGCGCATGTACACGCACACACACACACATGCGCGCATGCACGTGCGCACACACACAACCACACACACACCATGCAGAGAGGTACAAGAGAAGAAAAGCCCAAAACAACAGCAACAACAAAAATCAACAACAAAGACACACACACACACACACACACACACACACACACACACACAGACACAGACACACACACACACACACACACACACACAGACACACACAGACACACACAGACACACACACACACACACACACACACACACACACACACACAGAGACACACACACACACACACACACACACACACACACACACACACACACACACACACACACACACACACACACACACACACATACACACACACACACACACACACACACACACATACACACACACACACACACACACACACACACACACACACACACACACACACACACACACGCACACGCACACACACAAGATTCAAAGATTCAAAGATTGTTTAATCCTTTGACCCCTTTGGGGGCATGGAGGACTTGAATCAAACACACACACACACACACACACACACACACACACACACACACACACACACACACACACACACACACACACACACACGCACACGCACACACAAAGATTCAAAGATTCAAAGATTGTTTAATCCTTTGACCCCTTTGGGGGCATGGAGGACTTGAATCAAACACACACACACACACACACACACACACACACACACACACACACACACACACACACACACACACACACACACACGCACACGCACACGCACACACAAAGATTCAAAGATTGTTTAATCCTTTGACCCCTTTGGGGGCATGGAGGACTTGAATCAAACACACACACACACACACACACACACACACACACACACACACACACACACACACACACACACACACACACACACACACACACACACACACACACACACACACACACACACACACACACGCACACACACACAAGATTCAAAGATTCAAAGATTCAAAGATTGTTTAATCCTTTGACCCCTTTGGGGGCATGGAGGACTTGAATCAAACACACACACACACACACACACACACACACACACACACACACACACACACACACACACACACACACATGCACACACACACACACACACACACACACACACACACACACACACACACACACACACACACACACACACACACACATCTACAAAAACGTACATACTTACACATAGGCACATGCGCACTCACACACATTTATTAATATTGAATATTGTGTGCCTTTTTGTGTGTGTGACTATTGTATGTACAAATTATAGTAAGTTGTTATTTTATGATGCATGCAACTGTATTTCAGTCCTATATATCTCTGTCTCTGTTTGTGTCTCTCTCTTTCTCTGTCTGTCCCTCTGTCTGGCTCTCTGTGTCTCCGTCTCTGTCTTTCTCTGTCTCTGTCTGTCTGTGTCTGTATGTCTCTCTCTCTCTCTCTCTCTCGTCTCTTTCTCTCTCTATCGTTATAAGTGTGGGTGTGAGTGTGATTTGTTAATAGTGTGGCCTGGGCGTCTTTAAGCGTCCATCAGTTTGAGTGTTTCAAGTTGGTTGCGAAAGTGTACTGTAGATTATGTCATTCATTATTTGGGCGTGATTGAGAAATTGACTGAGGGATCAGGGAAGGGGGGTGTTGGTCAATGTTTGATGTATACTTTTTGTTCATTGTGTTTATTTTAGTGATTTCTGTAAAGCGCTTCGAGCTTAAAGATTAGGCGCTATAAAAGTTGTCTTAATAAATAAAATTTAAAATGTGCAACTCCCTTTTATGGAAAAAACCCCCTTACCCACTTATACAAGTATCCTCCATACAATGAATACAGACACGTATAGAGCTAACAATAAACAATCGAATTAACAAAACAAGGTCAAGGTCACGACGGCAAAATGGTTTGCGCCGATCTCTTCCTATTAAGGAGGCACACCTTCACACAAAATTTGACGCGATTCGGTCAAGCGGTTCGGGAGATATCCTTGGGACAGACAGAACCCCCCCCCAAAAAAAAAAAAAAAAAAAAAAAAAAAATATACACAAACCAGCCCATCGCAAAGTCCGTTCACCTTCGGTGACGGACAATAAGATTACATCAACGAATGTGGTCCACAATAAATCTAAAGATACTGAAACAAGTATGTAGGCCTATAATACGCTAAAGAAGTTGGTGCTTTGGGATTGCGGTGACAAAAAAAGAGGAGAAGAGAAGGAGGAGAAGTCTTCTAAAAAAGCCCGATGCTGCAGTTTATCATTAGACGAGCTGTACATGTAAATGATATATTCATCAGTGTTCTATCAACCCTGGTGTTGCAATTTCACACAAGGCGACCTGTAAATGTAGATGAAAATTGAACTGTAGTAAATTAGAAATTGGCCTACTCATGCTATTGTCTTGCATGTATCGATAACACTAATTAAAAACATTATTATTTGAAACCAATACAATATTCATATATATAAAGTTAAGACATTTACAACAATTTTAGAACATTTCCGTTGAAATAAATGAATATAAAGACATTCTTTAATAATTGTACTAACAAGTAAGCTTAGTCTCGGGCAACTTATTGTACATACAGTCACACATGTGCCGCGCACATACCCACCAATACGTTGAATTTCAATTCAATTCCAAAATTCAAAATTTCAATTCATCACGTACACACACCATCAAAAGCTGCGTCAGAATCGACCATCTTCACGCTGTTGAAGACTTAAAGGCCCCCCACGTCACGTGTCAAAATCACGGTTTTCACGTGACTGTTTTCCCTCTTATAGCTGGTAAGAAATCTTAAGAAATCTTCCTAGCATAAGAGGGAATGTGACACGTGACGTGGGGGGTCTTTAAAAAAACAAAAACTTACCAATCTCGCGTTCTCTACCAGTCAATTAGATCAGTCGCTTGCTTTCTAAACTTCTCCCAGAGAATTCGCCGCGAAAAAAGACTCCTCCACACCAAAAAGACTAGTCCAGTAGGATTTAAAAAAAAACAACCCAACTAAACTAAGAGGCACAAGAAACCAACCATACTTTGTTCAGTCTGAAGTCCCAGCGACCTCACCCCTCGGGTTCCCTTGAGCTAACTGAAACAGGAGGGCCGGATATTATGAACCATTCATGCTGGGTTTTTACGTCAAAGACCTACCCTGCCCCTTGCTTGCCCCGTTTCGTCGTGACACCCCCCAAAAAAATGACCCCTACCCCCATATTCCATTCCACCCACCCCCTCCTCTATCCATCTATCTCCCTCACACCCAAACTATCTTCACCACCCTCCTTCTTTAACCTACTCACGCTCTCTCTCTCTCTCTCTCTCTCTCTCTCTCTCTCTCTCTCTCTCTCTCTCTCTCTCTATCTCTCTCTCTCTCTCTCTCTCTCTCTCTCTCTCTCTCTCTCTCTCTCTCTCTCTCTCTCTCTCTCTCTCTCTCTCTCTCTCTCTCTCTCTCTCTCTCTCTCTCTCCCCTCTCCCCTCTCTCTCTCTCTCTCCTCCTCCCCCCCCCCCTCTCTCTCTCTCTCTCTCTCTCTCTCTCTCTCTCTCTCTCTCTCTCTCTCTCTCTCTCTCTCTCTCTCTCTCTTTCAAACCCCAAACCCTCACTTTCCCTTCTACGCCTACTACTAGGCCTACCTTCCCTCCATTTGCTCAAACATGTATGGCTTTCTGCTTTTCCCACCCGTGTTATCTTTAAGTAAAAGACAACAGTGGTCACCTAAGTGGGGTAGAGTGGTGGTGGGGAGGGGTGGTGGTGGGGAGGAGTGTGGGGTGGGGAGGGGAGACACCGTTTCTACGGTACGTTAACCCTTTCACCGCCAATGTCGCATTTATGCACCACAATGGTTTGACACCCATGTCACTAAAAGGCATCAAATCAGGTCCTGTTATCCAAAGACCCTATTTTCTTAATTTTGGAAGGTAACGATATGCCTAATGTCATACATGTCACAGAGTAAATTCACAATATTGCAGATACATTTTTTTTATCTACCCAGTTAAGTTTAATGGTATCTTTTGGCTGAAAAATGGCTGGCGGCAAAAGGGTTAAACTCTACACTGTACCTGGAAATTATGCGGTCAGGGTCTTGTTGCTGTTGTTGTTGCTGTTGTTGTTGTTGTTGTTGTTGTTGTTGTTGTTGTTGTTGTTGTTGTTGTTGTTGTTGTTGCTGCTGTTTCCTCCCCTTTTCGCTTTTGTTGATTGTGGTTTATTCTAGACTCTAAATGTGACCCCCCCCCCCACATACACACCTGATAATTATGAGAAAATTTCTTTTAATTGAGACATTGTTTTCAAATTAGAAAACGTATGAACGGTTTATAAAAATGCAGTGATGCTTTCAAGGCAAAATAAGTAAATATTATAAACTGTGGTTTCTTCTAGAGTGTAAATGTGACCCCCCCCCCCCCCCCCCCACACACACACACCTGATAATTATAAGACAATAAAATTATCCGTCTAGAAGCAATTGTCGTTTAATTGAGAGTTTTTAAATTAGAAAATGTATGAACGGTTTATGAAAACAATGCAGCGATGCTTTCAAGGCAACCCCCCCCCCCCCCACACACACACACACACTAAAATAATATTCTAAACATCATTATAAAAATTCAATGTTTGTATGGCTGGCTGTCTGTGTGTTTGTCCACTTTGCGAGCCACCTAGCCGTGTGTATGGTGGTGGTGTTGTGGACAGGGCGAGGATGGACGGGAGTCGATGTGAAAGCGGAAGGAGTGACTGCTGGCGTAGGCTAGATGGAATGTGCACGTGGCGTACCCCCCGTGTGGAATGCCGTTTTTGTTAATATAACAAGTATATAACTAGTTCCCCCACCTTATGGAAGTTCTGTGCTTGCAACTTCCTCCAAACCGTCACTTTCTTTGAGTCTGCCTTATCCCTTTGCTTACTGTCATCTAACTATCTTTCTGTCTTTCATGTCCATTCTCCTGCCTTTTTTTTTTTGAAGAGAGACTTTCAGAAAGATTTCCTCTAGCCGAAGTCGGACATGCTGGGCCTAGTTATTTCTTTACTTAGGCGCATAACGGCAGCATGACGCATCTACGTTCATAATTGACAGGAAACTGTCTGAGCGATCGAAGAAGAAGAAGAAGAAGAAGAAGAAGAAGAAGAAGAAGAAGAAGAAGAAGAAGGGGGACAGATATGGAAAGCAGCTAATCCCATCCCGGATGTTCTAAAAATAATAAATCTGTTGTCCTAAATCTGTATCTGTGCAGTTGCATTCGATGTTTGGTTGCTACCTAGAGATGGACGCTAGTGACTGATAATGCTGTAGATGAGATTAGATTAAGCAGCAACAACAGCAGCAACAAGAACAAACACAGCGACAATAATAACAAATACAGCAGCAGTAACAGCAGCATCAACAACAACAACAAACACAACAGCAACAACAACAATAGCAACAACAACACATACATAAGCAGCAACAACAACAACAACAACAACAACAACAAGGGCGTCGCCGAGCGGCAGACATGTCCGTCACCAGCAATGCCACGCACTTGCGACACCCCGTAGAGGGTCACATCCTGACACAAAATTGGAAGGGATTCTGTCTTCTAGTTCACGAGATACAGCTTGAAGAAGAAACATATAGCGCAAAGAAGGAAATTTCGTTTTTCAAGGTCACACTTCAAGGTCAAGGTCAGCATGGTGATAATTTATGCTCGGATGTTTTCTTCTCTAGGGTATACAGTACCACACACAATCTGAAGCGCTTCTGTCAAGTACCAATGTGGAAAATATGGCTTAAAACCCAATGTGTAGACCCCTACCACTTTCAAGGCCTACGGATCGCCCGGACCGTGACCTTGACCTTGATCGGTATCAGAACCATCAGAACGGGCATAAGCCAAAGTACCTTCATGCCAAATTTGAAGACTCTAACACTAACGGTGTGGGAGTTATGGCCCCTGAAAGATTTTCAGTTTTCAAGGTCGTACGCCAAGGTCAAGGTCACGACGGCAATATGGTTTGCGCGGATGCCTTCCTCTCATGGTGACACACCAGCACACACCAGCAACACAATTTGACGTGATTCTGCCAACCCGTTCGAAAGATATCCTTGGGACAGACAGAAGGAGAAAAAAAATGACCCTCCGATTTTCAGGCTTCAGCGATCTTTTTGACCTTGACCTTGACCTTGATCGGTATGCCATCATCAGAACGGGCATAAGCCAAACCACCTTCATACCAAGTTTCAACATCCTATGTAGATCGGTGCCCGAGATATGGCTAAAAATAGAATTTCGATTTTCAAGGTCGTACGTCAAGGTCAAGGTCACGACGGCAAAATGGTTTGCGCCGATCTCTTCCTATTAAGGAGGCACACCTTCACACAAAATTTGACGCGATTCGGTCAAGCGGTTCGGGAGATATCCTTGGGACAGACAGAAAGAAAAAAGAAAAAAAATACAAACCAGCCCATCGCAATAGTCCGTCTTGGTGACGGACTAACAACAAGAAGCTTAGCTGCTCTACCAAAGACAAGGCCTACTGGGATGAAACAAGACTAGAAAGAAACGTGGGCCTACAAGTGAAAAGAGCACGAGAGTGAGAAGTGTGTGACTGAGAGTCTAAACTTGCTGGGGCCACTAGATTAACCCTTTCGCCGCCAGTCATTTTTCAGCCCCAAAAAAGCATTAAGCTTAAGTGGGTCGAGAAAATAAAATATCTGCGATATTGGGAATTCCTCGGTGACATGTATAACATTGGGCCTATCCTTACCTCCCAAAATTAAGAGAATAAGGTCTTTGGATAACAGGCCCTGATTTGATGCCTTTTAGTGACATGGGTGGTAAACCATTGTGGTGCTAAAATGCGACATTGGCGGTGAAAGGGTTAATGCATGCATAAACCATGTCCATGTGTAAACTAATCGTAAAACAAACATTATGAAAGATTCCCCAAGTCTGCTCCTTAACACGGGAAGTAGAAAAGCCGTCAAAACTCTGATCTCAATTTTAAAAAAAAAAACACCCCAAAAAAACCCAACAACAACAGCAGCAGCAACAACAACAAGGATATTACCGAGTACGGCAATATGTCCTGCCCTGCTTTTCCCATCTGCACATCTGTTTTCGATTTCAGATGCTTTCTCTTTCTTTCTGTCCACTCTACCTGGTGGAAAGTGCACCTCTTGCCCTCCACCTGTGTGTCGTCACTGGATCCTGCACTTTACTAGGCTACTACTCTACTCGGGTGGGGCAGTGGGAGGGTAGAATGCCTCGTGCCTCCATAGACGTGGAGCTGGACAACCCCCCCCCGCATCCCTCCACAAGTCTCTCCCCGTGGAGATACCGGGGAGTCTTTCGCACAAATAGTTCCCCAACCTTCTGGAAGTTCCGTGCTTGTAACTTCCTCTCCGATCAGTCACTCTGTTCACTCTGCCTCTTTTGCCTTTGCTTTCTGTCATATCTACTGTCTTTCTGACTTAACCCTTTCACCGCCAATGTCGCATTTTTGCACCACAATGGTTTAACTCCCATGTCACTAAAAAGGCATCAAATCAGGACCTGTTATCCAAAGACCCTATTTTCTTAATTTTGGAATGAAAGGATAGGTCTAATGTTATACATGTCACAGAGGAATTCGCAATATTGCAGATCTTTTATTTTCTCTACCCAGTTAAGTTTAGTGGTATGTTTTAGCTGAAAAATGGCTGGCGGCGAAAGGGTTAATGGTCCATTCTTCTGCCTTTTATCCCCCCCCCCACCAAAAATTAAAAAGAATCTTCCAAATAAGTTTCTCCTTTCAGCTCCCCCGAAATCGGAATGTGTCGGATGAATGCAACAAGGAAACAAAATAATTTAAAAAACCCTAAAATCCGGATACATACGTACTTCATCCATTATGGCCATATGGCCTGGGAACGCAGAAGAAGAAGAACTACTATTCCGTGTCGTTCACAAACGTGCTACATCGGGCCTAAAAAGAGGATCACAATTCAACGATTTCAGTGAAACTGGTTCTTATGGTAATCTAACAACAACCCCCCCCCCCCCCAACCCCCCCCCCCCCCCCCCACAAAAAAACCACCCCAAAAAACAAACTACCAAAACAAACTCAAACTGCTTCTTACTTTTAAAGGGGCACCCTGACGGATGCGTTTTCGTAAGAAAGACGTCCAGATCACCAGGAAAACCCCCTTTACAAACATTGCAATACTTGCTCTGGTTTCCCAGAAATCAAGCCGTCAAATCGGCGATTCCTCCTTGGTGGAGGTGCTGGAAGTCAAATTATTTCACCCAAACAGAAGGCGTTTGCCATATATTTTCTAATGGCCGCCTGTGTTTAGACCAAATCAGTTTGCCCGAACTTTTCGCAATACAAACCTTTAAAAAAACTAATTCTATACAGTTTATCTAAAGGAGTTTCGCTCACAGCTTTACAAAAAAAAGAAGAAAACGCTTCAACCACAATGAGTGACCTCCACCCACCCCATCCAAAATGGCTACTCTCTCCGGCATCTCGGCCAAGGAGGAATCGCCGTTTTAACGGCTTAATTTCTAGGAAACCAGAGCAAAGTGAGTGTTCCGATCCTTGAAAAGGCTGTCTTTCTGGTGATCTCGACGTGTTTCTTGCAAAAAAATTCACCCGTCAGGGTCCACCTTTAAAGCTACTGATATTGTTGGATATTTGGATGAACTGCAATTACTGACGAGCACATTCTAAAGGCACCGAGCACAACATTTGATCATGATTAGTTCTGTAATTTTTGCTGCGTTGGAAGACATGTTTAGCGAGTCACACACTGACATTTACACATAGATGCACACAGACATTCACATACTTTTCACACAACTCTACTTGAAAACACACACACACACACACACACACACACACACACACACACACACACACACACACACACACACACACACACACACACACACACACACACACACACACACACACACACGCGCGCGCGCGCGCGCGCGCGCTCTCGCGCGAGCACGCTCGCACACACTAACACACAGCTGCACACAGGCATTCATTCACATACCTTTCACACTTATTCATGCTCTTCACACCGCTCCACAAAATAAAATTAAAAAAATACGCACGCACGCGCGCTTGCGCGCACGCCCAAATACATGCTCATGCATAATGCGCACTCACGCACGCACACATATGCGCACACACCCAGACATAATCATAAAAGACTCTCTGTCTCGCTGTCTGTCTTTTATTCTCTTTTATTCTGTCAGTCTGTCTGTCTGTCTGTCTGTCTCTCTTTCTCTCTCTAACCCCCCATCTCTGTCTGTCTGTCTGTCTGTCTGTCTGTCTGTCTCTCTCTCTCTAACTGTGTCTTTTATTCTGTCCCTGTCTCTGTCTGTCTGTCTGTCTGTCTCTCTCTCTCTCTCTCTCTCTCTCTCTCTCTCTCTCTCTCTCTCTCTCTCTCTCTCTCTCTCTCTCTCCTCTCTCTCTCTCTCTCTCTCTCTGTCTCTCTACCCCCCCCCCCCCCTCTCTCTGTGTGTCTCTCTCTCTACGCCCCCACCCTCTCTCGCTGTCTCTCTCTCTGTCTGTTGTCTGTATGTCTGTCTCTCTCTCTGTGTCTGTATGTCTGTCTGTCTGTCTGTCTGTCTGTCTCTCTCTCTCTCTCTCTCTCTCTCTCTCTCTCTCTCTCTCTCTCTCCCCTTCCTCTCTCTCCTCATTTAAGATATGCAGACAAGCCAAGGCCTTTAACAGTAAGGCCACCCTGTTTG
>CM065680.1:62964056-62966556 GCA_017654935.2 Phymorhynchus buccinoides
CCCTTCTTTCTTCTTCTTTTTGGGGTTTGTTTCTGTTTGACAAAAGCACTTAAAATGTAAAGAAGTGATTTTGGTGGAAACTAGTGGAGAGAATAGAAAAAGAACTTTAATTAATTAATTAATGCATATCCCACTATGTTGTGTACATTGGATTTATTTGGTCACTTTCAATATCGGAGACAGGAATTGCGCCTTTTTGTTATTATTATTATTATTATTATTATTATTATTATTATTATCATTATCATTATCATTATTATTATTATTATTATTATTATTATGATCATCATCAGCATCATCATTATCATTATTATTATTATTATTATTATTTTTTATTTTTAAATTATTATTATTATTATTATTATTATTATTATTATTATTATTATTATTATATAGCTCAGAACGTTTACTGTGACAGTTAAAAAGACGTTTTGAGATTTGCCCCCCCCAAAAAAAAAAATAAAAAAAATAAGGACCACATTTCACTAAAAGTTATGTACAGTTGGGGTTTTATGCAAGAAACGTAAGTAGGAGCAGCCCGAATTTTCACAGAGAAATGTCTCTTCTGTGACTAGGTTTTTTAATTTTTATAATGATACAAAATAAGAATTCAAATTACAAATAGAAGCTATCAAACATTTGGACTGAAACGAGTTCATTTTGTATTTCCTATTAGAGATATTTTGTAAATCAGAATTCTGCAGTCCTTCCTTTCATTGACGATGGGGGTTAAGATCTTGACGTCTTAGATGCATCTTTTCTATTTAACCCTTTCACCGCCAGCCATATTTCAGCCAAAAATGTCCATTAAATGTAAATGGGTAGAGAACAAAATCCATCTGCAGTATTGGGGATTGTTCTGTGACATATATAAGATAAGGTCTATCCTTACTTCCCAAAACTAAGACAATAGGGTCTTTGGATAATAGACCCCAATTTGATGCCTTTTAGTGACATAGGTGTTAAATCACTGTGGTGCTAAAATGTGACTTTGGCGGTGAAAGGGTTAAATGCGTTGTGTCTTCTTCGTGCGTGCTGTTTGCCTTAGCAGAGGTTTGCCTAATGTCAGTGCCTTCTAATGGTCGGTTTGCTGCTGTCAGATTGGTGCAGGTGCACTTATGTTTGAGTACTCTTTAACTAACACACCGAGCACCTTAAAAGGTGTGTGTGTGTGTGTGTGTGTGTGTGTGTGTGTGTGTGTGTGTGTGTGCGTGCGTGCGCGCGCGCGCGCGTGTGTGTGTGTGTGTGTGTGTGTGCGTGTGTGTGTGTGTGCGTGTGCGCGTGTATGTGTGTGTTTGTGTGTATGAGAGAGAGAGGGGGGGGAGGGACAGAGAGAGAGAGAGAGAGAGAGAGAGAGAGAGAGAGAGAGAGAGAGAGAGAGAGAGAGAGAGAGAGAGAGAGAGAGAGAGAGAGAGAGAGAGAGAGGCAGGCGAGAAAACAGAGACAGAGACAGAAACAGACAGAAAGACACGGAGACAAACAGAAAAAGAGACAAGAGACAAACAGAGAAACCGACACGCAGACAGAAAGAGACAGAAAGGGGGATAGGCAGGCACATAAAATAGAGAGACAGACAATCAGAAATTCCACGAAACTACGAAACTACGAAACCTTACGCCAGTGCTCCAATGTTGTTGTTGTTGTTATTGTTGTTGTTCCCTGGCTTAACGACTCCAGGGATCATCCCAACAACCAGAGCACTTGAACAATTCAGTACAAATGCACCAGCTAGGGATGAGAACATTACGTGTGTGACCGTTTTTTATTACCCCGCCATGTGGGCAACCACACTCCGTCTTCGGGTGCTCCAGTGAACTGCTATTTTCCACGCCAATGCAATCATAGCATGTAATACTGTTTTGTGCTTCAAACATTTTTTTAAAATTAATATTTTGTTGTTCCTGTCATGTAAAATTATTTATAGTATCATCAAGTTTATTCAACTTACACGTGTGTGTCTGCGTGTGTCTGCATAGCTTCATGGTTTTTGTTTGTGGCTCAAGCCACAAACCTATAACTCACTTTGTCGGTCTGTCGGTCGGTCTGTCGGTCGGTCTGTCGTTCCAAAATTGTCGCACATTTTGACAAAATTGTCGCACTTCAAATCGAGGCTACACTTCTGGCCGCTCTTTAAAATGATGTATTTTAAAAGCGTACAAAATAATAAACATACGTAATACAGACACTACAACAGACACGACGAGTATGCGGTGCTTCTTTCGATGAGTATAAGTAGGATACATAGTTTTAAATGTTTTCCAAAATATATAAAAAGTTACGAAATGGTGCAGAGATAACATTCTGGTTTACAGATTAAAATTATTGAAAATCCAGGGGAGGTAACTCATGATTGGAGTGGTAAAAATAGACCGCGTGCCACAAACTATTGCGATTTCGCGCTTGTTTTGGTGTGTGTTTGTTTTCCTACCTTCGTTTGTTGGCTAGCTTGTTTGTTGTCGTTGTTTATTCGTTGAATATTTTACGTTTGTCTTGGTTTGGA
>CM065680.1:63001556-63004056 GCA_017654935.2 Phymorhynchus buccinoides
CATGAGAGTTATACTCAAATACTCCCGTTCAATGAGATCGTTGTAGCGTGCTGAACTGTGGTGCCAGATAGCTACAGAACGTGAATAATGCAGGCACCCCTCCATACCACCCAGCGTAGACTGGTCACTGTCCTTCCGGATGACCAAGCGTTCCGGGAATCAATACTTGATCACGTGATTGACCACCACGAACGTATGGCGTATGACGTGTGACAACAAAAAAACACCCATCAAGACAAGTCTTAATGCAACGAGCCTTGGATGGAAGGAATTGTTTTGTTTTTTACGAGATAAGGCGAATTGTTGTTAGGTGTGTTTCCATTTCGTGTCAAATCATAATATTCATTGTAGTCTTCCCTATGGTGAGATTGGGTTTCTGATTCAAAGAGTTCTGGTTCAAACAATAATGAGTCTAGTAAGAAAGAATCCCTTTTGATTTGTAGATGTGTTTTTTTAAAATTATGATTTGCTTTATCATATTAAATCATGATATTCACTGTAGTCTTCCCAATGAAAGAGAATTCGGCATGATGAGATTGGGTTTCTGATTCAAAGAGTTCTCGTTCAAACAATAGTGAGTCTAGTAAGAAAGAATCCCTTGTGATTTGTAGATTTTTTAAATGATTATTTGCTTTTTTTGTTTCAACAAAAACCACGTTTATTTTCGTTGTTGTGGAAATGGCTTGAAGACACTGTCTAGAATTTAAGTTTAAATATGTACGATGAAATAAAGATAATCACTTTATATCAATGAGTAGGGGAAGACGGGGTAAAAAGCGCATGGGCGGGTAAGAAGCCCACCCCAATTATCTCATGAAATGAAGCAAATTTCAGTCTCATTTTGCCCTTGAGACGAGCGTTAATGTCTAGCATTCGTCTCATGGGCAAATTTGACTGAAATTTTCTTTATTTCATGAGATAATTGGGGTGGGCTTCTTACCCGCCCATGCGCTTTTTACCCCGTCTTCCCCTACCTCACCCATTTTTGGCCATTGAAGGACAGAAGAAGAAGTAGATAGATATCAATCAGCGAGATATGTTAAAACAAAATATCAAAAAGAGTATTCCATAATTTTGGGGGTAATAAGACCAAACAAACGTTTTTGCGCGAATGATTTACCATAGGCCAGGGACGGTATTCATGTCGAGATAGCATGAGACTTAGCATGATGCTAACTTAGAAGCTCTTCCAAAAGTCCTATTAAATCCTATAGAACATTGGAAGAGCTTCTAAGTTAGCATCATGCTAAGTCTCATGCTATCTCGACATGAATACCGTCCCAGCTTAAGATCATCGATAGCAATGGAAGGATCGATGGATAGACTTACACCGGAGGCTCCGTGATTATAAGGGGTGGGGTGGAGTGGGTGGATCACTTGATTGTTTTTCTTCTGTCTGCTGCTGTGTGCTTCTGTGTGTAGCAGCAAAAGCAAAACAGGGTACCTTTGGTGTACTGTGTCTATGTACTGTGCTGTGGTAGTGTTGTGTGTCTGGTAATAGCTGGGGTATTGTTACATTCATCGACCTTCATAGTATTTGCTGAAGGATAGTGATTTTCGCGGATCGTCGGAAGTAGCAGTTAAGAGAATTATGTATGTATTGGGTGACATGAACGTCTTTGGTATCATGCTGATGATTATGATTGTTATGATAATGGTGATTGTCCGCGTGGTCGTCACGGTCGTCGTGGTCATCATCATGGTCATTAAGCTTATTGTGACCATCATCATCATCATCATCATCATCATCATCATCATCATCATCGTCGTCGTCGTCGTCGTCGTCGTCATCATCACCATCATCATCAACATCATCGTGATTATCGTGATCATCATCATGATCATGATCATGATCATCATCATCATGATGATGATCATCATCATCACCACCACCACCACCACCATCATCATCATCATCATCATCATGAGCATCATCATCATCATCATCATCACCATCGTCATATCAGAAACAACAACATCGTTGTCGTTGTAGTCGTCCTCATCATTAGCAGCAGCAGAAGCAGCCTCCTCCTCTTCCTCCTCCTCCTCCTCCTTCTCCTCCTCCTCCTCCTCCTCTTCTTCCTCATTTTGGCGGGGATCCCCATCCTCATCCGTGTTGTCACTTACAAAAAGGATATTGTTTTATGTGTGGGGACAAAGTCATTATTATCAATAGATCACACGTTTTCTTTTCCTTCTCTGCATTTTGTCTTACCCTACGTGGTGTTACCCATGGGTGCCATATTGTAATGCCAGTTACTCATTTGGTACCAAAACGCTTTTTTTTTACAATTACCTTTTTAAAATTTATTTGTGTGTCTATGCACATGTAAATTCGTAAACGCACATGCAAATAGCAAAACGTGTTGATTAGATGCATGCACATACAATCATGCAAATATGGTGGCGCGCGTGAGAAAGAAAAACTATGGTGACAATCTTTTTTTGTATATTCTTATTTGTTATATTTTTTTCATATTATCAGCATGTCTTTCTTTTT
>CM065680.1:63024056-63029056 GCA_017654935.2 Phymorhynchus buccinoides
GTCACTCTGAAGAAGTCCACAGGAGTGGATGAAACTGTCAGTAGAAGGTACATTTTGTGTTGTGGAAAGAAGAAATGATAATGCCATTATAGTTTTTTTAGGTTTTTATTTCTGATTCACGAGTGTTATCTCTCTCTCTCTCTCTCTCTCTCTCTCTCTCTCTCTCTCTCTCTCTCTCTCTCTCTATATATATATATATATACTGACAGGCAGAAGTTCTGCACACACGCATTGCAAAAAATCATCAAAAATGTAAATCAGATTCAAAATTAATTTACTTTGGGTAATCCTAAATCAAGCAATTGTACACACAGCATGATTTAGAATTACCCAAAGTAAAATTAATTTTGAATCTGATTTACATTTTTGATGATTTTTGCAATGCGTGTGTGCAGAACTTCTGCCTGTCAGTATCATTATAACTAGATAGGGAATGTTCAATGCCTTTACTACCTACAGCATAAGTTGCGTTTTTCGGTGTCAGTGCCGTTTTCACTTTGACTATCTGTGTAACTGTGTTGCGGTCTGTTTCGTTTGTATTTTCTGTCGCGGTATCAGAGTTACTGCAATGTTTCACTGTTTTGCAAGGTCGGTTGTTGTTGTTGTTGTTGTTGTTGTGTGTTTGTTGTTGTTGTTATTGTTGTTGTTGTTGTTGTTGTGTTGTTGTGTTCGTTGTTGTTGTCGTACCCTGGCTAAAGACTTCAAGGGATCATCCAAACAGCCGAAACACTTGAACACTAGTTGTTGGTTGTGTTGTTGTTGTTGTTGTACTGGCTTAAAGACTCCAGGGATCATCACCAACAACAGCCGAAACACTTGAACACTATGTTGTTATTGTTGTCGTCTCGTTCCCTGGCTAAAAAGACTCCAGGGATCATCATCCCATCAGCCGAAATTCTGGAACACTAGTTGTTGTTGTTGTTGTTGTCGTCCCTGGCTTAAAGACTCAGGGATCATCCGAACAGCCGAAGCACTTGAACACTAGTTGTTGTTGTTGTTGTCGTCGTTCCCTGGCTAAAAAGACTCCAGGGATCATCACCCCAACAGCCGAAACACTTGAACACTCAGTTGTTGTGATTGTTGTCGTCGTTTCCTGGCTTAAAGACTCCAGGGATCATCCCAAACAGCCGAAGCCACTTGAACACTATAGTTGTTGTTATTGTTGTCGTCGTTCCCTGGCTAAAAGACTCCAGGGATCATCCCCTACACAGCCGGCAGCCGAAACACTTGAACACTAGTTGTTGTTGTCGTTGCCTGGCTTAAAGACTCCAGGGATCATCCCAACAGCCGAAACACTTGAACACTAGTTGTTGTTATTGTGTGTCGTCGTTCCCTGGCTTAAAGACTCCAGGGATCATCCCAACAGCCGAAGCACTTGAACACTAGTTGTTGTTGTTGTGTGTTGTTGTTGTTGTCGTCGTTCCTTGGCTTAAAGACTCCAGGGATCATCCAAACAGCCGAAACACTTGAAACACTAGTTGTTGTCATTGTTGCGTCGTTCCCTGGCTTAAAGACTCCAGGGATCATCCCAACAGCCGAACACTTGAAACACTAGTTGTTATTGTTGTGGTTGTCGTTCCCCTGGCTTAAAGACTCCAGGGATCAATCCCAAACAGCAAACACTTGAACACTAGTGTTGTTGTTTGTCGTGGCTTAAAGACTCCAGGGATCATCCTTCAACAGCCGAAACACTTGAACACACTAGTTGTTGTTTATTGTTGTCGTCGTTACCCTGGCTTATAAAGACTCCAGGGATCATCCCAACAGCCGAAACACTTGAACACTAGTTGTTGTTATTGTTGTTGTCGTTCCCTGGCTAAAAGACTCCAGGGATCATCATCCCAACAGCCGAAACACTTGAACACTAGTTGTTGTTGTTGTTGTTGTCGTCGTTCCCTGGCTAACCTAAAAGACTCCAGGGATCATTTATCCCAACAGCCAGCCAACACTTGAACACTAGTTGTTTGTTGTTGTTGTTGTCGTCGTTTACCCATGCGCACCTTAACTGAACCTCCAGAGATCATGCCCACAGCCGCAAACACTTTGAACACCTGTTCAGTTGTTGTCATTGTCGTCGTTACCCTGGGTTGGCCTTAATGACTCAGCGGGATACATCCAAACAGGCCTAACACTTGGAACACTAGCTTGTTAGTTGTAGGTCAGTCGTTCCCTGGACTTAAAGACTCCATGTGGATCATCCCCAACAGCCGAACGTAACACTAGAACACTAACGTTGTTGTGGGATACTGTCGTTCTCGTACCCTGGCTCTAAAGACTACAGGCCATCATCCCAACAGCCGCAAGCACCTTGAACCACTACTAGATTGTTGTTCATTGTTGTCGTCGTCCACTGCGCTTAAAGACTCTCAGGGATATCCCAACAGCCGAAACACTTGAAACACTAGTTGTTGTTACAAATGTATGTGCGTTCCCCGAGGCCTAAAGCTACCACAGCGCGAATCATCCCAACAGCCGAAACACTCGAACGCTTATGGTACAATGTCACAGCCTATAGGGATGAGTAACATAACGTGTGTGCAACGGTTTTTTATAGACCCGCCACGTGGACAGCCACACCTCCGACTCGGATGTTCACAAGGTCATAATTAGCGCCTGTGTTCTGATATGCCTGTAATGTTGCAAACACATAGTACTAATTTTCTTTCTTAGTTTTTTCGTTTGT
Source organism: Phymorhynchus buccinoides (assembly GCA_017654935.2). NCBI lineage: Eukaryota > Metazoa > Mollusca > Gastropoda > Neogastropoda > Raphitomidae > Phymorhynchus > Phymorhynchus buccinoides. The sequence goes on from CM065680.1 coordinate 63,026,740, forward strand.
GGATAATATGTATTATTGCCAGTGTTTGTAGTTTCTGTTTTTGGGGGGGTTTCTGTTTGTCCGTGTTAGCATTTTTAGCTAATAACCTTTTCTGGAATACTAACCCTATCCCTAACCCATAGCCCTAAGCCTAACCCTAACCCCCACCCTATAATACGAACTCAAAACGATCAACACGAACCAACAACTGTGACAAATCGCGGATGTAGCAGTGCAGTACATCAATGGTGGGGGGTAGGGTTAGGTTAGGGATAGGGTTAGGGATATAGGGTTAGTATTCCAAAAAGGTTATTAGCTAAAAATGTTCCTAAAATACAGCTTTACGTATGTATGGTTAGAAAAGGCAAAAACGGAAAAAAATACAATTAATCCGAGAAAATCGTAATGCAGGGGGGAGTGTGGCACATCTTTACCTTTACCGACCTTTTGTTTTTAAGGTTGAATTTTTTTTAATTAATTCATTTTCCAACTTCTAGCATGCTAGGGAGTTTTACAATCCAGTTAAAATTCGAAATATTATACGGTTTCAAAGCGGAACGTTCGGCGGTTTACCTAGTGTGGAACTACTTGACGGTTATAGGCTAAGTATGCATCAGGAAGTTACAATTAGTAATGTAATATTTGATGTAAGACATTATTTAATTGGAATTTTAATATTTACAAATAAGCTTAATAGTTTCGTTCATTTGCACATCACTAAAAACACCCAACAGCATCAATAGAGAAGGTTTTCTAACATTTAATTAAAAAGACTGCTTTCCTATCTGTTTAAATATGGATGATTATTTATATTGCAATTCTTTATTTACTGAAACGTTGTTTTCCACATGCTTGCCAAACTCAGGCCGAAGGCAAAAAGACAGGTATGCACACTGTGAGTGTGTGTGTCGTGTGTGTAGTGTGTGCTAGTGTGTTGTGTGTGTGCTGCGATTGTGCATGCGCGACCGTTTGTAGTGTGTGTGCTAAAGTATGTATGTGCCTAAAGTAGTATGGTTTGGTATGATTGTAACGCGGCGCGTAGGCGTTTGTATGTGTTTATGTATGCGCGCGCGTGCGTACGTACGTGCATGTGGTGTGTGACTATGATTTTTTGTGTGTGTGTTTGTTCGTGTGTGCGCGGTACGCGTGTGTGCTCGTGTGTGTCTGTGTATTGTACATGTGTTGTATTGTGGGAGTGCGCGCGCACGCTGTATGTGTGCTTGACTCTTGCTTTCATATCGGCCTCTTTCTCTAGTCCTCCTGCTTATTGAGAGAGGCCTTAGACGAGAGATGAGAGGACGAGAGAGAACAGAGAGAGAGCAAGGAGAGAGCAGAGAAGACGAGAGATAGAGATCATCAGGAGACCGAGAGGAGAGAGAAGCACTAGAGGAGAAGAGGATGAGGAGAGAGAGAGAGAGAACGAGAGACGAGAGACAGAGAGACAGAAAGAAGAGAGAGACAGAGACAGAGAGAGACAGAGACAGAGAGACAGAGAGAGAGTTTCACACATTTTTTTGTCTTGAGATGAACACCTTTTTTTACAAACATAAACACATACAGTATGAAACAAATGACCGAGTGTAGGAAACTTATATATAAAAAATAAAGACAAATCCAAATTTGTCGATACATTTCAGAGATGGCGCAAAATCAAAGAGGGGTGGAGGAATTTCACCTACGCCTTGGAACCCTGGAGGAGTGCTCTTCGAATCATAGAAGGTAAAATCAATGAAGATAATGTGCCAGTATAAGTATCGTATTGTGCAGACAATTTACGATATGCCTTAGAAAATAGTCTTTTCAAACGTTTGGTGTGTGTGTGACTTGTCTGTGTGTGTGTGTGTGTTGTGTGTGTGTAGTGTAGTGTGTAGTCTGTGTCGTGTGTGGTGTGCTGTAGGCTAGTGATGTGTGATGTTTGTGTGTGTGTGTGTGTGTGTGTGGTGTGTTGTGTGTGGTGTGGTGAGAGAGGAGAGTGAGAGGGAGAGGGAGAAGGAAAGCAGAGAGAGATGAGAGAGGAAGAGAAAGTAGAGAGGAGAGAGAGAGGAGATATGAGAGTGAGATGAGAGAGAGAGAGAGAGAGAGAGAGACGAGAGAGAGAGAGAGAGAGAGGCGGGGGGGGCAAGAGAAGATATGACCATAGAGATCGAAATATGACAATGACAAAAAAATCACCGGCGTTGAGGTGTGATATCATTGGCATTGCTAAACATAAGAAGCTCGTACTCTTTTTGGGGTAATTTACATGTTTTAACTTTTACGTTTTTTCATCCATTTAATGGTTGCATAAATGCATAGGTCAAGCAATTATGAAGTGGTACTCACAAGGGCTCATTAAATT
>CM065680.1:63039385-63046885 GCA_017654935.2 Phymorhynchus buccinoides
ATTGGATAATCAAAACGGTCACACACGTAAGTGATATCTCTAGCTGGGGCATTTGGACCATATGTTCAAGTGCTTCGGCGTTGAGGATGATTCCATTGAGTATTTAAGCCAGGGTAAGACACAAACACCAAACATACACACCAACACACACGCACGCACACGCACGCGCACACGCACAGCACACGCGCGCACGCACGCACGAACACGCACAAATACATCACACACACACACACACACCCACACATTAAACAAATCACTCTGAAACGCACCACATGACACCCACTAAAATATGATCTGAACTTTGAAATCAACGCACCAACATGCAAAAAGTCTGCTCCAAAATACTTGCATCAGATGGGTGTAAATTACCTACAATCTGTTTGGCTCATTTGATGTTTCCTTTCTCTTCAAGAAATGATGTTTTACCCTCTTTTATTTCAATAAGTCAGTGTTTCTTTCTGCTTTTTTTGCTTCACGTTAAGCCTTATAATTCTGTTGTTTGAATTTTCTGTCCTTGATTTCTGTATTCCTGTGTTGCCGCTTCTTCGTGCTCAGACAGTTCCCTTCAATTATAGAGCGCGGATGCGTCGTGCTGCCGTTATGCGCCATATAAGAAATAGTTGACCCCGCGCGTCTGACCACGGTGAGGAAACAACATTGTTTTTTCCGTTTTGGAAGTGTTTCTTGAAAACAAAAGGCAGGAGAATGGACCGGTAAACGAAAGAAGTAGATGACAAGAAAGCCAAAGGGAAAAGGCAGAGTCACGGAGAGTGACAGATAGAGGAAGTACAAGCACAGAACTGCCAGAAGGTGGGGCGAAATAATTTATACAAAAAGACTCCCCGGTAATACCTTCGAGGGAGGGGGGGTGTCTGTGTATCAGTTTCCCTATTTTGTCTAATTTTGTTCCCCCCCCCCCCCCCCCCTTCTTAATATCGTTTCTCTCTTGTGTTGTTATTCTAGTTTCTTAACAACGTGTGTGCTCTCTGTACATTTTTTTTTTTTTTTCCCTTTCTTACCGTTACCCGTTTTCCGATAATTGACTCTTTTCTGTTACTGTCTTCCTTTCTTAGACCGTGTACACGCATAAGCGGATATTCCTTGCAGAAACCCGTGCGCAGTTCATAATTAGGTGAAACAAAGAAGGGGACAAGATTTGGCGCACGCGTCCGAATTTCCCCCTATAAAAATGCGTAAAACTGTATCCTTCTTTCTTCCACTTATTTAGTGTTTTCTAGTACGGAACTTACGCATCTAATTGTGAAACCCGCCCTAATCCTTGATTCGTGCTCCCGAGGCAGTAATGGTAAATAAACCTGCATCTAAATCTCTACCTTCTCAATCTCTCTCTCTCTTGGGAGTCTCATCCTGTGTCTCCAACCTGCCAGTGACCTAAACTGTGTGTGACCTGAACTGTGTGTGTGGTGTGCCACTACTACCACAACCAAACCTGTGTGTGTGTGTGTCACCCTGTGTGTGTGTGTGTGTGTGTTGTGGCCCCCTGTGTGCCTCCCGTGTCCTCTGTGTTTTGTTGTCAATGTTTCTACAACTAGACTACCCCGTGCCCCTTTCTGGCATTTCGGTGTCCCTCCCTCTTGTGTGTTCCTCAACCACACACACACACACACCACACATGCACGCACGCACACGCACACACACACACCACACACACAACACACATGTGCAAGTGTGCGCGTGTGTTGTGTGTGTGTGTGTACGCGTGCATGTGTGTGTGTGTGTGTGTGTGTGTGTGTTGTGCGTGTGTGTGTGTGTGTCCCCGTGGGCGCGCGAGCGCGTGTGTGTGTGTGTGTGTACTACTACTGTGTTTACTACTACTGTGTGTGTGTGTGTGTGTGGTGTACTAGACTACTACTACTACTACTACTCACTCCCCCCACCCCACCCTTCTTTACACACTCTCTGACCCCACCCACCTCTCTGGTGTGTCTCTCTGTGTCTCTCTCTGTTGTCTCTCTCTCCTGTGTGGTCTCTGTGTCTCTCTCTCTGGTGTGTGTATACTCTCTGTGTGTGTGTGTGTGTTTGTGTTGGAGTGACCAGTGTGAGTGTGAGAACAAAGTGGTGTGTGTGAGTGTGTGTGTGTGTGTGAGTGTTTTGTGATAGATAGATAGATAGAGGGAGTGAGTGGAGAGAGAGAGAGAGATGTGAGAGAGTGTGTGAGAGAGATTGAGTGTGAGATAGAGTGTGAAAGAGAGAGTGAGTGTGTGAGAGAGGTTTTGAGTGTGAGTGGAGAGAAGGAGTGTGAGTGAGTGATGAAGTGGAGAGAGTGTGAGTGACGAGAGAGTGTGATAGTGGGAGTTTTGTGACACAAAGAGAGACAAAGAGAGAGAGTGAAGAGTGTTTGAGAGAGACGAGAGAACAGAGAGTGCGTGGAGAGATTTGTGATGAGAGTGAAAAAGAAGAGTGAGAGTTGTGTTTGAAAGAAACCAAAAGAGAGTGACAAAGTGAGAGAGGAAGAGAGGGTGTAGAGAGAGAGAGAGTGAAAGAGTTGGTGAGAGAGAGAGAGTGATGAGTGTGTGAGATGAGTGTGGAGGGAGAGAGAGTGAGAGCAGAGACAGAAGGTGTTGTGTGTATAGAGAGATAGGACGCAGCCAGAGAGAGAATGAGAGAGAGAGTTGTGAGTGTGTGTGTGTGTGTGTGTGTTTGTGAGAGAGACGTGAGAGATGGTTGTGTGTGTGTGTGGGTGTGTGAGAGAGAGAGTGGAGAGTAGAGAGTGTGTGTGGAGTGTTGAGAGTGAGTGACTGTGACAGACAGAAAGAGACAGAGTGTGTGTGTGGTGTGTGTGTGTGAGAATGTGTGTAATTACTTGGAACGCAAAAGCATATTTTTAAACTTGAATCATAGGTGTTGGTGGGTGGGTTGCATAAAGTACAAGGTATTGCGACCACTTGCATTATTGCAATCCCATGTCTTGCTTCATTTGTAACTCTTGGTCATGTTAAGTCAGGTGGGACGACTAGGCCTCGCTTCCACTCAAGTGTCCTTTCTTTGATTGGGATTTTTTTAAAACAAAAAAACAAAAAAATCAGTTGGCCATACTGTTTGGGCAAGCGTTGACGGTTGGCTAGGAGGAACATCTTATCAGTCATACTGGTATTTTAAATAAATGCACTAAGGTTTGGGGTCTTTGTTCCAGGGGAGGTTTTTTAATGTCGTCTTTGTTAGGATCTTATATAGGCTAACTTTCGCATAAATACTTCAGTCTATGCTGCTATTTTAATTGCACTAAATTTTGGGTCTGTGTCCAGGAGGTTTTTTAAAAATTGTTTTAGGTATCTTATATAAGGGCTAACTTTCGTAGACTATCAGTCATGCTGGTATTTTAATTTACTAAACTAAAGTTTGAGTCTTTGTCCAGGAGGTTTTTTTTAAAAAATTTGTGTTAGTATCATAATATATAGGCTAACTTTCGTTAAAGTGCACAAAACACTGCTTGACCCACTTGTCATATTTGTGTTATAATTCATGTTTGTTTTCGTACTAGTTTTGCCGTGGTTGTTGTCTGCTAAGGCTGCTCTGTGCTTCTGCATTCTTTTTAAGCCCAGATCCAAATAGCAGACCATGCAAAACATTGCACATACCGAATACACAAAAGTTTTTGCGTTCTCTGTTTTTGTTGTCCTGCTCTCTCTGTTTTCTCTGTCTGGTCTCTGTTCTCTGTCTCTGGTCTCTGTCCCTCTCTCTCTCTGTTCTCACTATCCCTCCCCCCCTCTCCCTCTCTCATCATCTCTCTCTCTCTCTCTCTCTCTCTCTCTCTTCTCTCTCTCTCTCTCTCGTCAAAAGTAATCTCTCTCTCTCTCTCTCTCTCTCCCTCTCCATTATTAATTAGTTTTAATTCCAAATCAGTTTGGTGTCCCCCTCTGGCCATTTTAATATAGACTGTAATTGTCACTGGCAATCAAATCATTTTCGAGTGTAGGTAAGGTTTTCAGTGTTCTCTCTCTCTCTCTCTCATCTCTCCTCTCTCTCTCTCTCTGTCTCTCTCCTCTCTCTCTCTCTCTCCTCTCTCAGTCATCTTCTCTCTCCTCTCTATCTCTGGTCTCTCTCTCATCTCTCTCCTATCCTCTCTCGCTCTCTCTCTCTTCCATTATTCCATTTCATTTTCTTCTTCCTTATTTGTCCTTTGATGCGCCCTTTCTTTTTCACTCTTTTCTTCTTACTGTTTCTTCCTCCTCCACCCACCCCCCACCCCGAAAAACATTACCTTGTGTATTTTCAACAATTTGTTTGACGTGTTCTTTTTTGGCTTTGATTTTAAGAGTGTAGAGTTGGCACAGAGGTATTCATCACGTTTTTCCCTCGTGTCAATCATAAACCCGAGTTCGAACCTGGGTACAAGGGGATTTTTTCCCTCTCACTTTGCACTAGGCCTTACGGTCTGAACGTGGAGGTTTTCGGATGAGACGATAAACCGAGGCCCAATGTGCCCATGCACTTTTAGCACACGTTAAACCCAGTGGCAAACTAAAAAGTTGTTATTTGGTCAACATTTAAACACCCCCCCCCCCCCCCCCCCTTTATCCTTCCTCATCAGTCAACAAAAATCGCATGCATAATAATGGGTTGGCGAGCGCCTCGGCTCTGGCTGCGACGCGCTTCTCCAGGTGGGAGCCATCGAGGGAACCCGAATTTCACCGAAGCCCCTCTGTGATTATAAAGTACCAAATACCATTATACCAAGTAAAGCTCTAGTCTGCCAATGATATAGTATGCCACTCGTTATGAGAGGTTTATTGCGCAATCGTGCTCAATAAATCATGATGGTTATGGCGGAACAGCACATCAATGACCACTTATGGTCTTGATGGCCCTCCTAAATCATATTGTTCCACTGTGCAGGACTTTGTTTGACCACCACCGTATGGACAGAACGGCTACAACAATCAGGAAGTGTTTTATTTCTCTTCTCTCTTCTCTCTCTCTCTCAGTCTCTCTCTGTGTGTCTCTCTCTCCATCTATCTCTCTCTTTCTTTCCCTCGCTCTCTCTCTCTCTCTCTCCATCTCTCTCTATCCCCATCTCTCTCTCTCTCTCTCTCTCTCTCTCTCTCTCTCTCTCTCTTCTACTCTCTCTCATCTCAATCTGCTCCTGTCTGTATGTCTTGTTTCTCTTTTCTTGACCTCTTGAGTTCTTCCTCCTATGTCTGGTCTTCTCTTTCTACTCACTCTGTCTGTGTGGCTTGTTCTGTTTCTCTTTCTCTTTCTTCTGTCTTTCTCTCTGTCTATCTTCTCTCTAATCTGTACTGTCTTCTCTCTCTCTCTCACTCTGGTCTGTTGTGTCTGTCTGTGTGGCTGTCTGTCCGTGTTCTCAGCCGCGATTTGGATCCCTTATCACGATAAACGTTTTGGTGTTATAAATTTGTTGTGGACTATGATTTCGCTTCGTTTCATCCCCCTTTTTGTGTGAATGGCACTGAAAAGCCTGCACAAATAAACCATTCATTCATTCGTTTTATGTCTGTCTGTCTATCTGTCTTGCTGCGCTTGCTGAAAGAGTCTATAAAAAGAGACAAAAAAGTAGCTCTGATAGATAATTAACTGTTGGTATGTAGCCTCAAAAAGTTTATATTTCATTTGTCTTGGAAAATACTATCGATGGTGTATATCATGAATAATAAATACATCCAGTTCTTATAATGACTCAAACAACGCTCGTATTGTTTGTGTACACATGCACACACGCAATTATACCCATTTGCGTTGCCTTATTTCTAAAGGTCTCTGTACACGTGCACATTATTCACAAGACATATCTCTATTTCCTCATGGCAACACAGTGAGTTGTATTAAGCCATATTATGAGTGGCCTAACAATTGTGTTGCCATGGGGAAATAGCGATATTTTGTGAATATTGCTAACGTGTACACAGACCTTAATATGACTTACAACTCACTGTGTTGCCATGGTGGAAGGAAATAGCGATATTTTGTGAATGTGGTTAACGTGTACGCAGACCTTAAACAATTTCAACGAGTTCTTTCTTTTTTTAACATTCTTCTTGCTCTAGTGCCTTTCTTTTTAGTTTTATTGACTCGGTTACCGTGTTCTACGCGATTGTTTTTCAAAGATGAGTAAAATAATATCCTGTTTTCTTCTTAGTATTTTCTTGTGATACTTCTTGTTCCTTTTTTTGTTTGTGGCACAAGCCACAAACCTATAACTCACTTTGTCGGTCGGTCTGTCGGTCGGTCCAAAATTGTCGCACATATTGTAAAAGAGAAAAAAATACTTGGGCATAAAGTAACATTTCAGTTGTCATATCTACAGTCCTTAGGTATGGAAAGAATTGTATACTGAACAGAGCACATGGAATCTTCATTTTAAAGCGTACAAAATAATAAACATATGTAATACAGACACTACAACAGACACACGACGAGTATGCGGTGCTTCTTTCGATGAGCATAAGTAGGATAAATAGTTTTAAATGTTTTCCAAAAGATATAAAAAGTTACGAAATGGTGCAGAGATAACATTCTGGTTTACAGATTATTGAAAATTATTGAAAAGCCAGGGGAGGCGACTCAGTGTATATAATGATTGGAGTGGTAAAAATAGACCGCTGCCACAAACGATTGCGAATCCGCGCTTGTTTATATAATATATTATTATCTCAACTCTAGTTGTTGTTGAAGCTGTAACTGTGTCGTTGTTGTTGTTGTTGTTGTTGTTCTTGCTGCTGTTGCTGCTCCTACTGCTGATGTTATTTTTGTTGTTGTTGTGTGTTGTTGTTCTTGCTGCTGTTGCTGCTCCTACTGCTGATGTTATTTTTGTTGTTGTTGTTGTTGTTGTTCTTGCTGCTGTTGCTGCTCCTACTGCTGATGTTATTTTTGTTGTTGCTGTTGATGGTTTTTTGTTTTCTTATTCTCCATTACGTCATTACTGGTTAATAAGCAGCTATTGCTGGAACGGACTTGTTATTTTCACTATCACTGTTCTATCTGCTTTCTTACTGTTAATAATACTGTGCTCCTCCCCCCCCCCCCCCCCCCCCCCCCCCCGTGGGGATACCGGGCAGGGGGGGTCTTTTGTATAAATAGTCCCCCCACCTTCTGGAAGTTCTGTGCTTGTAACTTCCTCTAATATGTATCTCTCTTGCTTTGTGTCACCTACTACCTTTCAGACTTTTTGGGCCCATTCTCCTACCTTTCCCCAAAAAAAACCTCTTCCATATAGTTTTCTCCTTTGAGCTCCTCCGAAATCGGAATGTGTCGGCTGAATGCAGCGAGGAGACCAGTGAAAACTGGAAAAACGGGGACCCACCCATTATGGCCTTATTGCCTGGGAAAGCAGAAAGAAGAAGAAGAAGAAGAAGAAGAAGAAGAAGACAGAAGAAGAAGAAAGAAGAAGAAGAAGAAGAAGAAGAAGAAGAAGGAAGAAGAAGAAAGAAGAAGAAGAAAGAAGAAGAAGAAGAAGAAGAAGAAGAAGAAAAACAAAAAAAGAAGAAGAAGAAGAAGAAGAAAAAGAAGAAGAACGAAGAAGAA
>CM065680.1:63051885-63064385 GCA_017654935.2 Phymorhynchus buccinoides
TTCTTGTTGTTGTTGTTGTTGTTGTTGTTGTTGTTGTTGTTGTTTTGTTGTTGTTGTTGATGTTGTTGTTGCTGTTGATGTTGTTGTTGTTGTTGCTGCTCTGTCCCCTTTCAGATAACTCTGCTTTCTTGATTATGTTCTGGCTCTGGTTTCTTCAATAGGGCATTTGCCACGTGAGGGCGACCTTGAATTTCACTGAGTTGAATTTAGAGAGTTGAATTAGAAAGGTCAGCGTAACTCGGGCAGAATGAGTGCGGGCAAATTAGTAGTCTAGTATAGAGAACGAACACTCGTGGCAAATGCCCTATTGGCTTCTCTTGGGCATCCCGATCGTTTTTAAAGGAAGGTTTGGGCAAATCAGTTTTAAAAGTCACCTTCTTATAATCCGGTCTTAATCCTCCCCTGCTAATCGAATTTCACGTGCTTGATTTGTTTTCACGTTAGTAATAAGATGTAGAATTAAATGTTCACCACAAATAAAACAATTTGCTTCAGCCGGTTTTTGTGGTACATACCAGAGTGCAAATGGCCCTTAGCTTATGTTGATATCTGTATATGCCAACATATTATCTCCTATTTTTTATTTCTCTGTCTCTACACTCTCGTTGGCAAGGCATAACGATTGCGTGGGGTAAAAAAAACACCTGTTGTTTCGCAATCTTACGGATTGAGAGTCGAAAGTTCGAATCCCGTTCTGTACGATGTACTGTGTTTGGGAAAGATGCTTTACTTTAGGTTAACCCTATTTCCTTCACTTCACCCGGGTGGGTTCTTGACTTCGGTTGGGGAAGGTTAAGGCGTCGAAAGGAGAGGGACTGGGTTCCACTTTCAATTCAATTCAATTCGAAAACTTTATTGTCCATTAAAACGTGGCTTAAATGGAAACATGTTCTTCCACAGCATGTGTAAGCAGACTAAAAACAAACTAATTCAAGATATGATTACACACACATGCGCACGAACGCACGTGAAATTGCACATTGCAACAAACAATAGCATAAAATGGGCATAAATGCACACACACACCAACACAAATTGCATTATAATCCATAATTATGCAATAAACACGTACCCTTACACACACACACACACACACACACACACACACACACACACACGCTCACGCGCGCACGTACACACACACACACACGCGCGCGCACCCCCCCCCCCCCATATATATATATATAGAGAACAGAACCCCAAATACAGAACCCCAAGATGAAGTAATTTGATTGATTCACAATGTGATATTCAACCTAAACCTGACATTTCTTTCATCCAAACAGAATTCCTAGTCTTTTTTCAAATCGTCTTCTACAATGCTCATTTTTTTGTGACTACATCTTTGTTGCTCTCCTTCTGCTGCTGTTGTTGTTGTTGTTGTTGTTTTCGTAGCCTGACTAAAAGACTCCAGGGATCATCCCAACAGCCGAAGCACTTGAACACGATGGTACGAATGCATCAGCTATGGGTGAGAACATTACGTGCGTAGCCGTTTTTTGATTACCCTGCCACGTGGGCAGCTGCACTCCGACTTCGAGGGATTTTGGAGACTGACGATGTTATATGCTAGGCGCTTAATCGTCATGGCTAAAGGCAATGCCCACAGATTTAAGCATAGCATAACAACATTTATGGTGTTTACTGTGTTTAATTAATGGAGTAAAGATAGAGTGAAAGTTGATTAATTATGGTGTTTACTGTGCTTAATTGATGGAGTAAAGATAGAGAGAAAGTTGATTCATTGTGGTGTTTACTGTGTTTAATTGATGGAGTAAAGGGAGAGATAAAGTTGATTCATTATGGTGTTTACTGTGCTTAATTGATGGAGTAAAGATAGAGAGAAAGTTGATTCATTGTGGTGTTTACTGTGTTTAATTGATGGAGTAAAGATAGAGAGAAAGTTGATTCATTATGGTGTTTACTGTGTTTAATTGATGGAGTAAAGATAGAGAGAAAGTTGATTCATTATGGTGTTTACTGTGTTTAACTGATAGAGTAAAGGGAGGGAAAGTTAAAAAACAAAACAAAAAAACAACAACACCATTTTGATGTAGCCTTCAGAAAGAGTGTTGATTCATTATTGTGTTTATTGTGTTCAACTGATGGAGTAAAGGGAGAGAGAAAGTTGATTCATTATGGTGTTTACTGTGTTTAATTGATGGAGTAAAGATAGAGAGAAAGTTGATTCATTGTGGTGTTTACTGTGTTTAATTGATGGAGTAAAGATAGAGAGAAAGTTGATTCATTGTGGTGTTTACTGTGTTTAATTGATGGAGTAAAGATAGAGAGAAAGTTGATTCATTGTGGTGTTTACTGTGTTTAATTGATGGAGTAAAGATAGAGAGAAAGTTGAGTCATTATGGTGTTTACTGTGTTTAACTGATGGAGTAAAGATAGAGAGAAAGTTGAGTGATTATGGTGTTTACTGTGTTTAACTGACGGAGTAAAGATAGAGAGAAAGTTGATTCATTATGGTGTTTACTGTGTTTAACTGACGGAGTAAAGATAGAGAGAAAGTTGATTCATTATGGTGTTTACTGTGTTTAACTGATGGAGTAAAGATAGAGAGAAAGTTGATTCATTATGGTGTTTACTGTGTTTAATTGATGGAGTAAAGATAGAGAGAAAGTTGATTCATTATGGTGTTTACTGTGTTTAATTGATGGAGTAAAGATAGAGAGAAAGTTGATTCATTATGGTGTTTACTGTGTTTAATTAATGGAGTAAAGATAGAGTGAAAGTTGATTCATTATGGTGTTTACTGTGTTTAATTAATGGAGTAAAGATAGAGAGAAAGTTGATTCATTGTGGTGTTTACTGTGTTTAATTGATGGAGTAAAGATAGAGAGAAAGTTGATTAATTATGGTGTTTACTGTGTTTAATTGATGGAGTAAAGATAGAGAGAAAGTTGATTCATTATGGTGTTTACTGTGTTTAATTAATGGAGTAAAGATAGAGAGAAAGTTGATTAATTATGGTGTTTACTGTGTTTAATTGATGGAGTAAAGATAGAGAGAAAGTTGATTCATTATGGTGTTTACTGTGTTTAATTGATGGAGTAAAGATAGAGAGAAAGTTGATTCATTATGGTGTTTACTGTGCTTAATTGATGGAGTAAAGATAGAGAGAAAGTTGATTAATTATGGTGTTTACTGTGTTTAATTGATGGAGTAAAGATAGAGAGAAAGTTGATTCATTATGGTGTTTACTGTGTTTAATTAATGGAGTAAAGTGATAGAGAGAAAGTTGATTCATTATGGTGTTTACTGTGTTTAATTGATGGAGTAAAGATAGAGAGAAAGTTGATTCATTATGGTGTTTACTGTGTTTAACTGATAGAGTAAAGGCAGGGAAAGTTTAAAATAAAAAAAAAAACAACAACACCATTTTGATGTAGCCTTCAGAAAGAGTGTTGATTCATTATTGTGTTTATTGTGTTCAACTGATAGAGTAAAGGGAGAGAGAAAATTGATTCATTATGGTGTTTACTGTGTTTAATTGATGGAGTAAAGATAGAGATAAAGTTGATTCATTGTGGTGTTTACTGTGTTTAATTGATGGAGTAAAGATAGAGAGAAAGTTGATTCATTATGGCGTTTACTGTGTTTAATTGACGGGGTAAAGATAGAGAGAAAGTTAAAAAAAATTAAAAAAAATTAATGTAGCCTTGGTTTGACACAGCCTTAAGCCAGGAGCTCTCGTAATAGACGATTTTCGGAGAGAACAAAACTAGGGGAGCAGAGAGCAATTCGTGAAAATGAGAGTCGTCTACCTCCATTACTCGGTCAAATACCATAGCAACAATGCAACAATGGCGTCGAAGCTTGAAACCGCAGGATGCGAGTCAGCGACTTGCAAACATTTTTTTTAATAGAAAAATTAGGGGTGGCCAGTGGCCACAAACTGATAAAATTTGCAAAATGTGACGTGCAAATACAAATGACGTCATTTTTTTTTTAGAATGACACAAGGTGTTCTAAGTGCTGGAGACCCCCTATGTACGTCTGCTCAAACACACGAGTCGATAGGCTAAGATAGCTGATGGTAGAGTGACTTCTCCTGTTTGACCGATTGAATTAGGCAAGATCACATCCCACACACCATGAAATTACCCCCCCCCCCCCCCCCCCCCCCTTAATTATTTCCGAACAATTCCTAATTCCAGACGTTAGTGAGCACCATGTCCCGTCGGAACCGGGTGGGCCCTGAGAGCGAGGCCATCAAAAAGGCGACCCAGGACTTCGACTCCCTGGAGTCGGAGGAGGAGAAATACGCCGTGCTGAAGACCATCCGCCAGCTCACCTCGCCCATGGCCACGAAGAGAGAGCTCATGTGAGTAGCAGCAGCAGCATCGTCATCATCATTAATCAGACCTGGTATGGTATGGCAGTACCTCCAGGATCTGCTCAGCTCAGAGCATTGAATGGTGGTTGGTGGATAGTTCGTGTCCCATATTATGTGCTGTTTTATTTATTTATGTTTTTATTTATTAAGAAGATTTATATAGCGCATACCTTTAAGCTCTAGGCGCTTTTACAAAATCACTAGAAAATTGAAAACGAATAAAAGGCATATAACACACACGCACACGCACACACACACACACACACACACACACACACACACACACACACACACACACACACACACACACACACACACACACACACACACACGCACACACGCACACACGCACACACATACGCACACACACACACACACCCACGCGCGCGCACGCGCAAGCAAAACACACGCAGAACATAATTATAGACATGATATACATATGCACAGACGTACGCACGCACGCACACTCATAGACACCACACATACTCACAGAATCCTATTATCGGGTTTGCAGCCGAGTGGACGTGAAACCTAACTTTCATTCACATTAGCATCATCATCTTCATTGCTTTATGGTCAACATACACGTTGCTGAGTTTTGTTGTTGTTGCTCTTTCCCCCGTGATTCGTTAGTAATTGTATGTCTTGCATGCCACTGTGTTGCCATGGGGGAAAGAGCGTAATGTGTTAACGTGTACGGAGACCATTATGGTCAACTTACGCGTGGTTATTATTTGGCTCCTTCCTCGTGGCAACACAGTGATTCGTTAGTAATAGTATGGCTCGCATATCGTTGTGTTACCATGGGGGAAATGGCGACAAATGTTAACGTGTACGGAGACCATTATGGTCAAATTATACGTGACTATTTTTGTTGGCTCTTTCCTCGTGGCAATGCAGTGATTCGTTAGTAATAGTATGGCTCGCATGGGGTAGGGCGAAACAAGTTAACGTGTATTGAGACCATTGCCCTCCCCCCGCCCCTTCCCACCCACCCCACCCCCGTGGGGATACCCGGGGGGGGGGGGTCTTTTGTATAAATAGTTCCTCCACCTTCTGGAAGTTCTGTGCTTGTAACTTCCTCTAATCTGTCACTCTCTTTGACTCTGCCTTTTCCCTTTTGCTTACTGTCATCTACTATCTTTCTGCCTAACCCGGGTCCATTCTTACTGCCTTTCTTTTTCTTCTTCACGAAACACTTTCAAAAAACATTTCCTCCAGCCGAAGTCGGACTTGATGGGCCTAACTATTTTAGTTAGGCGCATAACGGCAGCGTGACGCATCTGCGCTCATAATTGACAGGAAGCTGTCTGAGTGTTCGAAGAAGAAGAAGAAGAAGAAGAAGAAGAAGAAGAAGAAGAAAAGAAGAAGAAGAAGAAGAAGAAGAAGAAGAAGAAGAAGAAGAAGAAGAAGAAGAAGAAGAAGAAGAAGAAGAAGAAGGAAAAGAAGAAGAAGAAGAAGAAGAAGAAGAAGAAGAAGAAGAAGAAGAAGAAGAACATTTTGGTCAAATTCCACGTTGCTATTTTTCGCCATTTATGTCCATGTCAACACGGTGATACTCTAGACACAAAACTAGTTGTATATCACTGTGCTACTATGGTGGAAAGGGCGAAATATGTTAACGTGTACGGAGACCATTATGGTTAAATTCCACGTTGCTATTTTTCGCTCTTTTCTCCATGTGAACACAGTGATGCTCTAGTAATAAAACGTCTGGCATATGGTTGTGCTGCCATGGGGAAAGGGCGACATATGTTAACTTGTATTGAAACCATTATGGTCAAATTCCACGTTGCTATAATAATAATAATAATAATATATATATATAATAATAATATATATAATAATAGTAATAATAATAATAATAATAATAATAATAATAATAATAGTAATAATAATAATAATAATTTAAAAAAAAAAAAAAAAATAATAATAATAATAATAATAATATTACATTTACATAGCGCTTTACCTCAGATGAGCCCAAAGCGCTTTACAATCAATTATTCATCAACAAGTAGACAACAAAAACAGCACTCAAGAATGACACAAACAAGCAGCAACGCATATACAAAGCAAATATCTCTCTCTCTCACACACACACACACACACACACACACACACACACACACACACACACACACACACACACACACACACACACACACACACACACACACACACACACACACACACCCGCGCGCGCGCACACACATTTCTGAACACCGACTCATTATTCATCCCCCATTCAGTAAGCCACAGCAACCGAGCCGCAAGGACTGACCACATACACCAACAAACATACACAGACGCTAGAGGACACACACACAAACACCCTCACACACAACGTACGCACGCAGACAGACACACACATACACGCCCACAGACAGACACAGACACACACACACACACACACACACACACACACACACACACACACACACACACACACACACACACACACACACACACACACACACACACACACACACACACTTGCGTGCACACACAACCCACAAAACCAAAGCACACACAAGCACACATGTATGCACACATGCATGCTCACACACACACACACACACACACACACACACACACACACACACACACCACAAAACACAGCACAAGCCTCTTATGCAATGTCCCCTCACGTGCACACAACGATATACAACTGATCAAATATTTAGGGTGCAGCAGGAAAAAGATGGGTTTTAAGAGAGAAAGATTTCCATTGACGGTACAGTACACTAGGACTATCTAAACTCGTGAAACACCGCATCAGCACAATTTAAAATCAAAACAAGAAACGGTCAACATCCGGTCACAACGAACAATACTGACGTTTCCCAATAACCACTAAAATAGACCTCTGAGGAAAGACAAAGCCTGTTTTGCAAACAAAACAAAACAAAACAAAAAACACGTGCGTGCGTTATCAGGCACAGGTGCACATTCTTGATATACGCAGAAAAGCATACAAATACGGGTCCCGCAAACACCTTTTGGGTTTTTTAGAGTCAAGAGTGCACGAATGACCGATTGCGCAATCATCTACCACGTAGCACACGAACACAAAAATCTACAGAAGGATTAACTGTTAAGCCTATGACTGTGGGTGCGCGTTTACAAAAAACAACAACACCCACGAAGACTGGCACATACAGTTCTACTTACTAAAGCGAAAAAGGACACGTTTTGTTTTAATATTTATTTATTAAGTCCCTGCTTTTATTTAAGAGAAAGTACAGAACTGTGTCCTCTTCAGTTTGGCCTCTTTTTTTTTTACACTGTATGTATGTATGTATGTATGTATGTATGTATGTATGTATGTATGTATGTATGTATGTATGTATGTATGTATGTATGTATGTATGTATGCATGCATGCATGCATGCATGCATGCATGCATGCATGCATGCATGCATGTATGTATGTATGTATGTATGTATGTATGTATGTATGTATGCATGCATGCATGCATGCATGCATGCATGCATGCATGGATGGATGGATGGATGGATGGATGGATGGATGGATGGATGGATGGATGGATGGATGGATGGATGGATGCATGCATGCATGCATGCATGCATGCATGCATGCATGCATGCATGCATGTATGGATGGATGGATGGATGGATGGATGGATGGATGGATGGATGGATGGATGGATGCATGCATGCATGCATGTATGAATGTATGGATGTATGGATGTATGGATGTATGTATGTATGTATGTATGTATGTATGTATGTATGTATGTATGTATGTATGTATGTATGTATGTATGCATGTATGCATGTATGGATGTGTGGATGCATGTATGTATGTATGTATGTATGGATGGATCGATGGATGGATGGATGGATGGATGGATGTATGTATGTATGTATGCATGTATGTATGTATGTATGTATGTATGTATGTATGTATGTATGTATGTATGTATGCATGTATGTATGTATAATATGTATGCATGCATGCCAGTCAGTCGTTTTCGACAACGACTGCCAGATAGCAGAAGGGGCAGATGCTCTAATTTCCATAGAGCTGGGCTAGAATTTGTTTATAATGGACATGCCTTGCCCAGGGTTCATCCCCACTCTCTCGGCCAAAGGGATTTAAGGACAGCTGGCGTTGGGGAAGGTCCCCCAAAGGCCAACCCATCCCTAAGGCTGCAGCACCAGAGCCAGTACAAATGCCCCCCTCGTTTGAGAGTCATAGTCTTCCACAAGAGACAAAAAACTGTACCATGATTTTCCATCACTGTAGAAAATAATCTATTGTGCAGCTCTCATGTTACTGTTGGCCCCCTACTACCCAGCTAGTGTCAACCAATGATAAAAGACATTCTAAGCACTATGCTTACAACGAAAACACGACGTGGCTATGTACAGCTGGGCGTGTAATCACGAGTGCGCCTTAGACAGCCAACACGGGTAGTAGTGGTAGGTAGATTAGACTAAGCTCACAAAAACGATTGGCTGTTTTAGCCTAGTTTACATACTACTACCTGTGTTGACTGTTTAAGACTGCACTCATCGGGGGGGGGGGGGGGTGTTCCTATTAGATAATGGCCTTTATCATGACTGCAATTAATTATTGAAGAAAGATAATTAGCTGAAAATGTTCATAAAATACAGCTTCATGTTTGGTAAGAAAGGCAAAAACTGAAAAATGGAATTAACCGAGAAATGTAGGGGGGGGGGGGCGTGGCACATCTTGACCCTAATGTTATATATGTCACCGAGGAATTCACAATATTGCAGAATTTTTTTTTTCTCTGCCCAGTTAAGTTTAATGGTATTTTTTGGCTAAAAAATGGCAGTCATTTTACAGCCAAGAAAATACCATTAAACTTACATGGGTGGGGAAAAAATAATATCTGCAATATTGCGAATTCCTCTGTGACATATATAACATTAGGCCTATCCTTAGCTCCCACAAATTCAGAAAATAGGGTGTTCGAATAACAGGCCCTGGCCCTGATTTGATACTTTTGTTTTAGTGACATGGGTGTAAAATCATTGTGGTGCATAAATGCGACATTGGCGGTGAAAGGGTTAAACTTACATGGGTACAGAAAAATTAATATCTGCAATATTGCGAATTCCTCGGTGACATATATAACATTAGGCCTATTCTTACCTCCCCAAAATTCAAAAAATAGGGTCTTCAAATAACAGGCCTTGATTTCATACTTTGTTTTAGTGACATGGGTGTTAAATCATTGTGGTGCATAAATGCGACATTGGCGGTGAAAGGGTTAAACTTACATGGGTAAAGAAAAAATAATATATGCAATATTGCGAATTCCTCCGTGACATGTATAACATTAACTATTCTTACCTCCCCAAAATTCAGAAAATAGGGTCTTCAAATAACAGGCCTTGATTAATTTTTTTATTATAAATTATTTTGATACTTTTTTTTTAGTGACACGCGTGTTAAATCATTGTGGTGTATAAATGCGACATTGGCGGTGAAAGAATAACTAATAAAAAAAATAAAAAATAAACAAGAAACGCTCGAAGCCGGTCAGTGCACCTGTTTTCTCTAAACTATCCGTACCCCTCCACCAAGGTCAGTTTCTGTGCTTAAAACGGTTCTTTCAAGCGAGTAATTAGGACTACTGATCCTTTATTATTTTGGACAATCAGCACTCAGCAACCGAACGCAGATCAATTATTATCATAAACAAGAATTCTGTCGTCATTGCTAATTGCTGGAAGGCATAATAGGTTCAGCTCGGTTTATCTTAGTTATTTGCAACCGATTGCTCTACCAATATCAGAAACGTAACCCAGGCGGGGGACTCCAATCTATTTCTTCCTGTGTATATTTTATGTGTTAATATAATTATATTCTTACACAATCGTGTTCTTTTCTTTCCGCGGCACCACGTGATAGTATACAAACGCACGCGCACATGTGCAAGCACGCGCATGCACACACGCATGCACACACATACATACATACAAATATGTGAGCACATGCGCATGCGCACGTATATTCGCGCACACTCACGAATTTACCACCTTGATCACCACACACATATGCACACACATAGGCTACGTACACATACATACGCATACATACACACATACATGTACATACACGTACATGGGCCTACGCACATACATACACACAAACACACACGCCTACAGACACACAGACACCTAGACACACACACGCACACACAACACACACACAGAGATACACACACACACACACACACACACACACACACACACACACACACACACACACACACACACACACACACACACACACACGCACACACTGACACACACACACACACACACACACACACACACACACACACACTGACACACACACACACACACACACACACACTCACACACACACACACACACACACACACACACACACACACACACACACACACACACACACACACTGACACACACACACACACACACACACACACACACACACACACACACACACACACACACACACACACACTCACACACACACACACACACACACACACTGACACACACACACACACACACACACACACACACACACACACACTCCACACACACACACACACACACACACACTGACACACACACACACACACACACACACACACGCACACTCACTCACACACACACACACACACACACACACACACACACACACACACACACACACACACACACACACACACACACACACACACACACACACACACACACACACACACACACACACACACACACACACACACACTATACGTCTCTACGCTGACCATAATTATGCCTGACCATGTTTGTACTCCTCCGAGTAATACATCCTACCCCCAGAAGAATGACATAACAAAGCACACAGCTTTTCCCCCACTTCTAAGCAATACTACTCACACTGCAGATACTGACAGTAATGGATATGAGACGATGCAGTTTGTAAAAGCTCTGCCTCCCCGTGGGGATACCGGGGGGGTCTTTTCTATAAATAGTTCCCCCACCTTCTGGAAGTTCTGTGCTTGTAGCTTCCTCTAATCTGTCACTCTCTTTGAGACTCTGCCTTTTTTTTTTTACGAAACACTTTCAAAAACATTTCCTCCAGCCGAAGTCGGACTTGCTGGGCCTAACTATCTGTTAGTTAGGCGCATAACGGCAGCATGACGCATGTACGCTCATAATTGACAGGAAACTGTCTGAGCGACCGAAGAAGAAGATAATCTCTGCCGCGTTTTTCTTTTTTCGCTCTCGTAAATTTTAATGATAATTTAATTAATAATAATAATTTTATTTAGCCATAAAATCCATAGTTAGGGGAAGACGGGGTAAAAAGCGCATGGGCGGGTAAGAAGCTCACCCCAATTATCTCATGAAATAAAGAAAATTTCAGTTAAATTTGCCCATGAGACGAATGCTAGACATTAACGCTCGTCTCATGGGCAAAATGAGACTGAAATTTGCTTCATTTCGTGAGATAATCGGGGTGGGCTTCTTACCCGCCCATGCGCTTTTTACCCCGTCTTCCCCTAGTATGCTCGATGCGCTTTAAAAAGCAACATTGGAAGACGACGAACATGCATTAAAATCAGCAAGATAGTCACCATACTACCAACATTTCAGTGCAAAGAAAGTAACTAGAGCGTTAAGACGCTAAATCACCAACCGCGCGGCAGCGTTTTCGGCTCCAGTGACCTTGACCGTTGACCCATGACCTTCATTATCGAACTTGGGCTAGATCTCTCCATTACCTCCCGCATGCAAAATGTGAGCACCATACGTCCATCCGTTCAAACGCTAGAGAGGATACATACAAACATTACATAGTCCGCCTCAGACACGAGTGAAAACATTACCAATCCGCTCTCTACGATCGCGGTTGGTAACAAAAGATAACATGATTCTCACTCACAAACACATCCACCCTCGTTCACCAGCACTGTCACTCTCTGATAACACGCTTACAAACGACTTGGGCAAAATTATATTATGTATGAATATAATAATTATTTTATTCGACGGCGGTGTAAGTTTCTATTGGCCATATATATGTTTTTTAAACACGAAAGTTAAGACATAATTTTTAGATACAAAATGATAATGGTTCTTTGTAATCTAGGAACGACCAAAACCAATTCTTT
>CM065680.1:63079385-63081885 GCA_017654935.2 Phymorhynchus buccinoides
ATCTCAACTTTCATATTTATAAAGGACAATCTTCATTATGGTCTCTAAATACTCAAAACTTGCTTTAACCCTTTCACCGCCAATGTCGCATTTCAGCACCACACTGATTTAACACCCACGCTACTAAAAGGCATAAAAGTTGGATCAGTTATCCAATATCCTTATGTTGTTAATTTTGAGAGACAAGGAAAGGGTTTATTTGATGCATGTCATTGGAGGATTCACAGCACTGCAGATGCCAACTTTTCATTACCTAGGTAAGTTTGGTAGAAATTTTGGGCTGAAAAATGGCTGGCGGTGAAAGGGTTAAAATGAGCAGGTTGATGCGTTTTCTGCAGCTAGGCTAAACGTTAGATTGTGATTGATCAAAATAGCTGACAGTCACCCTACCAATTGTAAAAGCTCATAACTCTAAAACGGAAAAAGTTATAAGAATGGTTCTTATATCATTTGAAAGAGAATTGTCTGAACGTTTTAACTGTACTGCGTTCTCAGATTGATCATTTTGACACGTAATGTCCCTTTCCTGGTGCTGGGTCATATGCTTATGCTATCGTGTACACACGTTGAATGTCACTATCTCAAGCATTAACCAAACTTGAAAATCTGCTTTTTTAAGATATGAAATAATAACGATCTTCGAAAACCATAGAACATACTGTTCGTACTTTAAAGGGGCACCCTGACGGATGAGTTTTTTTGTAAGCAACACGTCCAGATCACCAGGGAAACACCCTTTACAGAGATTGCAACACTCACTTTGCTCTGGTTTCCTAGAAATTTCAAACCGTTTTATCAAATCGGCAATTCCCCCCCGTGGCGTTCTCCTTGGCGGAGGTGCTGGAAGTCAAATTCTTTCACCCAAAGAGAAGGCGTATGTCGTCTCTTTTCTAATGGCCGCCTGCGTTTAGACCAAATCGTTTGCACGAAATTTCTACAATATAAGCCTTTTTATTTATTGTCTTAAATCATTCTATCCGCTCACAACAAAAGAAATAGCTCCATTTTATTTTGTACTGCATTACAAAAAGAAAGAAAACGCTTCAACCACAATGAGTGACCTCCACATGAGGACCCACCCCATCCAAGATGGCTACTCTCTCCAGCATCTCGGCCAAGCAGGAATCGACGTTTTGACGGTTTGATTTCTAGGAAACCAGAGCAAAGTAAGTGTTCTGATCCTTGAAAAGGCTGTCTGTCTGGTGATCTCGACGTGTTTATTGCAAAAAAATCATCCGTCAGGGTCCACCTTTAAGCACCCTACACTCTCATTCCTAGGCTCTCTTGCTACTGTGCGGTGGTGTGTTTTGTTGTTGGGCATATTTATTTTGGAATAATCCTGTCGTTGGTTTATTATAATGTTTGCATTCATTTACGGGAAGCGACGTAGAAATAATTCTATACAAGTGTGCAATGAAAACATTGTATGCTTGTTTTGGACGACTGCCTTTACATTGTGGCCTTTTCATCAGTTCAATATTCTGCCGTTAACCGTTAACCGTTTAGTATAGTAGAGTGTTCATAACAGAACACGTAGGCCCTAGTTACGATATGCCGAGTCAATACGCTATGAAACTATCATTTGCAAATTGTTGACGGTTGCGAAGGGTTTATGGCTTTAGTTACGGCCTCGGAGCAGGGAACCACATGCCTCTCTGTCTGTAGTATGTCTCCCTTTCTCTGTCTCTGACTCTGTCTCTGTCTCTGTGTCTCTGTCTCTCTCTCTCTCTGTCTCTACCTCTGCGTAGCTGTTTTCTTTTTTTGGCCCTGTTTAAATTTATTCTTATTTTCTTGATATATGTCTGTGTCGATTCATCTCCCTCTCTCTCTCTCTCTCTCTCCTCTCTCTCTCTCTCTATCTCTCTCTCCCTCTCTCATACTCTCTGATCATATCTCTACCCGACTCTATCTCTCTCTCCATCAAGATATCTCTATCTCTCTCTCTCTCTCTCTAGACTATCACTCTCTCTCTATTCTTTCTTTCTCTCTCTTTCTCTCTCTATCTCTCGCTCTCTATCTTCTCTCTCTCTCTATATAACTCTCTCTCTCTCTCTCTCTTCTGTCTGTCTGTCTCTCTCCTCATTCTCTCTCTCTCTCTCTCGCTCTCTCTACTCTCTCTCTCTCTCTCTCTCTAATCTCTTCTCTCTCTCTTTCTCTTGCTTTCCCTTTAACCCCCCCCCTCCTCTTTCTGTCTTCATCTCTCTTTTTTTCTTCTTAACCTCTCTTTCTATCCAGTTTTGCATGCCTCTCTTTCTCCCTTCTCTCTCTTTATTATTTTAAATTTTTATCAAAAGTCCACATGGAGTGATTAAAACTTTCTTCAGTTTCATTCTTCCTCTTTCTGTCATTTCTTTCTCGACATGGGTAGAATTAATCGTTCATGAAAACATCCATTTGCTTGTTCGTTTGTTCGTTCGCTCCTTTTATCTTCGTTCCTCTATTCCTCCCTGCCTTTCCTCGTTCATTTTCTTCCTCCCTGCCTTCCATCGTTTCTCTCTTT
>CM065680.1:63094385-63099385 GCA_017654935.2 Phymorhynchus buccinoides
GGCGGGGTAATGAAAAACGGTCACACACGTAATGTTCTCATCCCTAGCGGGTGCAGTTTGTACCTTGGTGTTCAAGTGCTTTGGCTGTTGGGATGCTCCCTGGAGTCTTTAAGCCAGGGTACGACAACAAACAACGTCAAACAAACAACAAATTCCATCCCTTGGCTTGTGTATTAGATTAAAACACACACATCTAGTCTCCTCTCTTGGCCTCACTATTTATTTCATTCTTTGATTAACCAACATTCCTTTCGAGGCTTACCAGTTCGTTCTGTGTTGTGCGTTGTTTATGACTGTGTAACATAATTATTCAAAGCTAGAAGGCTATGCCACCCTTGGATAGACGTTGATTGTTTTGTATGTCGTCCTCTCCACCATAACTGTTCTTCTTCCCCTTCTTCCCTTTAGTGCCCACAATCAACAGGATGATTTTTTGGCACTTTGGGTTGAGGTCCGAAGTGGTCGGTCACAATCCTACTCTGCGTTTTTAAGGGGGGGGGGGGGGAGGGGGAGGGGGGGAATTCAATGAGAGTGTTGATGTGTGCTGTGTGGGTGAAGGGTCATAAAGGCGAACTTGGCACATTCTTTTTTGAGAACGATGCTTTGTTTGTCTCACTTTTATTTGTCTCTGATCCACGCATTGCTAGATGATTGGTATCACAATCAACTTTGGTGGAGGGGAGTTAATTAGAAAGAGAGTTTTCCCCCTTTGTTCAATTTCGTTATTTCCTCTCTTAGCCTCACTATTTCATTCTTTCATTTAGTTTCCTTGTTTCCTTTTGTTCATAGCGTGGCTGCCAACTTCCGACAGACGATTTTAAACTCTGGAGATGGTTCCACCGAATTCTCCAACATTGTGTTTGGAACGTGGGACTACACCCTCAGCGACGCGAAGTCCTCGGTTATTAAACACAAGTCCATTCGAATGGAGTTACTGGTACAGTTAATTGTTATGAAATAAATGTGTTTGCTAAGGCTCATTTCACTCATGCGTGTGTGTTGTTGTTGTTTGTTGTTGTTGTTGTTGTTGTTGTTTTATTATGGTAAGCTTACAAATAAATGTTTTTCTTGACTTATTTGATACTACAACAAACAAACAACTACACGACAAGTGTAAAGTAACGTTATTTTATTCACAAGAGACAAAAACAAGACTACTGGATATTTCGACGAATGCGCCTTTATCAACACAGACAAACAAGAAAACAGCAAACAGCAAATATAGCAAAAGGAGCAAAAAGCAGGCAACAGAAGGAGCAAAACAAAAACAAGATAAAAATCAAAACAACAACACTTCCCCTCTACAGTCCAATGCGTAAATGATACAACCAAGTTGAAACCAAAGAGCAAGGCATGCATTTGTGAACACAAATCAGGGGGGGAATTAAAAAAAGAAAAGAAAGAAAGAAAACATGTTTTGTGAGATGAGAGTTTTTGTTGGGTTTTTGCTCCTTTTGTTGTTCGTAGACCTGTCCTCTGCGTGTGCACATGCATGCATGCGCATTAACCTGGGTAAATACATCTCATTCGTTCGTTCGTACGTCAGTTCATGTATTTCGTATATGTGTGCATGTATTTTCTAAATGTGTTTATATGTATGCACGTGTGTGCTTGTATAAGGACTTTTTGGGTGGGGTGGGGTGGGGTGGATAGGCATTTGGAATGTATTGTTATCAGATTTATATTTGGTGTATCAGATATGTCTTCTCTACTTTTTGTTTTTGATCATCAACTAATAGTGTCATTACTCTCAGAAGAAAAACAACAACATGAACTAACAGTAGATTTGTGGTACACGACAAGGACTTGACAAGGATTTGAATATATGTGTGTGTGTGTGTGTGTGTGTGTGTGTGTGTTTTTCAGAGTGATATGAACGAACAGCAGTTCCTTAAAGAGAGGGAGGAGAGGCTGACGTCTCGCGCCAAAAAATGCCGCCTCTATTCCGTCCGCTTCGTCATCAACTGTTTCATCGTTCTCGTCCTCGGCGCCTCGGCCTATCTCATCTACTACGTCACTTCCTACTCCACCGAGGTAAGCTATGGAAGGGCGTGGGGTGTCAAAAACGAGAGTAAGCAGCATAGGTTCAATATCACAGGTTACTTTAATGATATACATTTATTTTCGATGTAACTGCCTTTGACAGTAACATACATCGTTGTTGAATGAAAGTAATATTTTGAGACGAAAGTAACTTTCAGGTTACATTGGTCTTAGAGTTGTTAGGGACATTTTTGAATGCTCGCTTCTTAATGGTCATAAATCAGGAACATTATTTATAAATGGTTTTATTGGAAGGCTACTTAAAAATGATATAATGCTAAAACGTGAAGATTAAAAGCAAACAATACCAGGATATGTAACCAAACGATCTGCTGATCTTGATCATTTTTGTTTTATCATTCAATAAAAAAACAGGATTTTATTTTCAGGATTTTTAAATAGCAGACGCTCCTGTTTTTTGGGTTTGTTATTCACCTTGGTTGACAGGATTGGATAATGTTTGGTGTGTTTTTATGAATCAGTTAAAATGTCCCGATTGTCTCTTCTGACTTCTTCTTCTTCTTTGATAGCTCAGACAGTTTCCTGTCAATTATGAGCGCAGATGCGTCATGCTGCCGTTATACGCCTAACTAAGAAATAGTTAGGCCCAGCAAGTCCGACTTCGGCTGGAGGAAATCTTTTTTGAAAGTGTTTCGTGAAAGAAGGCAGGAGAATGGACCGGTAAAGGCAGAAAAATAGTAAATGACAGCAAGCAAAGGGAAAAGGCAGAGTCAAAGAGAGTGACAGATTAGAGGAAGTTACAAGCACAGAACTTCCAGAAGGTTGGGGAACTATTTATGCAAAAGACCCCCCGGTATCCCCACGGGGGGATGTCTTCTGACGAGCCTGACGAAAGCTCTATGAACTGATAGCTGGCTGGCTCAACTCTTGTCCCTTCCTGTACTGTCCTCTTTTTCTTTTTCAAACCTGGTGAGATTGTACCCCGTTTCTTCTCCCGTGTCTTTTACCAGTACGTGAGCGAGAACGCGGACGTGAGCGGCACGGACAAGGTGCTGCTGAAGCTGCTGGTCCAGTTCCTGCCCGCCATCACCATGGCCGTGCTGAACGGCATGCTGCCCATCATCTTCCAGAAGGTGGTTGTGGGCGAGGAGTACACCACGGCCTTCGTCATCAAGATCACCCTCATCAGGTACACACCAACCATCACTTCGTTGTTGTTTATTATTATTATCATTATTCATATTACGGCATGCTACCCATCATCTTCCAGAAGGTGGTCGTAGGCGAGTAGTACACCGCGGCCTTCGTCATCAAGATCACCCTCATCAGGTACACACCAACCATCACTTCGTTGTTTATTCTTCTTCTTCTTATTATTATTATCATTATTAATATTACGGCATGCTGCCCATAATCTTCCAGAAGGTGGTTGTGGGCGAGGAGTACACCGCAGCCTTCGTCATCAAGATCACCCTCATCAGGTACACACCAACCATCACTTCGTTGTTGTTTATTATTATTATCATTATTCATATTACGGCATGCTACCCATCATCTTCCAGAAGGTGGTTGTGGGCGAGGAGTACACCGCGGCCTTCGTCATCAAGATCACCCTCATCAGGTACACACCAACCATCAAATTACTTCCTCACAAGGTATCGATAGATGATGCGCTCTGTTTCCGTGCCTGCCTGTATAGTGAACTTTGAATCACCTTGCTGGCCACATTAAGAGGCAACCGTTCATAAATTTTGCGCTTGCAGCCTTACCTTAAAGGGACACCCTGACGGATGAGTTTTTGCATGAAACACGTCGAGATCACCAGGAAAACACCCTTTACAGAGATCGCAACACTCACTTTCCTCTGGTTTCCTAGAAATCAAACCGTCAAATTGGCCATTCCTCCTTGGCGGAGGTGCTGGAAGTAAAATTATTTCAGTGAAAGAGAAGGCATTCTCTTTTCTAATAGTCGCCTGCGTCGCTTAGACCAAATCACGAAAATTTCCACAATACAAGCCTTTTTATTTACAAAAAAACTGAAACAGACTGCAACGTCACTGGAACATACAACAAACAAACAGCTACACCACAAGTGTAAAGTGACGTTATTGTATTCACAAGAGACAAAGTAAAACAGGTTTATAGTTTAGCAAAAGGAGTTTCGCTCACAACAAAGGAAATAGCTCCATTATTTGTTTTACTGCACTACAAAGAAGAAAAAGCTTCAACCACTCTGAGTGACCTCCACCCACCCCGTCCAAAATGGCTTCTCTCTCCAGCAACTCCGCCAAGGATGAATCGCCGTTTTGACGGTTTGATTTCTAGGAAACCAGAGCAACGCGAGTGTTCCGATCCTTGAAAAGGCTGTCTTTCTGGTGACCTCGACGCGTTTCTTGCCAAAACTCATCCATCACCCTTTAATTTTGTAGTAGCTTGTTTACTTTCAAATTGCACCAACAACTCGTCAATCTCCAGTTAGTGTTTGTTAATGTAACGCCTATCATGTGGCATGGGGGTATACTGCTCTGTTCACTCTGTACAAAGTTGGGCGTTATGTATATTTGTGTTTCTTGCATCCACACAAAACCTTTTTTGCAACAAATCAAGACAGTAATTGAGTGAAAATGGGCTACTTTATTTAAAAGTGCCAATATCCTATTACCAAACCTAAGTAGCAATATGACCTTGCATAAAACTAGTTGAGCAATATTAACGATAAAATGCAGCTCCACTTACATCACATTTGCAAACATTTTCATGTACCAATAATTTGCATACAACAATGACAAACATGTTTCCCTAACTACTTTATACAAAGTACATACAAACTCAACAATGATATGAACCATTTCTGAAGTCAATATCAAACCACTTTACAGAGCAACAGAATATAAAAACTGTAAAACACACTTTTTAGGGAATACAGTTCTCATTGAAATGATCAACACAGAACACAGTGCACCCAGTCTAAGAGGATTCTATTGACATGTATGAGG
>CM065680.1:63104385-63106885 GCA_017654935.2 Phymorhynchus buccinoides
TGGGGTCTATTATCCAAAGACCCTATCGTCTTAGTTTTGGGAAGTAAGGGTAGACCTTATTTTATATTATGTCACAGAAGAATCCCCAATACTGCAGATGGATTTGGTTCTCTACCCAGGTAAATTTATTTGAAATTTTGGGATGAAATATGGCTGGCGGTGAAAGGGTTAAAGCTAATATAAAACAACAAAAAGAATAGCGTTGCAGGTACTCGCCTGTATTTGTCATGCCTCTGGGTGCATTTAGTTTTTTTTGGGTTTTTTGTTTTCCAGGTTATCGCTGACGTTTGCGCCCCTTACGCCCGGTTTCTCTGTACTGAAAGTGATCGCCACCTTCTACATGAAAATGGTGAGCCGTCAAGTTGGTAGCCTTTAGGTTTAGGGGCTTACATGGTATAATTCACAGTTCATTAATGGCTGATTGTCGTGCTATGATTGTTGAAAAAGCAAAGGAAAAAAGGTGGAATTTGAAGTGAGAATGGGCCTACAAATTAACGTAAGGTACTGTTTTAGCCTGCTTTTGTGCACAGCAGGTGCATCGGCAGCTATAACTTATTCATTCAAACTAGCATCTCTCTCTCTCTCTCTCTCTCTCTCTCTCTCTCTCTCTCTCTCTCTCTCTCTCTCTCTCTCTCTCTCTCTCTCTCTCTCTCTCTCTCTCTCTCTCTCTCTCTCTCTCTCTCTCTCTCTCTCTCTCTCTCTCTCTCTCTCTCTCTCTCTCTCTCTCTCTCTCTCAATGGTTGGCTTAACGTCCAATTAGGCGTAGCCTCTTAGAGACAGTCAACAAAATAACGCAAAGTAAATAAATGCATATTAACCATTTCACCGCCAAAGTCGCATTTTAGCACCACAGTCAACAAAATAATGCAAAGTAAATAAATGCACATTAACCATTTCACCGCCAAAGTCGCATTTTAGCACCACAGTGATTTAGCACCCATGTCACTAAAAGGCATCACATTGGGGTCTGTTATCCAAAGACCCTATTGTCTTAGTTTTGGGAAGTAAGGATAGACCTTATTTTGTATATGTCACAGAAGAATTCTCAATACTGCAGATGGATTTTGTTCTCTACCCAGGTACATTTAACCCTTTCACAGCCAATGTCGCATTTTAGTACCACAATGGTTTAACACCCATGTCACGAAAAGGCATCAAATCAGGACCTGTTATCCAAAGACCCTATTTTCTTAATTTTGGGAGGTAAGGATAGGCCTAATGTTATGCATGTCACAGAGGAATTCTCAATATTGCAGATATTTTATTTTCTCTACCCAGTTAAGTTTAATGGTATTTTTTGGCTGAAAAATGGCTGGCGGTGAAAGAATTAATTGATATTTGTGGCTGAAATATGTCTGGCGGTGAAAGGGTTAAACAGACTTGAAAGTGAGCCTACCATACTCCAAAGAACACTAACTCTTTAATTCTTATCACACACACACACACACCAGTTGTCGGCCATGAAAGCCTGCCCACCAGCTGAGCAGCCCTACCGAGCCTCCCGCACCAACAGCTTCTTCATGGTCATCCTCCTGGTGGCCTTCTTCCTCTGCTCCGTGCCCATCGGATACACGTTCTACAGGTAAGAGCATTGTTTTACCAAAGTATGTACTGACGTTATACAGGCTCTATTAACCTTTCACCGCCAAAGTCGCATTTTAGCACCACAATGACGTAACACCTATGTCACTAAAAGGCATCAAATTGGGGTCTATTATCCAAATACTCTATTGTCTTAGTTTCTGGAAGTAAGGATAGACCTTATTTTATATATGTCACAGAAGAATCCCCAATACTGCAGATGGATTTTGTTCTCTACCCAGGTAAATTTAATGGAAAATGTTGGCTGAAATGTGGCTGTCGGCGAAAGGGTTAATGCCCTTCTTTGATGAACTCCTTGACGGCCACAGAACGTATCTCAGGGGCTTGAAGAATGAATGGAAATTCATTTAACGTCCTCCGGTCTGGAACAGACACATATGGGACATTCGTAGAGATAAAGATGGTGGGAACGATCCTGGAGGCAATGCCCGAAGGCAGTGCAACACCAGGAAAGTCCCGATTTTGGGGAGGTACCAATACAGATGTATTTGTATGGATAGTGCAGGGGCTTGAAGAATGAATGAAAAATGGTGCTTTACGTCCTCTCAGTCTGGAACAGACACATATGGGATATTAGTAGATATAAAGATGGTGGGAACAATCCTGGAGGCAATACCCGGAGGCAGTGCAACACCAGTAAAGTCCCGATTTTTTGGGAGTAACAATACAGATGTATTTGCATTGATAGTGCAGGGGCTTGAAGAATGAATGAAAAATGGTGCTTTACGTCCTCTCGGTCTGGAACAGACACATATGGGACATGTGTAGATACAAAGATGGTGGGAACGATACTGGAAGCAATGCCCGGAGGCAGTGCAACACCAGTAAAGTCCCGATTTTTTTTTTTGGGTAACAATACAGATGTATTTGTATGGATAGTGCAGAGGCTTGAAGAATG
>CM065680.1:63109385-63124385 GCA_017654935.2 Phymorhynchus buccinoides
AAGATGATTTGGATTTGGATTTGGATTTGGGTACACAAACAGACATAGACATACAGACAAGCAGAGAAGCAGAGAAAGAGAGGCACACAGAAAGAGACAGACACAGAGAAAGTGAGAGAGAGAGAGAGAGAGAGAGAGAGAGAGAGAGAGAGAGAGAGAGAGAGAGAGAGAGAGAGAGAGAGAGAGAGAGAGGGGGCAAAAAAAGTAGGGGAAGACGGGGTAAAAAGCGCATGGGCGGGTAAGAAGCCCACCCCAATTATCTCATGAAATGAAGCAAATTTCAGTCTCATTTTGCCCATGAGACGAGCGTTAATGTCTAGCATTCGTCTCATGGGCAAATTTGACTGAAATTTTCTTTATTTCATGAAATAATTGGGGTGGGCTTCTTACCCGCCCATGCGCTTTTTACCCCGTCTTCCCCTACAAGTCGAGGTAGTGTGAGCAGCAGCAGAAGCAAAAGGAGCAGGAGGAGAAAGAAAGCAAGAGCCGTGGCAATTGTATGCACATAATTAATTCTGCTGCACATGCAATTCATTCCATGCACATAATTCATTCTGTGGCACACACAATTCATTCTGTGCACATAATTCATTCCATAAGACACATATTTCAGTATTTTTTTTTTTTTTAATTTTTTATGCATAACATTTATTCTGTGGAATACACATTTCACTTTGTGCGCAGAATGAATGCTGTGCCCCACAGAATAAATTTTATGCACAGAATGAAGAAAGTGCCTCATTTTACTACTAAAAAATCGTGCAAATAATTTCTTGACAAATGAAATGCCATAGACAACAGCAACAAGTAGGAAAAGGAGCAGCAGCCGCGTAGCATCAGTAAACACAGTAGCGTAGTGGTAGCAGTAATAGTGGTAGTTCGTGGCAGTGGGTGGATGCCTCGTGCCTCCATATAGGGAGCTGGACGACCCCAGCCGTGGACACAGCAACATAAGTAGGAAAAGGAGCAGCAGCCGCGTTGCAACAGCAAACACAGTACAGTAGTGGTAGCAATAATAGTGGTAGTTCGAGGCAGACGGTGGTTGCCTCGTGCCTCCATATAGGGAGCTGGACGACCCCGACCCCTCCACGAATCTCTCTCCCCGTGGGGATACTGAGGGGAGTGGGGTGGGGTTCATACAAATAGTTCCCCCACCGTCTGGTAAGTTATTTTCTTGTAGCTTCCTCTAAACCGTCACTCTCTTTGACTCTTGTCTTTTCCCTTTGCTTTCTGTCATCTACTAACTATTGGACTTAATATTCGTCCATTCGCCCGCCTTTTAAAAAAGACTTAAAATTTATCAACGAAAAAAAGGAATGGTTCCAGCAAAAAAAATAGTATAAGTGCATGGCTTTGTACATCAAAGTGCATGGCTTTGTACATCGATTTCTCGGCAAATATGTAGATTTACACCCTCCTGCTCTATTTCTTGGTTCTTTCCGTGGTTAGGGATAGGGTTAGGGTTAGGGATAGGGTTAGGGTTAGGGTTATGGTTATATTTTCTTTTCTTTTGCCACAAGCATCTGTTTTTTGGGGTCAAAATCATCTATTTTTTTGGAGCATTAAATCGCTGCCATTAAAAAATAATAAATCTTGGAGTGTCCCATATATGGGATGCAAGGCTTGTATGGGTTAATGATTTTTCTTCTCCGAGCTCCTCCGGAATCGGAATGTGTATCGCCAGTGGAAACTAGAAACCGGACACATAATATAGTACTTTACCAATCATGGCCTTATGGCCTGGGAACGCAGAAGAATAAGAATAGAAGTAACTTAGGCTTAGCTTTAACTGAAGTGGGGGTGGTTATTGTCATGCGTTGACAATCGAATTCATATTTTTGTTCGTCTGTACTTACAGACTGTAGTACGAATACATTGACAATAGGAATTGTTCAGAAATAATGAAGGGGACTAATTTCATGGTGTGTGGGAGTGATCTTGCCTAATTCAATCGATCAAACAGGGGGAATTACTCTACCATCAAACAGATCCCCAGCTCCCGCCTCGTGTGTTTGAGTAGACATATAGCACCTAGAACACCGTGCGTCATTCTACATCACATTATGGAAGTTCTATCAGTTTATGGGTACTGGCCACCCCTCATTTTTCTTTATAAAAAATGTTTGCAAGTCGCTGACTCGCATCCTGCGGTTTCAAGCTTCGACGCCATGCCGCCATGGTCGCTATGGTTTCGACCGAGTAAGTCGAGGTAATCAACTCTAATTTTCACGAAGTGCTCTCCCTTGGTGTGTGTTTTTTCGAAAATCGTCTATTGTCTTAGGAGACTTTTGTGGGGGGTTTTGTTTTGCTTTTTCCGATGCACTCGTTCAGTTGTGACTGCAAATCGTACTGTACTTACGCAGGAGGGCCGAGACAAGCAGTACCTGATCATGAAGGTGAGGGAGCTGGGCGGGGAAGGCACCCCTCTGCCCCGCCAGCCCCACAAGAAGCCTCCACCGGGCGTCAACCGCCTGCGCAACGTCGACGAGACCAGCAAGACCTCTCCCGGTAAACGGTCCACCACCAACAACAACAACGACTCCCGCTCTCCCAAGTCAGCCGGGACCAACCACGCCTCCTCTCCCAACGTGCCCATGGATGACGGCTGGTGAATCGTTTGAGTTTTAACACGATTCCCTGGACTGGGTGTTTTTTTTGGAAACCCCGAAAGTGTAAATGTAACGTCCTCCCGGTTCAGCTGGACACATTTAGGACATCATTGATTTTTTTTATCCCCCAAAGGCCATCTCTTATACTGTCCTAGGTGGTTAAGAGAATCAGGTTGTGAGTTGTATTCAATAGACAGGTTTTTGTTTATAATGGACGTGAGCTTTAAGCGTTGGAACACTCACATCCGTTTATCTCAACCAAGTTGACCAGTCTCAAGAGAGCCCTCAGAAAGCAACGCTGTTTTTGTTCACGAAATTGAACAAAGGGGAAAAACTCTCTTTCTAATTAACTCCCCTCCATCAAAGTTGATTGCGATGCCAACCATCTAGCAGTGCGTGGATCAGAGCCAAAGTGAGACAAACAAAGCATCATTCTCAATAAAGAATGTGCCAAGTTCCCAAGAGAGTTTTCTCCCTTTGTTCAATTTCGTTATCTCCTCTCTCTTGGCCTCACTATTTCATTCGCTGCTTTTTTTTTTTTTTTGGGGGGGGGGGGGGGGTTCTTCTTCAAATCATGCCCCCCCCCCCCCCCCTTACCAATACCCCCTTATGCCTCCCCCTTCTGCACCCCTCTTTCTCTACCTCTTCCCTGCAACTAAGAACATTCAGGGGACTGAGACAACCTGTGACAATTATTAAGAGTATACGTAGCACTGTCTTTGCTGATTTTTTTAAATTCATCATAATTATACAGGGTATACAAATTGTTTGCGTTTTAAAGTTAATGTTCCGCATTCTTGGCATGTTCCATCTTTGATTTTACCCTATTTTATAGCGATTGTTTTTGTTTTAATTTTTGTTTGTTTTGAAAACCGTGATAATGATGCTTTTATTTTTCAACCGTCTCTCATATTGGAACGCCTTGGTTACTGTTTTGCCTCCACTTTCCTGGTTTCCTCTTTTGCCTCCACCCCTACCCCCTCCCATACGTTCACTCTTGTCCCTTGGTCTAATGGTATGGGGTTCAGAATTGATAAAATACCAGTTCTTTCTTGTTTCTCATTCCAACCACTGATGGCTTTGTTGGCATAGAAACTGTCGGTAAAAAACATTGCCGCCCAAATGATCGGCGTTAATATGGAAGCAAATGTAGGGTTGGAGGGTTTAGATTGGGGAGGGGGGGGGGGGGGGGGGGGGAGGAGAGGGAGGGGGGGGGGGGGGGAGGGGGGGGAGGGGGGGGGGGGGCGTTGTTTCTTAGATCCGGAATTTGAAGCCCTCCACTGAGGCTGATGCTACTGCCTCAGGGGGTAGGGAGTTCCAATCTCCGATGGTCCGGGGAAAGAAGGAGAACTTTCTATAACTTGTCTTGCAGGAGGGAAGGAGGGAAGTGAACTCGTGTGACTGTCTTGTCTGACGTGTTGTAGGGGGTGTTGATGGGAATGTTCCCCCGGTGATATTTGAAGAAGGTGGACAGTCTAGATGCCCGCCTCCTGTCGGCGAGTGAAGTCCAGTGCAGCTGGGTGTACATGTCTTCCACGCTGGATGTCTGGCGATGCCTGTTCACCACCCAGCGGGCAGCCCGTCGCTGCACCTTCTCCACTCTGCCGACATCTTTCGCGGTGTAGGGGTCCCATACCGGCGAGGCATATTCTAGCATGGACCTGACCAGCGACTTGTATGCCTTCTCCTTGATGTTGACTGACCCCACTTTTAGGTTGCGCCGGAGGAAGCCAAGGGTCTTACTGGCTTTGCTGGTCACATTTGAGATGTGGGTGTCCCATCTAAGGTCTTGTGAGATGGCGACACCCAGATACTTGGTCTCATCTACCCGTTTCAGGTCCTGCCCATGGAGTTGGTAGTTTTTGATCAGGGGATTTCTTTTTTCTGTTCACATGGAGGCTCTCACATTTGTCCGGGTGGAAGGACATCATCCATTTGTTCTCCCAGGATGCCAACGCATTGAAGTCCAGTTTGAGATCCTCATGGTCTTCAGGAGAGTTCACTGGTCGGTGACAGAGAGTATCGTCTGCAAAGAGACGAGAAGTTGAAGAGAGCTGCCTTGGTTAACTACTTAACTGGCTTTTCTAATTCAGTTAACAGTTAACTGACTTTGTTTTACCGGAATCGGAAATCGTTTATACTAGTTAACTAGTTAACTGACATTTCGAAATACCACTTAACTGTTAAGTTGCTTTTCCGTCTGAGAGCGATTATTTTCTGAAGGTTTTGTAACACGCATTGTAATTGGTCGGCGTTTGAATGAATGAACTGTAGGTTTTACGTACACTAGGCTGCAAAACAGCACATATGGGATGAACCATCAACCACCATCATTCAAAGCTTTGAGCAGATCGTGGAGGTACTGCAGGTCCGATCCGTGATAAAAATTGCTGATTAAAAAAAATGATATTGAAGGTATATTATCTCTTTCACAGTGTAAACGGGAAAATATTGCTGATCTGCAGTACATCCAATGGGATTTCGTGTAACAAAAAACAGTTAAGGAGTTGGCTTTTTTGACAAAATGCCACTTAACTGTTAAGTGACATTTTGTTATTCCTATTAACAGTTAACTGACTTTTCTTTTGCCGGAAGCGGAAGTTGATTATATCAGTTAGCTACTTATCTGGAATAAGAAAAGACAGTTAACTACTTAACTGGTATATTAAAGCCAGTTAACCACTTAACTGGTATTCTATCATGTTGTAGCCCCATACAATGGCATTTAGGCCTACTAACTGTTATTATGCAATACACCACTCAATCGTATCTTTCTCAATCATTGCCTCATCCTTACCACCGTAATATTATTCATCATTCTCGATTGTGTATGTGTGCGTTAGTACTGAACACAGATGTGATTATTTTTTGCCTTCATGAATTTACCTGTGATCGTGTTTCCAAACTGTGATATTTATTGTTGTTGAACTGGAAAATAATCAAATACATTTTGTTCTTGATCAATCCCTTGACTTGTATTATTTTATGTCATCAATTTGAGTCGTGAGGCGTCTCTGTAAAATTCGGGTTGCTCCCAGCTGGAGAGCGCGTAGCAGCCAGAGACGCGCCATTAAAAAAAAAAAAATTTGCATGCGATTTTTGTGTGACTGATGAGGAAGGAAAGGGGCCAAATTACAACTTGTTCGTTGCCACTGGGTTTAGTGTGTGCTACGTACATGGGCACACGGGACCTCGGTTTATCGTCTCATCCGAAAGACTCCACGTTCAGACCGTAAGGCCTTGTGCAGAGTGAGAGCAAGAATGCCTTGTACCCAGGTTCGAACTCGGGTTTATTGTATGCGAGGCGAACGCGTTTCCCCTGTGCCACTCCTACACACTGGTTGTTGTTTCCTTTGAGGTTATGTATGACAGAACTTTTTAATTCATTATAGATATATGAAATAGCGGGAGAAAAACAATAATAACTCTTCGTATTATTTTGGCAATATTTTAATCAGTGGTTGTACAATTTGTTGCTATGAAGCCTGCTTTCCCTATTTGAGATGTTTTGTCTCTTTGAAAGCTTACAATGAATCTGGGCTGAGCTCATATATCAAGATTGCTTTGTATTCCAAGACAATCCTTTCCAATTATTTGTATGATGTTTCTATTGTTATATCCGTCCATCTACGAAACCGTCCAATTAAGATTAAACCTGGGATGAGCTCATATAACTAGATTTTGTTTTATTCCAAGACAATGCTTTCCAATTATTTATATGATGTTTCTATTGTTATTATCATCCGTCCATCTACGAAACCGTCCAATATTTAATAGGAGCGTTTTGTCATTTTTATCTCCTAGGTCAAACGTGTTATGCCGAATTCATGTTCTGTGTCGTTGGTTGGTTTGTGTGTTTGCTCATTAAGGTATACACTATTCACGAGATAGTTCTATTTCCCCATGGCAACACAGTGAGCTGTAAGCCATTATTAAGAGTGAGCTCTCACTGTGTTGCCATGGTGGAATAGAAATATCTCGTGAATAATGTTAACGTGTACACAGTACAGACCTTAAGTCTTATATGGTTTTGTGACAGGTCTTTTCGCTTAAATGTAGACACCGAAAAGCATTAACCCTTCCACCGCCAATGTCGCATTTATGCACCACAATGATTTAACAACCATGTCACAAAAAGGCATAAAATCAGGGTCTGTTATCCAAAGACCCTATTCTCTTCATTTTGGGAGGTAAGGATAGGCCTTCTTTTAAATATGTCACAGAGGAATTCCGAATATTTCAGACATTTGTTTTTCTCTACCCAGGTAAGCTTAATGGAATGTTTTTGCTGAAAAATGGCTGGCGGCGAAAGGGTTAAAAGCATGTTGTTGTTGTTTTTTGTAATATGATGTGAACAAATCACAATTCCATCATCACTATCATCATCATCATCATCATCATCATCATTATTGTCCATGTTACTGATGGGAGGGACATGAGGGGATAAGGGACAAACAGATCTAATGCATCTAGGCTTATGAATAAAAGATCGAATGCATAATAATGATGTGTTACCATGAGTCAACACGAACACGTTTGTACACGTTGCGTGGCAAATAAAGCCATATGGTTTGCGTGTCCTCAGGTTCAGTGTTTTGAACATAATGTGAACAGAATCATTTTGAAAAGTGAACGAGTTCTCTGTTTGTCTCTGTTTCTCTAACTCTCTGTCTCTATCTGTCTCTTCTTTCCCTGTCTCTCCTTTCACCTCTGACTTTATATCTGTGTCTCTTTCTACACACACGCGCGCGCACGCACGCACGCACGCACACACGCTAGGGCACGCGCACACACACACACGCGCGCGCGCACGCACGCACACACACACACACACACACACACCCACACACACACACACACACACACACACACACACACACACACACACACACACACACACACACACACACACACACACACACACACACACACACACACACACACACACACACACACACACACACGCACACACGCGCACGCACACACACACACACGCGCGCGCGCTCGCACGCACGCACACGCACACACACACACACACACACTCCCTATTCAATACTTCCTTCTTTTCCACGGGACTTGCACATGCATGATTTACGAGTTACGTCAAAAACGTCACACCTACGAAAGTGTCAACGTGGCCCTCTTTCCCGAAGACAACATGAGACGAATGACATGTTTGAACCCAAAAAACCCAATTCTGTTGTAAGAAACTTGATGCAAAGGCAACCCAATTTAGAAAGGATGAGACTCCCACCATCCCACGCTCAAAACGCTACCGAGATGAGATTGAGAGAGGGTGTGGGGGGGGGGGGTGAAGATAGAGAGAGGGAGGGGGGGGGGGGGGGTTACGCAAGAGCTATCGGATAAAGGAAAAGAACTGAACGAATCTACATAAATAATATTTTATATATATTTTTTGTTATATAAATGTACATCATGATTTGTTTTTTAAAAAGAAAAAAAGTACTTGCAAGTGTATAGATGTATTTTGGTATTATTTATTAACAAAAAACACACACACGTGGATTTAGGCCTACGAAAGAATTATAGCAGTATGAAAGCGTCATGGAATGAACATTTTAGACTGATTGCGAAAGAGAACAACATTATTAGGTTGAACTCTAGAAACCTAGATAGGCGCCATTTTTCACCTTCAAATCTTGGCCCACACTCTTCATTGTCCTATTTTCCACATTATTATCAGAATGAATGAATGTAGGCCTTCGCCCCTCATGAAGGGGTTTGTGAACAAATTACAAAATTCATAATAAATAGCACAAAACTAAAGGAAAAACAAAGCTAAATCCAATTGCAGTATGCATAGGAATAATATACAAAGCAAAAATGACGACGTGAAAATGTCTCTATATCTAAAAGCTTTATACAGAAATAAAGAAAACGTGCGAACAACGTCTGGTTTAGTACATAACATAAGCAAATGACTCCCGACCATTCGAACCGAGAATCGATCCCAGTCCCCGAGACAAGGGCATTAACTCCGAACGTCACACCAAATGTTTTCATTAAAAAAATCACCCAGAATAAAGTCTAACTCACATTTCATTTATGAAAGATGCATATTGAATAGCAATGATGATATTATTATTCCAAAGCTAACACACTGTCACACAACAAACCATGAATTGGAATTTTAAAAAAATCCGTAATGGCGCTCCGAGCATCACGGCGAGTCAATACTGCGCACGTCACGTGGAAAGAAGGAAAAAAATTTGGGGTCACTTCGAAAAATCCGTTCAAAAAGACTAATGGGTGCTTTCCCTTGCTGTAAGAACCAAAAACGGACCACTGAGAGTCAGGAAAAGGAAGCACTAACTTAGTATATTGCATTGTGGGTGAAAGTGAAAGTGAAACTACTAGACCTGGCGTTCAGCGGGCGCAATCGGCGTCATCGGGCACCAGGGAAGAAAAACAAATCGGGCGGATTTCGGTTCTGTAGCCTTGAGTGGGACGAAATAAACAAGGATTTCTATAATATTTGGGTCCAAGAAATTTCCCCCTGATTTCTTTTGGCAACAGAAAACCAAACGTACCTCATCTTCGCTAAGCAATTTACACAGATGACACAACAGATCACGCTCATTGCTTAAATTATACCTAAAACGACGAGTGTTCAAATCAGATATCCCTACTCGGAATTTAGTCAAGACATACTTGAATTTTCTAGACAAATGCATTTGACAGAAACTTGAAATGTTATCAGAATTAACGCGTAAAGCCTATATAGTTAGTTGGAACAAAAAACAATATGCAATGCAAACACAAGAAACTACTTTAACCCTTTGTGAAATTGGTTAAAGACCCACCACGTCACGTGTCAAAATCACGGATTTCGCGTGTTTTCCCTCTTTATGGCTGGTAAGAAATCTTAACGAAAATCTTCCTAGCGTAAGAGGGAATGCAACACGTGACGTGGGGGGTCTTTAACCGTGGACTGTTGACATTGGTCCGCCGAGAGGTTTCAGCCGATAACTTTGAAACGAGTGGAATGATTAGACGTACATTGCGCTATTGTGTAAATGCCTCTTACTGGGGGGGGGGCTTAACTCCAGCCCATAGGGCAGCACGCCGCGCCTTCTGCAGACGTCACGTGAGGGCCGACTGAGGGGTCTTATCTCGTAACGTAGATTGCTTTGTCAGAAAGAGTAGGCTGTGAGCACTGAGAGTTTTCTTAATGTAAAAGTAGTCGCGATCATTTCGGGGTATAAAAATGACGTGCCAACAATCTAGCGGCGAAGACATTCTACAAGAACTGTTGCTCGAGAAGAAACACGCAACGTCGATTTCAGAAACGAAAGAGCGACAGAAAGACAAAGAAAAGAGAAGAAGGAAGAGGTGAAAAGGGAAAGGGTATACTTTGCTATAAGGAAACCCAAAGCCAGACAGCATGGCAGCGAAGCTGTGTTCTCTGTTGCTCCTGGTGCCAGTCTTCTTGTTGCTGGAGCACGGTGTCTTCTGTTCCCCAGCACTGTCCTCTGTGGCTCGATCCCGGAGGTCTGATGACCCCTCTCCCATCGACACCGTGGTGGATCGTCTGTCCCAGCAAGTCTCCTTGATCACCGAGGAACTCAACGCTCTCAAGGCCAGAAGCGGTTAGATTTGTTTGTCATCATGCTCATGATAATGTGCGTAAGTTTGCATGCCAGTATGCCGTGCAGTCTACAGTCGCATAATTATATACCATACAGCCTACAGTCGAATATGCCATGCAGCCTACAGTCGAACATATCATGCAGCCTAAAGTCGAACATACCATGCAGCCTACAGTCGAAAATACCATGCAGCCTACAGTCGAACATACCATGCAGCCTACAGTCGAATATACCATGCAGCCTACAGTCGAATATACCATGCAGCCTACAGTCGAATATACCATGCAGCCTACAGTCGAAGCATACCTGTTGCAGCCTACAGTCGAATCTACCATGCAGCCTACAGTCGAATATACCATGCAGCCTACAGTCGAATATACCATGCAGCCTACAGTGCAGCCTACAGTCGAATAATACAGTGCAGCCTACAGTCGAATATACCATGCAGAATGCAGCCTACAGTCGAATCTACCATGCAGCCTACAGTCGAATATACCATGCAGCCTACAATCGAATATACCATGCAGCCTACAGTCGAACATACCATGCAGCCTAAAGTCGAATATACCATGCAGCCTACAGTCGAATATACCATGCAGCCTACAGTCGAATATACCATGCAGCCTACAGTCGAATATACCATGTAGCCTACAGTCGAATATACAATGCAGCCTACAGTCGAATATACCATGCAGCCTACAGTCGAATATACCATGCAGCCTACAGTCGAATATACCATGCAGCCTACAGTCGAATATACCATGCAGCCTACAGTCGAAAATACCATGCAGCCTACAGTCGAATATACCATGCAGCCTACAATCGAATATATCATGCAGCCTACAGTCGAATATACCATGCAGCCTACAATCGAATATACCATGCAGCCTACAGTCGAATATGCCATGCAGCCTACAGTCGAATATACCATGCAGCCTACAGTCGAATATACCATGCAGCCTACAGTCGAATATACCATGCAGCCTACAGTCGAAAAATATACCATGCAGTCTACAATCGAATATACCATAATAATAATAATAATAATAATAATAATAATAATAATACATAGTAATTATATAGCGCCT
Source organism: Phymorhynchus buccinoides (assembly GCA_017654935.2). NCBI lineage: Eukaryota > Metazoa > Mollusca > Gastropoda > Neogastropoda > Raphitomidae > Phymorhynchus > Phymorhynchus buccinoides. Next base: position 63,120,693 of record CM065680.1, read on the forward strand.
TTCTCTAGAATTAAACTCCCATCCTCTCCCCATTATCAACTTCCTACTATTGCATCACCTACCACCAATGATCTAGGGCTCTGGAAACGACATTTAAAGACCCACCATATATCACGTGTCAAAATCACGGGTTTCACGGGTTTTCCCTCTTATAGCTGGTAACAAATATTGTTTTGGCCAGGTTTGACTCCCATACAAATGCCCCCAAATTGAAAACGAAACATCATTTTAAAAAGCATCCTCAATTATAAGTTGGGGGCATTTGTAAGTGGGTCACATCTACCCAGAAACCCCCCAAAGAACTTAATCGTGGTGGGTCAGTGGGTCTTTAACACTTCTTAGTGTCATTGTTCTCCCCTGTGGGGATACTGGGGGGATGTCTTTCGCAAAAATAGTTTCCCCACCTTCTGGAAGTTCTGTGCTTGTAACTTCCTCTAATCTGCCACTCTCTTTGACTCTGCCTTTTCCTTTTGCTTTCTGTCATCTACTATCTTTCTGTCTTACCGGTCCATTCTCCTGCCTTTTTAAAGAAAAAAATCTTCCAAATAAGTTTTCTCATTTGAGCTCCTCCAAAATCAGAATGTGTCGGCTGTACGCAGCGGGGAGACCAGTGAGAACTGAAAACCGGACACATACGTACTTTGCCCATTATGGCCTTGTGGCCTGGGAACGCAGGAGAAGAAGAAGAAGAAGAAGAAGTCATTGGTTTTTTTTTCATGTCAGCCAAACAGGAATCCTCCGTAGCATTCCATGTCCACCACAACGGTAACCCGTACGCCGTGGCTGCCGGAGGCGTACTCATTTTGAGCAGTGTGCTCACCAACGTGGGCAACGGCTACGATCCCAACACCGGAGTCTTCACCGCGCCCCTCTCTGGTCTCTACGACATTCAGGTGCCTAGCTGCGTATTGTTGAGGATTGTTTTGTTGTTTTTTCACTTCTTCGGCAGCACTAGAAAGAGAATTGTCTGAAGTTTGCAAGTGTATGGCTCCCATTAACGATTGCACCCGTCCGCCGAAGTCGGACGAAGTCGCCGAAGACTCCATAAGAGACCCATCACCATGAAAGGGACATTAAGTGTCAATTTAAAAAAAAAATTAAATGAGAGAAAAACAGGTGTCTAGATTATTTTATGTGTTATTTGATTTGTTTTTTATATTTGAAAAAAAATGTTGATCGCCTCGTTTTGATTATTTAAAACCCTTACAACACCAGCCATTTTTCAGCCCAAACTTTCCATTAAATTTACCCGGGTAGAGAAAATATATTGTCTGGAATATTGGGGATTCCTCTGGGGATTCCTCTGTGACATACATGAAACATCATCATCTCCCAACATGAAGAACATAAGGTCACTGGATACCAGACCCTCATTTGGTGCCTTTCAGTGACATGGGTGTTCAATCATGGTGGTGCCAAGACGCGACAGTGGCGATGGAAGGGTTTTAAGACACTCTTACACATCGCTCGCATAGTTTTAAGACGCTCTAAATCTCTTCATACAACTCCCAAGCTTCGATTCAATCTCTGCATTGGCTCCCTGTTGAAACAAAACAAACAAAATAATCTATTACGAACCTTCTCTGTTGTGTAATACGTCTCCAGAATTTTCTTACTCTATTTTATCTGACTGGTCTTCTGGATATTCAAAATCCATAAGAGACCCATCACCATGAAAGGGACAATAAGTGTCAAACTGACCATTCTGAGAACATTATACACTTGCAAACTTCAGGCAATTCTCTTTCTAGTGGTACAATAACCATTCTTGTATCGTTTTCTGTTCCAGAGTTATGAGCATTTAAAGTTAGTAGAGTGAGCGTCGGCCATTTTGAGGAAGCACAGTCTAAAGTCTAAGCCTAGCAGAAGAAAATGCATTGACCTACTCGTTTTAAAACACTTATAAGACCATCTAGAGACCATGTTAAAGATTGCCCTTTGTAAATATGAAAGATAAGATGTTAGAGAACACGAAAATACCCATAACTCAAAATTGACAAAAAATGAGATTTTTGATTTTCCAGGCCTGTTATGAGAAACCAGCCCAGCGACTTAATGTCCCTTTCGTGGTGCTGGGTCACATATTACATGTTGTTGTTTGTGGTTGTCTTACCCTGGCTAAGAGACTCCAGGGATCATCCCCATAGCGGAAGCGCTTGAACACTGTGGTACAAGTGCACCAGCTACGGGGGGAGGGGGGGGGGGGGTGAGAACATTACGTGTACGACCGTGTTTATTACCCCGCCACGTGCGCAGCCACACTCCGACTTAGGCGGACGGGTGCAATCGTTAATGGGAGCCAATTAAACACTTTAAAAATGCACAGTGATTTTTACTCATGTTTAGATTCACGCTCCTCATCGCACACACACGCGCGCGCGCGCGCGAACTCACACGCGCGCGCGCGCGCGCACACACACACCCCACACACGCACGCACGCACGCACGCACGCACGCACGTACACACACACACACACAAAGACACACACACACACACACACACACACACACACACACACACACACACACACACACACTACATCCAGATCCCTGGTTCCCGCTACAGGACACTTGATTTTCCCCCCATTTCTCCAGGCGCCATGTGTGTGTGTGTGTGTGTGTGTGTGTGTGTGTGTGTGTGTGTGTGTGTGTGTGTGTGTGTGTGTGTGTGTGTGTGTGTGTGTGCATGTGCGTGTGTGCGTGTGTGTGTGTGCGTGTGTGTGTGTGTGTGTGTGTGTGTGCGCGCGCGAGTGCGTGCGAGCGACTTATGTTTGATGCATGTTTAATGACTGATTTGTATTAAGTAGTTGCAGATACATTTTCTAGTCATGAAAGAGATAGCTCTGCTTTGGCGGTATTCATAAAATATAATTATCAACTAATGATCAGGTGTCTTTTTTTAAAATACAAAAATGGTTGTACTTTGTTTGTATGGATAGTTTACCAACACGTACAGTAGCGTTTCCTGACAAAACGTCTTCTTTGTTTGTATGGATAGTTTACCAACACGTACAGTAGCGTTTCCTGACAAAACGTCTTCTTTGTTTGTATGGATATTTTACCAACACGTACAGTAGCGTTTCCTGACAAAACGTCTTCTTTGTTTGTATGGATATTTTACCAACACGTACGTGGCTTTTCCTGGCAAAACGTCTTGTTTATGTGTATGGATATTTTAACAAACACGTTGCTTTGTTGGACATTTTGACCAGGTCACCTTCATGGCTCATGTGTCAACATCGCAGTTAGCCTACGCCGGACTCTTCGTGGACAACACAATGGTGGCTGAGGGGGTAGCCGACAGTCGCCATTCTTCCTGGGACCAGACGACCATCCGGGCAATCGTGCACGTCACTTCCGGGCAGAAAGTGTTCGTCAAGAATGTGTATGTTGCAACAGCGGACTACTTTACCCTTCTCTACACCACCTTTTCTGGTTTTCTGATCCAAGCAGACTAAATTATCTACTACCCGCGTTTGAAAAAAAAGAATGTCTTGTGTTTTGGATAGGTAGAGTAGGGAAAGTGGATGAAGAAGCTTATCAGAGTGTATCGGGCGTGCAGAGGTGTAACTACAAAAGATCGCTGAAATATTGGCATCATCAATAAGACATTATAAAGGACTTTGTTGTCTTTGGCATTACTGGGTAGCAAATATTTTAAAGTATATTTTGTACATGCTTACCCTTTTTTTC
>CM065680.1:63129385-63131885 GCA_017654935.2 Phymorhynchus buccinoides
CAACGTGGGCAATGGCTACGACCCTCTTACCGGAGTCTTCACTGTCCCCGTGTCCGGCCTCTACGACTTCCAGGTATGTGGTGGCCTCTCTAGGGAATATCCCATTTGTTCCTTGTTCCATTTCGCCCTGGCACATGTCGCCCTGTTTCCGTTTTACACCAACGTCTACGCGAGTGTCTCATATTGCCCTGTTCCCATGTTGCTCTGTTCCCATTGTGCCCTGTTCCCATTGTGCCCTGTTCCCATGTTGCTCTGTTCCCATGTTGCTCTGTTCCCATGTTGCTCTGTTCCCATGTTGCTCTGTTCCCATGTTGCTCTGTTTCCATGTTGCTCTGTTCCCATTGTGCCCTGTTCCCATTTTGCTCTGCTCCCATGTTGCCCTGTTCCCATTTTGCTCTGTTCCCATTTTGCTCTGTTCCCATTTTGCTCTGTTCCCATTTTGCCCTGTTCCCATTTTGCTCTGTTCCCATTTTGCCCTGTTCCCATTTTGCTCTGTTCCCATTTTGCTCTGTTCCCATTTTGCTCTGTTCCCATTTTGCTCTGTTCCCATTTTGCTCTGTTCCCATTTTGCTCTGTTCGCATTTTGCTCTGTTCCCATTTTGCTCTGTTCCCATTTCTCCCTGTTCCCATTTTGCTCTGTTCCCATTTTGCTCTGTTCGCATTTTGCTCTGTTCCCATTTCTCCCTGTTCCCATTTCTCCCTGTTCCCATTTTGCTCTGTTCCCATTTTGCTCTGTTCCCATTTTGCTCTGTTCGCATTTTGCTCTGTTCCCATTTCTCCCTGTTCCCATTTCGCCCTGTTCCCATTTTGCTCTGTTCGCATTTTGCTCTGTTCCCATTTCTCCCTGTTCCCATTTCGCCCTGTTCCCATTTTGCTCTACCTCTCTCTAAGATTCGGTAGAGTAGCAATAGAGTTCGTCAATATTAAAATGTATTGATAAATAAACTGGGGCTGTCGTCGCCATCTCACTCTCAGAGGGATGGGGACAAATCAGTTACATCAACCCATCAATTTATATACCAGGGCCTGTACTGGCATTGAGATAGTATGAGACTTTATCATCATGGCATCTTAGAAGTCCTTATAAAGTAGTAGGATTTAATAGGACTTCAGAAGGACTTCTAAGATATCATGATGATAAGTCTCATACTATCTCAATGTGAATTATGAGATATCATGATGATAAGTCTCATACTATCTCAATGTGAATTATGAGATATCATGATGATAAGTCTCATACTATCTCAATGTGAATTATGAGATATCATGATGATAAGTCTCATACTATCTCAATGTGAATTATGAGATATCATGATGATAAGTCTCATACTATCTCAATGTGAATTATGAGATATCATGATGATAAGTCTCATACTATCTCAATGTGAATTATGAGATATCATGATGATAAGTCTCATACTATCTCAATGTGAATTATGAGATATCATGATGATAAATCTCATACTATCTCAATGTGAATTATGAGATATCATGATGATAAGTCTCATACTATCTCAATGTGAATTATGAGATATCATGATGATAAATCTCATACTAGCTCAATGTGAATACGCACTCTGCTGATATATATTATGTTATGTCATCTTGTTATGTGTATGTGTGTCCTCACGTGTTCTCTGTGTGTGTGTGTGTGTATGTGTGCGCGCGCGCGCGCTCGCGTGCGTGTGTGTGTCTGTGTGTGTATGTGTGCGTGCGCGCGCGCACGTATGTGTGTGGTGTATGTGTGCGTGCGCATGTTTGTGTTGTGTGTGTGCGTGTGATGCGTTCATGTAGGCCCCTATATGAGTGTATGTATGCATGGTGTGTGCGTGTGTGTGTGCGTGCGCGTGCATGCGTGTGTATGTGTGTGTGTGTGCTTGTGCTGGGTGTGTGTGTTGTTTTTGTGTGTATGTTGTTGTGAATATTATGTTGTTATTTTATGCTTGTGAATTGTGTGACAATGCATACGTGTATTAGGCCTAGTAGTAGTAGTAGTAGTAGTAGTAGTAGTAGTAGTAGTAGTAGTAGTAGTAGTAGTAGTAGTAGTAGTAGTAGTAGTAGTAGTAGTAGTAGTAGTAGTAGTAGTAGTAGTAGTCACAGCAGTTGTTGTTGCTGATTGATATGTGTATTGTTTTGTCTGCTGATGTTATTGGATTTTTGTTTCATGTTTGTATTCCATTTCAATTTTGCATAAAGCGCCCTGTAGCCTACATAGTAGGATGGGCGCTATATACATTTTCCTCATTATTATTATTATTATTATATGCAAACAGCAGAGGGAGAAAAAAAATTAGAGATCACTCTTAGCATCGAACCTCGCGAGAGACAGATGGCAATTCATAGTGAACGTGGATGACAAGGCACAATGGGAACAGCGCGAAAAGCGACACAGTGAAACGACATGAGTTGACAGGGCAAAACGGCACTGCCACTGTAGGATTGATAAAGTTCCATTTCGCCCTAATATAGGGCGAACTAAAAAAAAGGGGCGAAACAGTAC
>CM065680.1:63136885-63139385 GCA_017654935.2 Phymorhynchus buccinoides
GCATAGGTGATCGGACTTTGCGATAGGCTGGTTTGTATTTTTTTTTCTTTTTTCCCCTTGTCTCTCCCAAGGATATCTCCCGAACCGCTTAACCGAATCGCGTCAGATTGTGTGTGGAGGTGTGCCACCTTAATAGGAAGAGATCCGCGCAAACCATTTTGCCGTCGTGACCTTGACCTTGACGTATGACCTTGAAAACCGAAAATCTATTTTTAGCCATATCTCGGGCACCGATCGACATAGGATGTTGAAACTTGGTATGAAGGTGGTTTGGCTTATGCCTGTTCTGATGATGGCATATCGATCAAGGTCAAGGTCAAAACGGTCGCTGGAGCCTGAAAATCGGAGGGTCATTTTTTCTCCTTCTGTCTGTCCCAAGGATATCTTTCGAATGGGTTGACAGAATCGCTTCAAATTGTGTATGGAGGTGTGCCACCTTAATAGGAAGAGATCCGCGCAAACCATTTTGCCGTCGTGACCTTGACCTTGACGTATGATCTTGAAAACCGAAAATATATTTTTAGCCATATCTCGGGCACCGATCAACATAGGATGTGGAAACTTGGCATGAAGGTGGTTTGGCTTATGCCCGTTCTGATGATGGCATACTGAGCAAGGTCAAGGTCAAGGTAAAAAAGATCACTGGAGCCTGAAAATCGGAGGGTCATTTTTTTCTCCTTCTGTCTGTCCCAAGGATATCTTTCGAATAGGTTGACAGAATCGGCGTCAAAATTTGTGTGCTGGTGTGTCACCATGAGAGGAAGGCATCCGCGCAAACCATTTTGCCGTCGTGACCTTGACCTTGGCGTACGACCTTGAAAACCGAAAATCTTTAAGGGGCCATAACTCCCACACCGTTGGTGTTAGAGTCTTCAAATGTGGCATGGATGTACTTTGGCTTATGCCCGTTCTGACAGTGGCATAGCGATCAAGGTCAAGGTCACGGTCCGGGAGTTCGGTAGCCTTGAAAGTGGTAGGGGTCTACAAATTGGGTTTTAAGCCATATTTTCCACATTTGTACTTGACATAAGCGCTTCAGATTGTGTGTGGTACTGTATACCCTAGAGAAGAAAACATCCGAGCATAGATTATCACCATGCTGACCTTGACCTTGAAGTGTGACCTTGTTTCATTTTTCATTCGTGTTCATTTTCATTCTCTCTCTCTCTCTCTCTCTCTCATCTCTCTCTCTCTCTCTCTCTCTCCTCTCTCTCTCTCTCTCTCTCCTCTCCTCTCTCTCTCTCTCTCTTCTCTCCTCTCTCTCTCTCTCTCTCTCTCTCTCTCTCTCTCTCTCTCTCTCTCTCTCTCTCTCAGCTCTCTCTCTCTCTCTCTAATCAAACAAGGCCTGACTGATTGTGGTGGTTCAGTTGCAATCACAGTGATCTTGAAACAGGTTATGGATGGAAATGGCGGATTATGTCATCTTTTGTTTGCAATTCCAATACTCCTGATATCATAATGAGCCTCCAAAAGGACCAAAAACCATAATTATACCGCTTTTCTCGAATACTAAGTTGTTCGATTTTATTTAGTAGGGCCCCCCCCCCCCCCCAACACACACACACACCCGTGGGAATACCGGGAAGAGAGGAGGGGGGCTTTTGGGTAAATAGTTCCCCCACCATCTGTCTGTATGTGTCTCTCACTGATAGTCAATATATTAGATGCATAATGGGGGCGAATTGTCCGGGGGCGAATTGTCCGGGAGGCAAATTGTCCTCGAGGGCGAAATGTCCTCGAGGGCGAAATGTCCAGGGGCGAATTGTCCGGGGGCGAATTGTCCCCAGGGCGAATTGTTCGTGGCCAATTGTCCGGGGGCGAATTGTCCCCGGGGCGAATTGTCCGTGGCCAATTGTCCGGGGGCCAATTGTCCGGGGGCGAATTGTCCTGCTACCATCTGGAAGTTCTCTGGTTGTAACTTATTCTAATCTGTCACTCTCTTTGACTCTGTATTTTCCCTTTGCTTGCTGTCATCTACTATATTTCTGCCTTACCGGTCCATTCTCCTGCCTTTTATGTTTTCAAGAAACGCTTTCAAAACGATTTTCCTCCAGCCGAAGTCGGATTTTGCTGGGCCTGGTTATTTCTTACTTAGGCGCAATAACGGCAGCATGACGCATCTGCGCCCACAATTGACAGGAAACTGTCCGAGCGATCGAAGAGGAACAAGAAGAAGATTTTGAGTGCAACATTAATGCTAAAGCTTAGGGTGTACTGCTTAGGGCTTGTTGTCGGGAATTTGTGTGTGTGTGTTTTTGGATCGCCTTTATTTTACCGTCCCATGACTTTCAATTTGTCTCAAACTCAAAGGCCTACAGTTTTTGAAGACGAGAACAGTACGTAATGTATGTAACCAGCTGCAGCCGAATTGTCAGTCTGTGAAGAATTTTGTCACGAGAATAGACTCCCCCCCAAAAAAAAAAAAGAAAAAAAAAAAGTTAAATGACAGGGGACACGGGGATGGGGGGGGTGGGTGGGGTGAGGGTGTAGGAGGGGGCCT
>CM065680.1:63151885-63154385 GCA_017654935.2 Phymorhynchus buccinoides
AAGAAATGTTAGCGATTATGTGTTTTGGGGGTTTGAACCCCGTAACTGGCGCGACCTTGACCTTGACCTTAATGTAAAACTAAATGCATCAGTGGATAGCTTGCATCTTGGCAAACTAGTATACCAAATTTGATGATGATAGACTGAATAGTTTTTTTTAAAAACGGACGAATAGCCGGACGGACGGAGGCACGCCGGAGGCACGGGCGGATCAGACAGAAACAATAGCTCCCCGAACCTTCGGCTCGGGGATTAATAACAAAAGAACGCGGGAAGAGACGTATCCATAAATTAGACACTGCCGAACATCTGTCATCAGTCATCCAACATTGGATAATAATCACCCAGAATGCACGTTTTAGGTCACTGGCACTGGCACTGGCACTGGCACTGCTCGGTTCTGATATTCTCAGTACGTTTGTTTTGAGCTGTGCAAAGTTTGGACAAGAAGAGATTTTCAACATTAGTGCCTACTGCCTATGCTGTGAAACGTACTGTGTTGGGTCATTTTTTGTGTCTAATGCTTTTGCTTAGCCACAGGTCGTTTCTGAGTGTTGACCTGCCCTCCCTGTCTCCCTCCCTCTCTCTCTCTCTCCACCCCCCCCCCCCCTCTCTCTCCTCTCTCTCTCTCTCTCTCTCTCTCTCTCTCTCTCTCTCTCTCTCTCTCTCTCCCTCAGAAGTGTATGTGCATGCGGGGGTTTCTTATGCGATGCACGCTCGGACACACGTGTGTGTGTGTGTGTGTGTGTGTGTGTGTGTGTGTGTGTGTGTGTGTGTGTGTGTGTGTGTGTGTGTGTGTGTGTGTGTGTGTGTTGTTCTTCAGTTTAACGTCCTTCCACTAAAAGTGATTCAGACAAACGCGCGTGAGTGTGTTAGTGTGTGTTAGTGTGTTTCTGTGTGAGAGAGAGAGAGAGAGAGAGAAAGAGAGAGAGAGAGAGAGAGAGAGAGAGAGAGAGAGAGAGAGAGAGAGAGAGAGGAGAGAGAGAGAGAGAGAGAGAGAGAGAGAGAGAGAGAGAGAGAGAGAGAGAGAATGAGTGCGTGCATGCGAGTGTGTGTGTGTGTGTATGTGCGAGTGTGTGTGAGAGAGAGAGAGTGAGTGTGCGTGCATGCGAGTATGTGTGCGTGTGCGTGTGTGTGTGTGTGTGCGCGCGTGCGTGAGTATGTGTGCGCGTGTGTGCGTGCATGCGTACATGCATGCGTGTGTGTAGGCTATGTTCTGTGTGAAGCCCAGCCACGTTCCTTCCCACTAATTCCAACATCTGTTGTCAATGTTCCAGATTATCTTTGAGCTGGTGGTGCAAAACGGCGGGTTCCTGGCTGTCGATGATCTAACGGTGACAGCAGCAAGATGTCCTTCGTCGACGGGTAAGCCTAGGCCCCCAACTAACCACCACTCTCCGTCTTCAGTGTCTTTTCTTTGTCTCTCTTATGTCTCAAACTGTCTCTTTCTCTTCTTGCCTCTGTATGTTTTCCCCTGTCTCTGTCTCAGCGCACGCCTGCTTGTTATGCGGGCAGTGGATCTATACAAATGACTTTGATATTGCTGATATTAGCCAAGAGTTGAATCCCCTGGCTTACATTACGTTAAATGGTCGACTTAGCTCGCTCCTTTCTCCGAGCGGCGGCTCTGCGGTCGAGTGGGTCCAATCCTAGTGGTAGCCTTTGTTGAGAGAGAGAGAGAGAGAGAGAGAGAGAGAGAGAGAGAGAGAGAGAGAGAGATTGAGAGATAGAGAGAAAGAGAGAGAGGGGGGAGGGAGGAGAGAGCTACCCAACTCTCCTCCATACTTTGGATCCACTCAACCGCAGCGCCGACTCGCGGTGAAAAGAACGACCTAAGTCGCTCATTAAGAACAAACTGCTTTTGATGATAATGAATCTTTTTTTTAATTATTCAGTTAAGGCTTTTAAGGTCTGTTGTTTTCACTCAAAGGCGTATGCACATTTGGAATGAATGAAAAAGAAACACCCGAAGGTGTTGATGGGGCCCATATATACACCAGCCACGCGCACGCCTGTCCTATCAACACGAGAACAGCCATTTCTTGCTTGGGAGTGTTCGGTTCAATTCTTCGTCTTGAAATATGCACTCCCTTTGTGTATTACATCTTTGGGGAGATATTTTATTGGGGTCATATTAAACCTTTGGAAGCACGCGCGTGCGCACGCGCGTGCGCACGCGCGCGCACACACGCACACCACACACACGCACGCGCGCGCGCGCACACACACACACACACACACACACACACACACACACACACACACACACACACACACACATACACACACATACACACACACTAAAGTATGTAGACAAGTGGTGTGCTAAATACAGATTAACGACATATTATGACAGAAACTGACAGAGATAAATCGATGGATTGACAAGTAATTTCTTATTAAGAAGCTTGGGATCATTCTTTACTATCTAACGGTTTTTTTATGTATCCGATATAAGCCTCTACTACCCAGCATCATGATTAAGAACAAACCACCATCC
>CM065680.1:63166885-63171885 GCA_017654935.2 Phymorhynchus buccinoides
TCCGGAGTGGCACAAAGCGACAGTAGAGATGAACACCACACGACCTTACAAGGTGAGATAGGGTCTGTGTTTGTTATGTCTACCTCCTAATCTTTTTTCCATGTTTCTTTCTACCACCATTTTGCTCTTCTTTCACTCTGCTCTTTGCACTAGGCCTTCTTATGCCGCACATTACACTAAAACAAACTCCTATGAGTAGGTAATCATCTCGATTATTATCTTGGCGTCGGAAGTTTTAAAATGTGCCAGGAAAATATGAGATGTATCTTTTCTGATGTGACATTGTACATTTTACTCCGGAGGAGTCCGGATAAGACTATCCTTAGACAATAGGCCTATGAGGATAAGTAGGAAATGAGGGGAGTGGGGGTGTGATGGTGTACAGAAAACATAAGAGGAATTACTGACTAAACGTGACTACTAATACATTTTTGAACTCGACCAAGTCTGATTCTTCAGAGATTCAAGGACAGGAACACACTGAATTGTGTAAAGAATTTAGGACTAACCAGATTGGTTCCTTTCATTGTTATAGAATGGGACGGAACCAACTCCTGTAAGATCTCAAGACAGGTCCATTCTGACGCGTGCTGAGACTTTTAGGACAGGGATTGATTGATTCTTGTGAGATTCTAGGGCAGAATGAATTTGTCTTGCTTCTGTGAATTACACTAAGCACGAGGGGTCGTTTGGTGGGACTATGATTCTTATCTACATCACATCTTGCTGGAAAATGTTGATATAATTTCATTTTAAATCTTTTTTTTAATTCAGGTTTTCTTCGAATGAGTTATAGGTGGTGGTCCTCTATGGGGACTTTGATTATTACATGTATCTACATCACATCTTGCTGGAAAATGCTTATGTAATTTCATTTAAAATCTTTCTTATTCAGGTTTTCTTCGAAGGAGTTATTAGGTGGTGGTCCTCTAGGGGACTTGAATTATTATCTACAACATAGCTTGGTGGAAAATGCTTATGTACTTTCATTTAAAATCTTTTTTATTCAGGTTTTCTTCGAAGGAGTTATTAGGTGATGGTCCTCTAGGGGACTTTGATTATTATCTACATCACATCTTGCTGGAAAATGCTTATGCAATTTCGTTTAAAATATTTTTTATTCAGGTTTTCTTCAAAGGAGTTATAGGTGATGGTCCTCTAGGGGACTTGGCAATAGACGATATCACGATAGAGGATGGACAATGTCCGGAAGGTAGGTTGAATACACAATTTTCGGAGAAAAAAACCCTAGGGAAGAGCACTTCGTGAAAATTAGAGTTGCTTACCTCCTTCACTCGGTCAAACACCACAGCAACAATGCAACAATAGCGTCGAGGCTTAAAACCGCAAGATGCGACGAGTCAGCGACTTGCAAACATTTTTTATAGAAAAATTAGGGGTGGCCAGTGGCCACAAACTGATAAAACTTGCAAAATATGACGTAAAAATACAAATGACATATTTTTTTTAGAATGACGCACGGTGTTCTAAGTGCTGTATGTCTGCTCAAACACACGAGTCGATAGACTACGAGAGCTGATGGTAGAGTGACTTCCTCTGTTTGACTGATTGTATTAGGCAAGATCACTCCCACACACCATGAAATTACTCCCCTTAATTATTTCTGAACAATTCCTATTAGCACAACTGTTTCATATTTGAGTTTTAAGCTTTGTTGTGTGAGGATTTGCTCGGGTTTTATTTCATTCATAATCCATTACTGTGTTGTTGTTTTTTGGTTAGTCGGCTGATTCTTGTGTGGCCAATGATGTTATAGATGACTTTTATTGGATAAAGGTTTGTGTTGCTCGGCTACAGCTACATGCACACGTTTACGTACAGCACACTAATATGTATGTGTACATACTTTAACTCCTTGACTGCCGTATAACGTATCACGTACTGACTTGATGACATCACTGATGACGTCATCAGATGAAGAGGAATAACTCTGATGTGCTGGCTTTTGCTCTAACGCAGTCAAGAGAGTTATATCCCCAAACCAGTTTGCCAGATTGGCTCTATCAGTTGTATTTTTCATGGCTTGATGTGTCCAATTATTTTTTTCTTTAAATTTCTCTGGCAGTCAAGGGATTAATATACTGATATACAAAAGGGCTGGGACTTATGTCACACACACACACACACACACACACACACACACACACACACACACACACACACACACACACACACACACACACACACACACACACACACACACACACACACACACACACACACACACACACACACACACATGCACACACACACGCGCGCACATTCTTGTGCATAATGGGGACGCGTTAGTTTGGTGGGTGGGGGGGGGGGGGGGGGGGGGGGGGGGTTCTGTAAGTGGATAACTCTCCATCTTAATCGGAGCACATAACTCTTCTCTCCACGCTTCATTATTGAAGTCTTGCAATATGTTTCATTTTGTTTTCTGTCTACTTAGAAGAAGCAGATCCAGAGTTTATTGACGAATCCCGTTTCCGATGCGATCGCCCCACCACCCCGTGTGTTGCCGGACAGGGCGTGTGTAACAACAGTAACACCCTCAACTGTGACTGCGACGAAGGTTACCATGGTCTGCAGTGCCAGATTTCTGCGGGTGAGCTTTCTGCTGAAACCGTTGCAATATCACTAATAATGTTGGTGAAGATTGCTAAGATCCCTCCCCTCAGAGTCAGCGTTCTACTGGTGGGTCATCTGTTGTAGCCTACACAATACCACTCTTGACCGTGACTGCGATGGCATTCAGTGCCAGATTTCTACTGGTGAGTTTTGTTACAATACCACCCTTGACTGTTACCGTGATGGATGAAGGTTACTTCGGTTACTTTGGTCTGTAACGCCATATTCCTACCGGTGACTTTTCTGTTGCAACACAAACAATATATACCTGCCACACTATTGACTGTGACCATGGGGAACGCTAAATGGTGTGAATGCCAGTTTTCTGGTTGTAAGGTTTCGTTTAAAAAAAGTAGGCCTAACATAGAATATTGCTTAGGTATTATTATTTTTTAAATTAGGTTTTAGGTACTTTATAGTCACAGAGGCGTCTAGGTGAAATTCGGGTTGCTCCCACCTGGAGCGCCCATCGCAGCCAGAGGCGCGCCACCCGGTTGTTTTTGGCATGCAATTTTTGTCTGACTGATGAGAAAGGAATGGGGTGGGTGGGTACATTTTTACCAAATGACAACTTTTTCGTTGCCACTGGGTTTAGCGTATGCTAAGTGCATGGGCACACGGGACCTCGGTTTATCGTCTCATCCGAAAGACTCCACGTTCAAACCGCAAGACTGTGACTATTTGTTTCATATGTTAATGGTTGTCTTTATTAAATAATCTAACTAGGCCTAATTCATTGGGTGGTTTGTTTTTTGGGTCGCATTCTTTTTTTTCTATTTCATGTCTTTATAACGTCTCAATTAAGATAATCCGTCAATGTGTTCTGACTCTGCTGCAGCTCCTGTGTGCTCAACGAATCCTTGTCAGAGAGGGAGGTGCTACAATGACAGCTCCTGTGCCTGTCCAGACCACTATTATGGCGACGTCTGTCAGCACAAAATGGGTGAGGATATTGGCAGAGGTTTTGTTGTCAGGATGCACGATTCAAAAAACGTTTCTGCAGAGGACAGGGTTGATGGAGAGACCGAAGAGAAAAGGCAAACAAGAAGAAACGTCGACTAAAAATGTATTAGAAAAAAAAAGCTATAAATGCGTAAAGGTACTTTCTTCTTCTTCTTCTTCGATCACTCAGACAGTCTCCTGTCAATTATGAGCGCAGATGCGTCATGCTGCCGTTATGCGCCTAACTAAGAAATAGTCAGACCCAGCAAATCCGACTTCGGCTGGAGGAAATGTTGTTGAAAAATGTTTCGTGGGGAAAAAAAAAGGCAAGGAGAATGGACCGTTAAGGCAGAAAGATAGTAGATGACAGTAAGCAAAGGGAAAAGGCAGAGTCAAAGAGAGTGACAGATTTGAAGAAGTTACAAGCACAGAACTTCCAGAAGGTGGGGGAACTGTTTATACAAAAGACCCCCTCGGGTATTCCCACGGGGGGGGGGGGGGGGGGGTACAAAGGTACTGAATGGCATATTTGTGTTTGTTTGTTTGCTTGTTTCTGTCCAAACCAAGGTCACATCAGTGATGGTTAACAAGGAATGACACAACAGTCTTCTGACGTTAGTTGATTGTTGCGTTTGCCAACCTGTTAATGCAACGTAACAAACAAAACAACAACTATAAAACGTATAATCGTAATTAACCCTTTCACCGCCAAAGTCGCATTTTAGCACCACAGTGATTTAACACCTATGTCACTAAAAGGCATCAAATTGGGGTCTATTACCCAAAGACCCTATTGTCTTAGTTTTGGGAAGTAAGAATAGGCCTTATTTCATATAGTTCACAGAAGAATCCCCAATACTGCAAATGGATTTTATTGTCTACCCAGGTAAACTTGATGGAATTTTCGGCTGAAATATGGCTGGCGGTGAAAGGGTTAAAATTAAAAATAAAGGAATAGAGCAATACATTATCATCCAACTAAACAGTTTCAATAGTTGATGATAGCTGCTGTTCTTAAAGGTGGACCCTGACGGATGCGTTTTTGCAAGAAACACATCGAGATCACCAGAAAGACAGCCTTTTCAAGGATCGGAACGTTCACTTTGCTCTGGCTTCCTAGAAATAGTAGAATATAAACCGACAAAACGGCGATTCCTCCTTGGCGGAGATGCCGGAGAGAGTAGTCATTTTGGGTGGGGTGGGTGGAGGTCACTCATTGTGGTTGAAGCGTTTTCTTTTTTTGTAGTGCAGTTAAAAAAAAGGGAGCTATTTCCTTTGTTGTGAGCGAAACTCCTTTAGATAAACTGTATAAAATCAAAAAAAGAAAAGAAAAAAAGGCTTGTATTGCGAAAATTTCGTGCAAACGATTTGGCGGCCATTAGAAAAGAGACGGCACACGCCTTCTCTTTGGGTGAAAGGACTTG